>OY744613.1:52284948-52549948 GCA_963556255.1 Allolobophora icterica | reverse complement strand
GTTTTATTGGTATTTCTTTACGAAACAGCCAATCCGCCATTTTGAAATTTGTTTTTTTGGGGTGTTCCCGTGGTCCGATTTTGTCGAATTTTGGATATATTATTCAGCAATTCTTTCTGGAGAGGAAACCGTTTAGAAAGCTTCTCAAGCAATTTAGTCAAGCTCTATTTCAAAACTATTTGTATTATTATTTGTATTTCTTAAAAATACCCAATCCGCAATTTTGAAAGTCATTTTTGGGGGTGTTTCCGTGGGCCGATTTTGTCGAATATTTTATATCATATTTAGCAATGTTTTCTGGACAGAAAACCGTTTAAAAAGCTTGTGAATCATTTTGCCCAGTTCTAATTCCAAATTATTTGTATCATTATTCTTAGAAAAACCCCAATCCGTCATTTTGAAATCAATTTTTGGGGATGTTCCCCTATTCCGATTTTGTTATTCAGCAATTTTTCTGGACCCAAAACCGTTTAATAGGAATTCCTACTGAGATGATAACGACTCCATCGAAAGCCTAATGAGACATAATGAGGAGATTTCATTTACACCGGCCTTTACTAGCGATTAAATATGGTTTACTATCAAAGGGGCGAAAATCAAAAGGGCGAAATCAAAATGGCGCAATCAAAAGGGCGAAAATCAATAGAGCGAATGATCAATAAAGCGCATCTTCAAGAGGGCGAAAAGCAAAAGGGTGCATGTTTAAAAGGGCGAAAATCAAAAGGGCGCATGTTCAAAGGGGCGAATGTAAATAAAGAGCGTGTTTACGAAGATAAGTGCGAAATCCAGAGGCAGTGATGACCGACTTTGAACAAGTTGCTCTCCTTGCGTTCAGTACTGTATTCCCAGACGTTGTTCAGCAAGGATGCATCTTTCATCTCAGCCAGTGTATTTGGCGCCGCATGCAACAAATCTCTGGCCTGCAGCAAAAGTATTCATCGGATGCAGACTTTGCTTTTGGGTTGCGGCACTTAGCTGCCTTGGCTTTTGTGCCAATCTCAGATGTCGCCACTGTTTTTGACGAACTTATGGAGTCAACTTTTTTCACAGAGAAGTGTACCGAATAAAAGGAATTGACAAATTACTTTGAAGATACTTGGATCGGCAGGCCAGCTCGACGGGGCGGACGAGTTGCACCCATTTTCGCTATTCTGATCTGGAATGTGTACGCTCAAGTTCAAGAGGATATCCCCAAAACGAACAACTCAGTCGAGGGGTGGCATCGCGGGTTTTGTCAACTTCTTGGCGCCTATCATCCTACAATCTGGAAGTTCATTGAAGCCATAAAGAAAGAACAGAGCTTAAATTAACTGAAAATGGAACAATTTGTATCTGGACAACATCTGCCTGCAGGCAAGAAGAAATATAAAGACTGCGGTGAAAGGCTGAAAAGAATCGTTGCTGAATACGGGACGCGTTCGAATATGGACTATTTAAGGGGCATTGCGCACAACCTTGAATTACAAGCTTAGTGATCAAAACTGTAATAAGCCGATAGCAAACTATAAGCAACATCGACAGTCTTTATAATATAACACTGAATCGTACCTTTTAATTCTTGTGTGGTACAGACTAGTCAAGAAGATGTTCACATTTTCCATGTTTCGACAGTCTTTATAATATGACACTGAATCTTAATTCTTGTTTGTTATGGAATAGAAGATGTTTACATTTTTCCATGTTCCAACAGTCTTTATAATATGACACTGAATCGTACTTTTTAATTCCCGTTTGTTATGGAATAGAAGATGTTTACATTTTCCATGTTTCGTTCTGTTCAATATTCTTCGTCTTTATTAGCGCTTATAAGCCCCTGTAAACACGCTCTTTATTTACATTCGCCCTTTTAAGCATGCGCCCTTTTGATTTTCGCCCTTTTGAACATGCGCCCTTTTGCTTTTCGCCCTTTTGAAGATGCGCTTTATTGATCATTCGCTCTATTGATTTTCGCCCTTTCGATTGCGCCCTTTTGATTTCGACCTTTTGATTTTCGCCCCTTTGATAGGATACCATTAAATATTAGTGTTATGTATTTATGTGTGCTTTCGTACGCATGGATTTATTAAACGGCGACCTTATATGCACTCGCCTTTACTAAATTACACACACAGACACACACACACACATTTTATTTGAAAGCATAGAGATTGTGTAGAAAATCATCTTAGAGCAGATTATGCAAATTTCTTTGACTTTTCCAAACAGAATTCCCATAAGCACAAAAGCTTACAACTGTATCGATGCACATAGGCTACATTTGTAGATAGTGCAGAAAATATGCCTGTGGCTCAAACTTCAGAAAGTCAATGAGCCATGAATGAAGAGCAAGGTTCATCTCAGTCGTTGCAGATAGAGGAATGCCACAGAGACATCAGCAGAGTCCGTATAGGAATACGTAGAAAACTAGAAATTTAAAAAAACAAGTTCAAATTATTTGGGAAGTAGGCCTATGCAAGATTATCTAAGACAGAGCTGCTGCTGTTAAGTTTACACGATTTTGCATGTCTGACAAACGGTTTTTATAGTCAAGTTAATAGAAATTTATGTTTTGAAAGGCAATACTCACTTGTTTTCTGTTATCTATAACGTTTGTTCCAACTGGATGAGACCTCGTCATTTTGTCAATTCTTACACACCACCAATGGATGTCTTACCATTGGGAAATATCTTTTTATCCATCCTTAATAGGTCTTGGTGTCGAGTGAACTCGAGTTCGTTTTTAAAAATCTTGGTCTTGAGACCAAAAGTCTTGTTATTGGTTTTGGTCGAATTTCTAGTTTCAGTCATGATGTAAGAGAACATGGTGTGCAGTGTGCACTTATGTCTCAATTGTTAATGATAATTACATTCTCTAGGTGCTACCAGTGTCGCTCCATTGGTTAAGCTTTATCAACTGCACGTAGAGATAACGCGTATGCTCGTATGTGTTAAGTATGTGGAAGTCCTTGTAAACGTCACTAAAGTTCAATACCAGTAAAATACCACTCTGACATGACATTATCACAGCTGAACCAGTATCCGGCCACTGAACCTACTAGTACTGTACCATATATTGGCCTTCATCAGGGATCCGTCTTGAGCCCCTCCTCTATATTATCTTCACCTCCGATCTCAGCTGTCTTCTTGCCATCTGTTGTCTTTGTCCAATCAGTTATAGGCTGACGACATACAGGCTTACTTCCAATGCTTTCCCTCCGACGCCACTGCTGCAGTTCGCCTCATGTGCCACTCCACTGGCAGCTCACTAAGATCAACCACGCTAGTCTTACTTCCGAGTTCCCCATAATTATCTTTTCAACCTACGTCAGAGATCTTGCTTTCATCTTGGATTCAGAACTCACCCTCTCTCTCTCTCTGCCTATCTTCTACTTAAAGCTGCGTCAGTTTCTCATGGGTTGGGAACTTGGGAATAACTTCTCAATAGTTTCCTTGAAGGGGCTTTATAACTTGTTAGTTGACTGACTGATTGATTGATTGATTGATTGATTGATTGATTGATTGATTGATACGGTACAGTTCAACTGCAGCACAGAATGCCGTCAGAATGCCACATTTAGGTAAACTTTCACACCTGCATGACGTCTTCACAGGAGCAAATTCCTTAAAATCAACTAATCCATTGTAATACAATACAACTGGAATTTGATAATGCCCTCCTTACATAGTTCAGAAGTGCACATTGAAGCCAAGCAACCATTAACCCTCGGGCTACCAAGGGGGGGGGTGGTTACCACCCCCTACCTTTTTCTGTCAAATTTTTTTTAGCACATGGAATATAATTTTGACATTTTAGGTAGCTGTAGGGGGTCCATTTGCGCAACTTTTGAGGTAAAAGTCGTAATGATACTCCACGCCATAAAAAAGTTATACCCGATATAGCCTAGGTACCACTTATGAAATCAGGAATTTCTCTCGTCAGCTGTTAGCTGTTGTCGACTATAAAGGTATTCATTATTCTTTCTGGAAGAGAAACAACTATGCCATTCTTTAGAGGGAATTTAGTGTTATATTTACTTGCTTAGTTATTTGTCTTTTGATAACCGGAAGTGATCATAATAAATAATAATACGCTTTTTCAGTGTGAAAATCACTGATGCAACATCACAACGTAAATCGATATGGTTGGGTATGGCGAAGGGCTATAAACAGTTGAAGCAGAATACTAACAGAGTAAAGCAGTGCTGTGAAGTGTTCAAGAAGCCGGTTTGCAGGAAGCATTCGCACAAAACAATGAAAGTAACTTGCAATAACTGCAAGGACCACTGACGTTTTTGACTGCCGGGAAAAATTACATAATTTCTTGTTTCATGTTGATATGGCTGCGCGCCTTTAGGTTTTGCCTGTAACTAAAACAGACTTTGGAATAGTTTGTATTGTTGAAAATTAAGCCTCATTATATTCATTATATTTAGAATATTCTTGGATACATAGTTCATTTTCAAAACCCACATCATTTATATCTTTTTATCCATATAGTACAAATTGTGTGGGATAATATCAGATATCGTTAAAAGGACCGGTGCCTTTGTTGAAAACTATATAATTTCGAGATGCATTCATATATTTTACAACTAAATATACCATTCTTTTCAGAAATGAATGCTGAATCAAATGCTGTATTACATGATATGATATCTTAAACCAAACACGAAATTCCGGGGGGGGGGGTGGTAACCACCCCCCCCCCCTTGGTAGCCGATGTCGCAAAAAAACCTTGGTAGCCTGAGGGTTAAGAGCCACAGAGGTAGGTTTTCAGTTTAGAGCGAACGACAGTCTCGCTAAGAGAGTTGCAAACATGAGGGGTAGAGAGTTTCAGATGGAGGGTAAAATACAGAACAATATAATACAGTATAATACACCGTACATTACAGGACACAACGGCCCAAAAGCCAGTACCAGAACAACACAGTTCAGTACAGCAAAGCAGTATCTACAATACAAAACTGGTAGTTTTCTGAAACTCTATTGCATTGTAGCAGTACAGCACATTGCAATATAGTACTGGGATATAAGAGCATCAGAACAGTAGTATCATTTCAGCAGAATAGTAATAGTCCCGTTCCAGCACCGTACAGTATAACACAATACCGATTTATGTAGTAAAAGTACACTATAACACTACAATCAGAGTATAGTACAGGTACAGTCTAACATTACAAGTTCATATACAGTATAAGTACATGACAGCACAAATGCAGGACAAGTGCAGTACAAATACAGTCAGTACACAGTACAAGTAGAGTAAAAGTACAGCATATCACGTGATCTGCCTCTACGTGGTCATGGAATAACTCACAGTATTTAGAATTTATTTTTGAATCAAGACACTGGAAAGAATTATTTAAAAATAATTGAAATCGTTTGCTCCTGCATTTTCCTTCTTTTTTTTTTCATAATAATGCTAGTTGAAATGACACTTTAATGAAAGTTTCATGAATTCAGTTCTCATGGTAGTTATTGGATAATGTAGAAAAACTGAAAGTGCATTTGCAAGTTATCATCAGACCTCGAACTGTAATGAGGGCAAAATATAGATTTAGGCATAATTAATGTTAACCTCTAAATACGTACAATGAGTCTGGAGTCCGGTATTTTTGCCTCACCGTGCACAACAGAAATTTGCCATTATGCTAAATAAATCACTATGAACATTTATTTTAAAATAAAATTGATACAATAAAGTTACTCATAATTAATCTTGATGGAATTAGACGTTATTTGAAAGTCATAAGCAACAAATGATGACTCGCGGTGACGCAACCGATAGTCACAATGCTGATGGTTGAGTCACACTCAGTCGCCTAGGGCATTCAAAGGTTTTAATAGTCAAAGAAGAGCATCAAATAGTAGTCATCTCTTGTGGCTGTGGCCATCATACTATTGCCATCAAATGATAAAATACTAAAGTCTCTGATCATGAATGACTTTTCATAGAGTGCTTCTTTGCCATCCACTTCAACCTGGTCATCTCCATTTTCTTTGCCAAACACCTTACACATCATCTTGTAGAACAGCTCTTGTTCCAACTTTTTCATCACTAGTTCATCCTTCAACTTGAGACTGTCCGAGAGTTTGTAATCGAGTTCGGCATCAATTTCACTGGTATTCTGTAAAAAGTATTCCATGTTGATTGACAAGTCAACCTTCATTGTCTTCAGGGCTGCTTGCAGAGATATGCTATTTGCTGTGATGCACTGGGGACCAACTTCCCGGTCATCCGTCTCTATCAGCATCTCTTCGAGTCTACCTCGGCTCTCAAAGTACCCTTTATTTAACATGACCACTCTGGAATACCAATCACCATGGCTAGTCGCTCTTAGTTTGGACGTGAGCACGTTCTTTTTCTCGGGAGCACCACTGTTGCTGCGTTCCAGTGCTTCAACAATATCCAGGTAAGGCGCATCTTCACTCACGTAGACACCCGTATAGTCCATGAACAGAACACCTGGTAAATTGTACAACGAGTAGAACCCTTTCTCGAATTTCTCTCTAGTTGCTTCGAATGATGAAGACATCATATTTCTAACTGTCGTAAAATTGTCCAAACACACAGCAAACGATCAAAAATTTGTGTATCCTTCGGTTTCTTACAAAGTAATATACCTTCATGAACAAATTCTGACAGCTATACACAAGTCTACATGCTGACAGCTACCATCAACATGTACAATGTAGGCCTACGCCGACGGCAGCTACTAAGCTTTCTGCCATCCATGACGTTACAATTATATTGATGTAAGATAGGGATGTCAACCTTTCCGGATTAAGTTCCAGAATCTGCCCTGTGCGTCCCGTGTCCAGGATTGATCCCAAATTGCCCCAAAACTTGGTGTAAATAATAACTAAACATCCACTTCACCAAATGGCGTTCTTGTTTTCGCAGACTATATATATTATTTACACCAAGTTTCGGGACAATTTGGGATCAGCCGTAAATAAGTTCTACAGAGCAGCGTGGTTATAGAACAGAGGGTAACTAGGTTAGTAATCTATCCTCTTGTCTTGTAATTTGTAACGACTGTTTTCAGTAGATCCTACATTAGGATGACGCAACATAAGCCATATACAGTGATGTGCACAGGGTAAAATGGTAAAGGCTTATCGAGTGACTACGTGGGAGGGGTGTCCCGGATTGGCAAACTCAAAAGTTGGCATCCCTGATGTAAGAGTATACCATATTGCAGCCCATTAACATAACTGTTGCAGGCTGGAGTTCAAAGTAGAACTTCAGCT
Organism: Allolobophora icterica; assembly: GCA_963556255.1. Classification (NCBI taxonomy): domain Eukaryota; kingdom Metazoa; phylum Annelida; class Clitellata; order Crassiclitellata; family Lumbricidae; genus Allolobophora; species Allolobophora icterica. The sequence continues at coordinate 52,542,715 of OY744613.1, read as the reverse complement.
TGTGCCACGGCGTATACTGTGTCAACCGAATATGCGTCGATGTGTTATGCAACACTACAAGGCTATCCTCAAGCGATAGTCTGTGCTGTCTTGTCCGCTCGTTTCACTATTAACCTGAAAATCAGTTACCACAACAGCTCACCTGTAAGTACCTTATTTGTGCTAAAATTACATCCAAACATTTAAAACTTGCAGCGATGTTTAACTTAATACGCACTGGATTTTCTGTCCACCTTTCCAAAATATCTATATTGAACGCATGGAAATTCCCAGTGGAAATTCCCAGACTAATGCTGGCAAACCAGCCAATGAGGTTATAATAATGAAACCCGTCTTTAGCACAGAGTATGTATTTGAATGAGTTTCAAGGACCATTTTGTGGACTCTTCTAATAGTCCGTTTTCTAAGTGTAGAATTGTTTTCAAAGTGGGAGTACAAGCAAAAGAAAGACATAATTATTTAGAATAAGGAAACAAAGCTAATAATATCCGTATTAACCCTCATGCGACCAACATATTTTATTCCTTAATTATTATTATTATTATTAATGAGCTTTTATATAGCGCCCCTTCAAGGTTATCTACTCAGGAGCGCTCCTAGTCCAACCACGGCTAAAGAGAGTAGTTTTTAAGTTTGCAAGAAACAAGATAGAGTGAGTCATAGGGACCAGGCGAAGTGCAACAGGAAGGCCATTCCAGGTTGCAGGTCCAGCGACCGAAAAAGAACGTCGCTGCATAATGGCTGTCCGCGTGCGGGGGACCAATAGCTCGGCCTGGTCAGCCGAGCGAAGAGCAGATCTCCGCAAGACCCCCGAGGTAGAGCGACACAACTCCCGCAGGTATGGGGGAGCAAGTCCCTCTAGACAACGCCTAACCAGTGCAGAGACCCTATAGGCGATCCGCAGCGGGAAAGGGAGCCAGTGCAGAACATCCCGCATATAAAGAGAAACCTGGCCAAATCTGGGGATGCGACCAATAAGACGTGCGGCTGCACGCAAAACCCGGTCCAAACACCCAAGGCGGGCAGCTGGGAGGCCAGCGTAAAGGGCGCTACAGTAGTCCAGACGGGAAACCACAAACGCATGACCAACTGGGGTCCCACGGGACCCCAATAGTCGAATACACGTTCAGTGCTTTCTGCTCTTGTTTAAACTTCACTTTATTTTACTACAAGTACAAGTTCTAACTGTTCATTGTTTACCTGGGTTTTGCTTACCATCTAATTGTCTGACAAGATAAAATTAGGCCTGCTACATGAAGTACATTCACGCTGCCTTCTTGTTGTTACGGCTTTGGCACAGTGAGCATCGTCGACGCTTGGCCTTCGAGCTTCTGGAGATTGAAGCTGAGTGTTGTTGACAGTGTTGAACTTCTAAACCACAGTTCTTCATCGCAGATCTGATTGGTGATAAGATTATAGGAGTCATTGCTCGTTGTTTCATGTGAGGTGTTACTATGGCATATCCGAGCTCAATCAGTAAGATACGTCGCCGCCGTATGGTCTTCGAAATCTGCCAGTCTGGATTATTGCCCAACCACTGAATGTAAGAAACATTTCCAGCTACAGTATGTCGAGGGTGTTGAAAAACAGCACCATGAGCCAACGGCTGATTTTCTTCTTTTGATGTCCATTGTAGCCAGGTGATCCATATTGTCAACACCGCTTTTAATTCTACTCTAAAGGGGGATTATTTCTGGCTGGCTGATCATCTGAGTATCGGTGGTAGCATTGTGGTGTAGGGTATAGCTAACACAGCTTTGCCTGGTTTAGGAACAAACATTTCAAGAGTAAGTTGGTCAGGAGTATGCAGAGTCCAATGAACGCAAAGATTCCAGGTTTCCAGTCAGCACGATGACCTTCAGAATTTCGTTCATTCTAGACACATGTTCGTCTCATTGCCTCCCTGTTCGTCCGAAGAACAATGCCGTCAATAATTTCTGGATGCAAGGAAAGCTGGTACATAAACAAATTGTGTCACACCGTGGTGCGGCACTTACACCAGCAGGTATTCGAATGACATATTGAACTGCATCACCTTGCTATCTTCCTACTTCTCTACCACGCAACCTATGTCCACGACCTCCTTTTTGTAACTGAAGTACTGCTTCGACTATTGGTGGTTTGAACAGATAGGCATTGCGTTTCTATGTCGACTTCGTCGTCTGCACTTTCCACATCGTTGGTTTAAGAGTTTTCAAAATACCACGGTTCTCTCCAATAGGCCCCTAAAGGCCTATCAATTCTCAATTCTTTTGTTTTATAATTATAATGGAAAAATTACAAATACCGTGGCTTCTCTCGTACAGTGTAATTTTTTTACATTTTCGGGATTTTCTAATTGCTTTGTTGGATTTGGTTAAGACACACTTATTGAAATTATCCCCTTGACAGTAGAATCTGCACTGCAATCTACACGGATCTTGTTTGACAGGTACGGGGACATTTTTGAACTTGATGAATATTATTCGCACGTAAGCGCGGAAACATTTTGTGAACTTTTTTGTGCACGAAACAAGCGTTAGAAAGCAAGGGACAGACACTTTATAACTGCATGTAAATATAAAGTTTCATCAGATTGTATAATCACATGCAAAATAATTCAGTCTAAAGTTTATTGATTTTTAGTGCGAAACAGTATAGAACAATAATTAACAAAAATCATTAATTTTTGTTAATTGTTGGTGGCAACGTTCTGACATGTCAGCTGTGGTCAGCTGTGGTCAAATTTCAAATTGGCAATTATTTAACAGAGAGAGCAATTAAACAGTTTCTTTAGATAGGGGACAACTGTATAGGCCTAGGCCTACTATGTCCCCCTCACTGTTAATGGTGGAGGGACTTGTCCCACTCGTCACCCTCAGGGATCGCCGCCCCTGGGGGTTTTACCTACAGAAAGAACTCAAAGAGACTAGGATAATTATAATTTAATACCGATTATATCCATCAGCTAATTAGTCAACAAAGTCAAATTTCGCACAAGAACATCAGATGAACTATTTTCTCTTAATTAGTTCATAAGCCAAATTTAAGATTGCAGATAGATAGGCTGATAGGCCTAGAGAGTACCGAAAAACAGAACAAGTTCAAAAAGATATAACTTGAAACTAATTTAAATTACTAGGCCTATTGAAATGGCTTCTTTCCAAATTTCAATGGAATGTTACAATGCTATAAAATGCCATACGGTTCTCTCCAGTATCAATTCTTAATTATTTTGCTTTATAATTATAGATCTTTAAATGTTGCAATGATTCACAACTAAATTACTTCGCTCTCGGCCTCCCTGATATTTACAATATTGCAAATTTCTTTTTGCAAAGGCTGTTGCAGGAGATCTGTAGCATAGAGAAGTTTGTCAATGGTTTCTGAGACATGGCCGAAAGCATAGGCCTAAAACTCACAGCACGAGTGATAAAAAGTTAATTGAGATTAAAATATTACGAAGACGTTTAATTATTTTATAAAAGTTATAAATAAGTAATGCCAACAGAAAAATAATCTCTTAAAACGCGCTCTTTGCGGACTGATTTCTGGTGGTGCCCAGGCATAGATGGGCCTCGAATGGCCTATTTCTGGTGGTGCTGGGCACTCACGGGCCTCGCAGAGTCGGCGCCCATGTAGATGTCAACGAGTTAAAGAAATGCGGGGACTGCTTGATGATGATGTGTTCCTCTGTGCAAACTGTGTGTAATGCCTCTAACAGGCCCCGATTAAGTGCTAAGTGTTAGACTCAAATGGTTGTAACTAAGCATTAATAAAAGACTTAACTAGTCATTTAGTTGTAATTAATTAGTCTATAGTTAACTATGTATAGTCTATATTTAACCAGTGATTCTGACAATGTACACTAATTAGTGTACTGGAGTGGTTATGTTAGTCGTATATTAAGTTGATTTCTACTACTTTTATAGTATTTTGAAAGTTAGATACATACGCCTTTATTGCATGTTTTTAGACAATAATTGTTTTCAAACGTTTAAAACGTTTTTTTATTGCAAATTATCTTTAAAAAACGTCTTTAAAATAATATGTCACATTCAGGGCAACTGGTCCAATCAAGGACACCATGTGGTCCATTTAAGGAAACAGGTTGCCTTGATTGGACTTTTTAGAGCTCAAGTTGTTTTAGTTATTTTTCCTAAATGCATGAATACTATCTCTCCCTTGATTATGAACATTAGATTTGACCAATCAGCCCTATCATATGGCATAATTTCCTTTTAGAAATTCGGTGGCATTCATTCAGTAAACCTCAGTTTCCCTTAGGTGGTCCATCTATGGCAACTCTCCCCTAAGATGATACTACAAGCCAACACACGAAGAGATCACGCACGGCATCAAGGTGATTTATATTCAATCGGGCTCAAAAGACGAATATATATGGCGTGGATCAGATAGGCCATGCATACATTGTCAATGATGATGGAAACAAGTTGTATGACTGATGTTGAGACTTGTACTGGAGTCATCAGAATCTGATAAGAGAAACGGCCGTGGAGGCTCATAAATCCATTTCGGCTTTTGAACTCATTAAGCTGTTGAACTCATTAAGCTTCCAATCTACATCCATCCTCGTGTCAGGACAACTATGGATTTATGAGCCTTCGTCATTGTTTGTGACGCAAGTGACTTGTATACTGCTATAGACCGACAAGAGAAACGGCCGCGGAGGCTCACAAATCCATCTTGGCTTTTGAACTCATTGAGCCGTTGATCTCATTAAGCTTCCAATCTACACCCATCCTCGTGTCAGGACTACAATGAACTGATGAGCCTCCGTCGTTGTTCATCAATTTGTAAATTCTTTAAATATGCAACTGCCTAAACGATCACATCAGTTTCAGCTATTCTTATGGCATATTTTTGGAACCAGTTTGGGCAGCATGTCGACAGTGAAGGATTAGGCGAGTGTCGGCTTCTGCATGAGTGCATGGGTCAATATGCTATTGATGTCAGTAGTTGTGCTGCGACATCTTGAATTATCATCATAATTGACTGATAGTTTGAATACCGGAGGCAAAATGTCATTGTCTCTGGCTTGTTTCCAATACACAATATTTTCAGCTAATGTGACTGATTCCACGTCTAACCTGGTTATGCACTTTACATTTTCAGTTTCACATGTAAACATGCTGCTTTACTAAACATATCTAGCAACCACGCTGGGTGGTATTTGGTCTTGACTGAAATCATATCGCCTTGTCTCACCCTCCGAATATACCTCGATTTCAGACTCAGTTGGAAGCCTATCAAATACCTTTTTTGCGTTTATGAAGGCAGTCAAGTGTACATGAATGTAACATATTCCTGCACTGTTGATGCCAGAAGGCATTGCGTCTCAGCTCAGACATGTAGCTGCCATGCCATACTCTCATCCCAAGTGGTTACAAGCAGTCCAGGAGCAACTAGCCTATTTCAATGCAACCTGCGAAATTTTTTCAAGGCTGATATACCCAGCGCCGATATTGTCCCTTTCACAATTAGCGGGACAAATGGGTATGACCTTGTTAAGCACCCTATGGCAAAATTACACTTACTCCAATCACTTACCAAACCCACCCGTGACAATTCGATGGGATACGGAAATTTCACCCCCGGAAGATTCGCCCCCGGAAGATTCGTTCCCGACATTTCGCCCCGGGAAGATTCGCCCCCAGGGAAGTTTCGCCTCCGGGATCTATGATGAAAATGTAACTAGGACTAGAAGCTGGATTAGCGATGAAAATGTAACTAGAAGACTAGAAGCGGGATCTATGATCAAAATGTAACTAAGATTAGAAGCTGGATCGACGGGGGCGAAACTTCCGCGGGGCGAAATGCCGGGGGCGAATCTTCCGTTGGCGAAAAGTCCTAGAACCCAATTCGATATTGATCTGGAACCCTGGAAATCGGACTTAGACCTATTTTGGACTACTCTCTGGAAACCCCTTTGATTTGGTTTGGCCTCCTGGAAATCGGACTTGGACCTCTTTTGGACCACTCTCTGGAAACCCCATGATCTGGTACCCTGGAAATCGGACTTGAACCTCTTTTGGACTACTCCTTGGAAACCCCTCTGATCTGACGTAGCGCTCGTGAATAGGCTGGTGTCCTTCGCTTGGCCTTCGAGTGGCGCTTTAGAAGTTTGGAGATTACGATTACGCTTACGATTACGATAAGCGGACGACAACAGCTAATTGAAGGATTTACTCCCGAAATTGGTATATCATTAACATAATTGTAATATAATTATATTATTATTTTATTATTAACAACAGCGTAAGAGGAATTTTAAAAAAAGTTGGTAACCCATATCAACGTAAAACACACGTAAAGGTGTACCACAATAAGCCCAATAGCGCAAAAATAAGCCCAAGTCGACGGCGTTTCATATTTTACAAAAGTTTACAAATTTCACTATTTACAAATATATTCACAGGTGTTCGTATATCAGGTTATTTTTTTTATTTTTTAAAGTTTTAAATTAGAAAGTTTGGTGCGTGTGCGCACAACTTGAACAATGCAGTTGTTTTGTTGTTTCTCATTTCCCCAACTATAATATTCCAGAGGACCGACGGAAACATTTATATTCTGCTCGTTTCATTGACCTGTTCAATTTTTGGAAATTTCCGCAAAGTTTGGCTAAAAATAAACCCTGTGTGTTTTCTGAGAAAAGATAAGAAAGGTACAAAGTCCACGGAAAAATTTATATTGTGCTCGTTTTATTGACCTCTTATATTTTTGGAAATTTCCGCAAAGTTTTGCTAAAAATAAACCCTGTGTGTTTTCTAAGAAAAGATAAGAAAGGTACAAAGTCTTCGTGCGCAAAACACATTTAAGAACGTGACGTCTTATTATTTTACTATTCTAAGGTTGGGGCTTTCGTGTGGCTTACAGCCTAACCTTCCACTGAAGTTTTTTGCCACGATGGACGGTATACGAGTTTGAAATTCTGAATTTTTTCGTTAAAACATGAATGCTTGTTGCTTTCTGGCATTAAGCCAAGTCAGTGCATTAAGGGGTAGACTGCAGAAGCTGCAAGAGTGCAACACGACATACATAGCCTATGTGACAACCGTTGTCTAAAACTGACATTGTAGGCCTACTGATGGAATTTACAATGAAATGGTATATTATTGAAAAGTTCGAATAGGAGTGCTTCTGAATCGTTGCTATTATTATTATTATTATTATTATTATTATTATTATTATTATTATTATTATTATTATTATTATTATTATTATTATTATTATTATTATTATTATTATTATTATTATTATTATTACTATTATTATCAGTGCTTTTTTTCCGGCACCTTTTTTCAGCTCCTAAATTTTTTTAAATTTATTTTAATGATTAAAACAATAATTTAGTTATTTTAATTTAATTTCAGTTTTTTAAAACTGTTTTCAGTGTTTATTGAGACCCCTTCCAGTCCCCAATCCCGTTTTCACAGAATTTTTATCCCGTCCATAATTGTTCCGTTCCGGAACCTTTTTCCCTAGAAAAAACACTGATTATTAGCCAATTATTACTATTACTAGATGGATGCCCGTCCTAAGACGTAATATTTATTATGACCTTCATAGTTTAAAAATTGGTGAAAATGTCATCATAAACAATGTTTTGCGAAAAAGATATTCTATTTACATTCTCTAGCTTGACGAATTTTTTTTCAACAGGATCGTGTCCGATCGTCATCCATGATGACGTTCGAAAGTGTTGCGATTAAATGTAAAACTGAAGTCTCACCTTTCAAATAGGCCTACTCCTACCATGACTCATCTGATCCTCAACCTTCCAATTCTTCTCGCCGTAAACGACACCTGCCTCGACAGCTGCTCTGCCTCTCCTGATCTGGTACCCTGGAAATCGGACTTGGACCTCTTTTGGATTAGGCTACCCTCTGTAAACACCATCTGATTTGGCGTAGACTCATGAATAGGCTGGTGCCCTGCGCTTGGCCTTCGAGTGGCGCTTTAGAAGTTTGGAGATTACGATTACGATTACGTGATTTTCTAAAGCGACAGTATGGCCTCGACCCTGCTCATTTTTCAATGATTTGATCGGGTGAGATCCTTCACCACCACTGTCCTTTGGAATAGGCTCCATGCCATTTAAAGGGTTCCGGTCCATTATTCCGGGGGTCCGCTATTCCGGGGATCTGCCGGAATATGCATACATACAACATACATACATGCATAGATACATACATACATGCATACATGCATGCATACGTACATACATAATTATGTATGTATACATACATTCAAACATACATGTATGTATGTATACGTACATACGCGCATACATTCATACATGCATCATGCATATATGTATGTACGTATGTATGTATGTATGTATGTATGCATGTATGTATGCATGCATGTATACATGTATCTATGCATGTTTGGAATCGCTGGGGTAGTAAAGGCTGTGCAGAACAAACAGGCCAGCGACGCAGCACTGGCGGAGGCGGGGCGTCACGCGAACTCGAGGCCCAGATTCGCGGCTCTGGTTTATATCTCGGGCGCGAGACTCATGGTGGTTGTTGTCCAATGTGTAAAGATCAGCTCTCTACATGGGGCAAAAAAACTAAAACCTCTGAGCAACTTTGACATAGACAAACCCGCCTGGACCCTGCCGCATTTTCCCGTTGTTTTCATGCGAGATGGTCTGCCCGCCGTGGCTCGTGGCAAGGGAGTACGCGGACCAGAAAGTTGAAGCTGCCAAAAGTTACGCCAACGAACAAGATGCTATCGTCAGGAGCGCTTGTGTGCTTAAAGCTGGCGACGCAATGACTGGAAATTTGTCTATGGGCGGTAAGAAAGTGACTGCACTTTACACAGGCGCCTCAACATCTAATACCGACGCGGCGAGCATCGGGCAGGTGACAAGGATCGTTACCGGCAAAATGGCTAAATTAAATAAAATACCGACGGAGCCTTTGAACGTGGCGAATAAACAGTATGTTAACACTCAGGCTGTTGTTGTTAAAAGGTATGCAGACAGTAAAGATGTAGCTGTAAGACGGTACGTGAATAACCTCAAATTTGTAAACTACAGCGGGCATATTCCACCGCTGTCTAAAGACTCTTCCGAAACGGGTTTAAAGGCCGAGGCCAGTTCATTTCTCGCCACTTACTTACCACATTTGGCGTTTAACTCTGGAGTAATAGGCGAGTGGAGGTCCAACCCCTCCATGGCTACCGATCAGTGGCGGCGCCAGGGTAGGCTAGGGGGTGCTTAGCCCCCCAAAATGTGGTTCAGCCCCCCCAAAGCAAAAGCGAAAAATCTCTGAAACTTTGAATGCCCACTTATAAATAGCAGGCTCCATAGCACAACAATTTCCCCAATTATTCTCAAAGAAATGATGCGTCAGAAACGTAGCTAGCTAGCCCACTGTGTATTGGCCCCTCTGATATAGATGACTAGCCTAGCACTCATCCATCATCCAGTTAGGGTTGTACAGGCCATCGCAGTGTATGAGCATCAAGGCATGGCTCCCGCTTGACACATGACCTTGTATAGCAAGTTTTAAGGCCAGAAGACCTGCGCTCGAGGTAGCTGGCCTCTGCACTATATGCCTCCTTCGTCCCGCTCTCCCCACTCTCTCTCCACATCTCTCTCTCTCCATCTCTCTGTCTCTGTCTGTCTGTCTGTCTGTCTGTCTCTCTGAATTTAGTAAACCAATACCTGTCGGTGGCCACGCACATAAGACCAATACAAGAAGACCAAGACCATTTATAAATTTATATATATTTATATTATTATTTTATAAATTTATATATATATTATTTATAAATATAAAATGCATAATCTACATGCCGTTACAAAGTGCTTGCCCCTTGCTTTTTAAACGCATTTTTCGTGCACAAAAAAAGAGATCAAAAAAATTAAATATTCAGCGTAGGGCTCTAGCCCCTCCAAACCTGGAATCCTGGCGCCGCCACTGCTACCGATAGTTTTGCGACTTGGTTACAGATTGAATGTCCTGCACCCGTGCGGATATGGAAGGTTAGCCTAGCTGTGAGAGCTGTTATTGGTGATGGAATAAGTACCCCGGACGCAAGCTGGTTGTTTAGTGGGTGTGTGCGGTCCTCCGGAGTGCTCACCTCTACACTCCTCCAGAACACCACTTTCACGTTTCCTGAGTTTGCGGGGGAGTTTGCCGTCGATTATAACACTGCAATTCTACAGACTATCGGTCCTCACAAGGGCAGCAGAGGTATCACACTTCCAGATACACACATATTTTAAAGTTGGAGACAAAACGGTATAGAAAAGGTACGGCCGATTCACACTACAAGATTCGGGGTAATCTCCGACAAAAGGAGAAACAAATATGCATAAGTACAACCTCGATGATTTGTTTGACTAACCAACTGGGGATGTACTATCCCTAAGCCAACCGCAGATATGTTAGCCGCGGTTCCCCAAATCCACATCGATTTCGTGTCGGATGATTACTACAGCCGCGATATTTAGGCCTACACAGCGACCAAAACTGTGAACACGAGTTCGTGGCAAACGCTTCACTTAACCGCGGCGCTATCCCTGTATCACTTTGCACAGCACTTCAGAAGCTGTCTCACTAGACCGCTGATTCTGAAGGCTTACAATGTTTGGTGTTAGTACCGGTGATGCGTCAGTACGCGTTATAACACCGGCAGCTGCCGGTGGAAGCATCGATCGTACAGTCGACATTTCAAGTGGACAATTTGATGCAGCTAGGGCAATATTCATTCCAGGACAAACGAGTTTTCGAATTGAAGAAAAAAGAGAGGCGCTGAAGGTACTTCATCTATCGACTTAAACGTAACGTTGCTGATAGAGCAACTATAAAAACCATGTCTTTGTACCCAACGCTTACGGAGCCAACAATTTCGTCAGACACGACGTCGCAAACATTCCGCCTGCAGAAGATTGGTGAAATAGAAGCCTTTCTCAGGTCTGAGGCGATAAGTCGTGGACAACTCTGTAAGAAATATAAGAGGGTTGTGGATGTGGCTAATGGGACTTCGGCCGGCCTTGCTATGGTGAGTCTTGGGACTGGGGTGGGTGGTTAGCTATGTCAGCCACTGGTATTGGTTTTGTTCTTGGTATTGTTCTAGAGGTTTTTGCCATAGGAACAAGTTTCTTGGATATTTTTGGGAATGTTGTTAGTCGAAATTTTGTGACTAAAGCTTCAAAACACGACGAGATTCGTATTTTAGCGAAAAGTAAGCTAAACATGGTGCACAACTATATTTCTAGGGCTCTGGAGGATACTGCTCTTAGCGATGATGAGTACAAGCTTCCTCTTCGCTGCTGGTGCAATAACACAGAATCCAACGACGGGCTTATTAGTAGTTCAGAGTGCCGACATTACTGATCTTCTGAACTCGGTCAACTCTCAAAGGAAGCGTGGTGAACCTCATGATAGACAATTTAAGGTAACATTGACAAACAGTGATCATCTTTATAAACGAAGTAAAAATAACTACTTTTAGATATTGTCTAGCAAGTCATAAGAGTCATCTTTAATTTTAAACTAATTTCCAATGACCTGTATTTCTGACATTTTGGCTTGCTTTTATCATCATAATGCTTCCCGTCATTGTTTGTCACGCAAGTGACTTGTTTACTGCTAGAGACTGATAAGAGAAACGGCCGTGGAAGCTTATAAATCCATCTTGGCGTTTGAACCAGGATGATAACCAGCATGCCATTGAAAAACTATTTTTATAATTAACAACTATAGACATCATCGCATATAGCATACTTATAGATTTTGAAAACCTTCCTTCCTCAGTTTCGTAGTTTGGGGGAAAATAATCCAGGAGACAAAGATTGAATAACCTTTAATTTTGTTGTCTTTTTTAAGTAAGCAAGGTTAGCCCACAGGTTTCAAAAGAAAAGTATACTGAAGATTAAATAATGAACTTAGAAGAAAAACTGATGCATTTTTAAATCATAAAAGATATTTTAAGTATTTATTAAAATTTGTTTCCTTGTCCAAAATGCCCAGCTAATAATTGTTGTAGGTATACTAGCACTTAATTATTTTATACCTAGCCTACGTATCTTGTGATTGCGTATTTTGTTTGTTTTTATCGCATACGTTACGAGGCAAAATGTCTATCTGTGTTTGGTAATCCTGGGCTTTAGCGTCGGTAATTATTTTCATTGAAACGTTCTAATACAATATAAGTTTACAATAAATAATCGTCGTTCATCCAACTTCTAGTTTGAGTTATATTTTAATCGATTATCCAGCTTCTACTTACGTGAATATTTTCATCAATCTTCCAACTTCTAGTTCGGGTTTTACTAAAAATGTTTTCATCGGTCATACACGCGAATAATATCGGCACTAAAACGATATATTTTCATCGCAATTCCAACTTCTAGTTTGACTTTTATTATGTAACATTTTAATCGTTCATCCGGCTTCTACTTTCATTGATATTTTCATCAATCTTCCAACTTCTTGTTTGAGTTTAACTGTGAAACGTTTTCATCGCTCATGCAATGTAAATAATTTCCGACGCTAAAACCCAGGATTACCCTGTCTTTTTCCTAGCTTAAAATTTACTGTTCGACCTTCGTTATACGATAGTATAATTTGTGATAAAATTCGTCGAATCTGTTGCGATAAGTATTTTACTGAATTTGTTTAAATTGTGTTTTAGGCGTCGATAAAGACGAAGACTACGCACAATCAGTACACAATAAGATACCCAAACGGCACTACGCAGACTGTTAGTGGAGCAGGCGCTGTTACTCTTCACCACGTAGTGCCAAATAACCAAATTATACAGACTGTAAGCACAAACACAGCAGGTTTACAGCAAGAAGTTACCAACCACATAAATCAGCCGCATATTAAACCTCTGGTTATAAGTGCAATGGCCAATCGAGTTCCAAGAACAAATGACGGTGTGCTACTTCACGCTTCTATCTCGTGGAATCCCAACAATGTGGTACCAGGACCAGACCCTGCTAAGCGAAGCGACGACGGAGGGTCAAACGTTGATACTGCGATATCCAATAAACAGTCAACAGCATTTCAGAATACAGTTAACAGTTTCACGCAGCGTCCGTCACAGAAACCAGGCAAATATCTTGTTTACTGACATGATTCATTGATGATGAATTTTATAAGTTACACCCAATGCTTTAAACTTTATTTTTTTATAAAATGTCTGCATAAAATTACTATTTAGCCTATGCAAAGTCATTATTAGATCAGAATCACAGGTCCTTCAGCTTGGAATGCACTACCTGATTAGATCCGTATTGTCTCCAATTTACACTCATTTAAAAGAAAAGTTCACTCCTGGTTGATAGCTCAAAATTCTGATCCAATTTGATTTGGTTGTTGGGATTTGCTTCTTAAAATGCCGGTGACCGCTATAGTTATCGGAGTAACACTGCCTTCGCTTATTATTATATGTGTAATCTGCTACACTGTAGCCTAGTTAGTAGTCTCTCCTATAGTGCAAAGGAGTATCTGATTCATAGTCACTCTGTGAAACCTGCTCTGTTGAGGCATTGATGTAACATGCACCATTGATGCATTGTTTATTTTTTTAAAATTGTATAGCTGGTTTAATGATTGTGTTGTCGCAATGATGTAGCCTACTGTGAATGCATGGATATTACCTAATTTAGAGATGCATTGATGTGAACTATTTTTCAATTACAATGAAGTATTTTACTTCTCAACTGTATTAGATAATCTCTTAAGGGTTTCATTGGGTAACCTCTATCTTATTGCATATTAAATGCACTATACAATACATCATACGGATGTACTGTCACGTCACATTTTATGAATTAATGTTTTTTACAGAAGGGTTAATTTACTCCTCTGCAGATTGTGTAATCAATTTGGTATTTGAGTATGTATGTATATGGGATGGTGTGTGGACATGTGCTAATCTGTATGTATCTATGTATGTTTGTTAAGTGTTTGTATGCGTGTTGTGTGTATGTATGTGAATGTGTATGTATGTTGTTGACACGCATGCATATATGTAGGGCTATGAAAAGGTATAAGGGCTTTCAGGTGTATAAGTAGGTTGTATCGCTTGGGTGCAAGTGGGTATAAGTGTGCATATATGCTTGTGGGCTAATTTGGCATGAAAGTATGTATTTAGGTGACTGCTCATGAATAAGCTGAAGTTTTCTCTAAAAGTTTAATCCGCGGAATTATTATAAACGTTCACATGATTGATCACAGGTTATGTTATCTTGGCGTTAGTTAAGTTGTTGTTATGAACAGTGAAAACATTGTACAACGATAATTATACTTACAGGCTTTAATTAAGTACTGAGTTAAGAATGATGGATTATTGACTGCCTTCCACTTACTGTACTACTACCCAGGTGGCCCTTGTAGCGGGGTCATTTGACCCCTTTTGGGCCTCCTGTGTAGCCAAACTTTGGAATATAATAATAATGCATGTTTCTGCTTTAACTGTAAAAGTTTGGTTACCAAATAAACAAGTGTCAAGTGTCAAGTGTCAAATTATGTTATACTTTTTTACAATTATTCAGCAAAGACCGGCGACGGTCAGAGACGTTGGCATAAGAGGAAACAACACTTGTGCTTTTTCTGATAAAACTTAAAATACTATGGCTATTACAATGCTTAACGACAAAATTAATCACAGCTTTTACGTGTATATTATAGTCAAATCTGCTGTTTTGTTTAATGAATAATTGTAGGCTTGTTGGTCAAATTATTAGGGGAAACGGTGTGTCATTGGGTTACGAATCTATCGGAAAAGGTTGTAGTCTTCTAGAGCAACGGAGTCTGAAAATTACCACTAAAACACTGAGTTCTGGAAGATTTATAATATGAAAATTTCGCCAGACTGTCTCGCACCTTATCAGGGCTATCGGAGAACAGAATTTTATACAGTAGGCCTAATGCTGATTTCTCCTTCAACTGCGTCTAAATGGTAGCTCCGAGTGAGATGCTATTTGTAAGAAAGCTGTATGACCGGATTCCAAAATCCCTAAACTTATCTTTGTTGCTCCTTTCCTTTTCTATGACTTTTCTTTGAATTGCCTGAATAACATATACAGAATGATAAGCTTATACCATGACACTCATGGTATATCCTCCCTCCCCGCTCCAGCAGTGGACACAACCTTCGAGCACAGCAGAAATGTACCCTACCGGAAAAATACGATTGTAATTCGATAATCATATTGTCTACAAGAAAGCTTACTGACGCTAATTAGCTGCTCGTGATTCTATAACCCATGTAGCTTGTTCTAGTAGCGTTATGTCATCTTTGATGCTCAATAAATTTATGCGTCTTCATTCATTCACTCATGACTTGATTATTCTGATAGCATTTGTAATAAAGTTGTTACAATAAGTACAGTGCACAGATTAAACTTAAACTAGAAGTGCCTCTGCCTTCACCCCTTCACCCGATGAAATTATAGTTCAATAAATTTATGCGTCTTCATTCATTCACTCATGACTTGATTTTGTAATAAAGTTGTTACAATAAGTAAAGTGCACAGATTAAACTTAAACTAGAAGTGCCTCTGCCTTCACCCCTTCACCCGATGAAATTATAGTTCAAACTAGAAGCTGGAAGATCGATGAAAGTAGGGCTCGAACTAGAAGCTGGAAGATCGTTGAAAATATAGCTCAAACTATAAACTCAATTAAAACATACATCAGCCTAAAAGCTGAAAGATCGTGAAACTTTTGTCAGTTAACCATTTGTAGTGAACCATTTACCGTTAACCATGTGTCCGTGAACCACTTGTAGTGACACCCTGGATAGATAACATAACAGGCCACAACATCACTTGGACTTACACTAGGGGGGACAGTAGACTTGACAAATGTCCAAGGACACTTTCGTACCAATCGCCGTCAAACGGCTAGCGTAAGGAACTGATGATGATGATGATGATGATGATGATGATGATGATGATGATGATGATGATGATGATGATGATGATGATGATGATGATGATGAGCTCCGGGTTTTTACAATGAGAGCTAACACGAACGCTAGGTCATGGCAGAGGGGTTGTCCCTCTCTGCCTTCACCCCTTCCACCCACCCATCCAATCAATCAATCAATTAATCAATCAATCAATATTTTTTATTGCAACCAATCAGTAAAATTACATAAAAATAACAATTCAGGTACATTTATTACTGCTTCATTAAATAAGGTGAGAGAGAACAGTCGGTGATGGAAGCAATGGGTGGCCCCAAAGGGATAATTATCCCGCTAATCGGGGACACCCGACAGGCCAAGTAACATAATTCATTGTATGGCATATTATAAGTAATCCTTCCCGACGCGACTAGAACATGATAAGAATAGTCCGGGCATTAAATGGGATAGGGGTGCTCGGAGAAGTAGGAGGAAATGAAACAAAGCTTAACTAATCTTACCTAAACCGTAACTAAGGAACTCAAGGGCCAGTGCGCGTAGCTGGCGCGCCCAAATTATGACAGAACTTATAAGAGGAGTAGTCTAGTCAAGGCGAATTCCAGGAGTGCATAATAAATTACCGTAAACGTTTTTTTAAAACTGATATCGAGTAGAAGAGGAGCGGATTTATTAATGGAATGGTATCCCAAAGTAGTGGTCCAGCTGTTCTAATGCAAAATTCTCGCGTGTTAGTGCGCGCTTTTTCTGGTCGATAAGAAATGGCTTTCCTAGTAAAATGGTCGTGAATTTGTGATGTGAGAGTGAAGTATCCCATGAATGAGGAAGGTAGTAGATTGCGCTCATAACGGTGAAGGATAGGTTCCGCTCTTATTTGAGCGAAACCTATCTGCTTTAAATCTATTACAAGCATAATAATAACTATGCTTGATGATGATGATGATGATGATGATGATGATGATGATGATGATGGTGGCGGCGGTGGTGGTGGTGGCGGTGGTGGTGGTGGTGGTGGTGATCACAATGCTCAGATATCACAATGTTCAGTTATTATTTTTAATCTTGAGGGCCTCCTCAGATCAACTAATAATGGGGAAAAACAATGGTTAAAAAGTGGGGGTACGGGTACCTCTGCTACCCCCGTAAATTACACGTATGGGCCTACCTAAAATGTCTGTCAAGATAGAATACATTCAACTTGGCAGTGCTTTTTTCTGGGAAAAAGGTTCCGGAACGGAACAATTATGGGCGGGCTAAAATTCCGAGAAAAACGGGGTTGGGGGTTGGGAGGGGTCTCAGTAAACACTGAAAACAGTTCAAAACACTGAAATTAAATTAAAATAACTAAATTATTGTTTCTATTATTAAAATAAAAAATTATTTTTAGTAGCTTAAAAAGGTGCGGGAACGCCGTTCCGGCGCGTTCCGGCTGAAAAAAAGCACTGCATTCAAGATAGAATACATAGGCCCCTATTCGTATTCACACTGGAAAATTTATTACATCGGCATATATAAAATAGGCGCCATACACCTGAGCCACATGCCCTAAGCCCCTAAACCAACATGAGGCATTTTCCGGTATATGGCTAAATTGGAAATACGGCTGTACCCGGTCATTTCTCAGAAAACTATACCTAGTCTGATCATGCTAAGTGATTACATTAAAACGTTATTGATCAGTCAACAATTTAAGACCTTTGAAAGTAATTCAGAGCAATAAAATAATTTATTAAAATTTCTTTTGAATTTAAAATGTTCCACTCCGTTACCGTCCCTAGGCTATAGTACATATTGCTTTCGTCTACAATTTCAAAATGATTTGCATTAAACCAAAAAATATATATGTTTCTTTTATAACAGACATAATTGTATATTTCTAAATACAACTTGGTGAACCGGATCTACAGTATAATTTTTAAAAATATATTTTAACTTGTCGCCTGAAAATTATGTCCGCTCCGTAAACATGTAAAAATTATCTCGTATCTCACAACCCGTTCAGTTCTTTGGTCTCGCAACTTAACACATCTCTTCTGTGAAGATCTATGTAAGTAAGTATGTCTTAATACAAGATCTGAATGCTAAGACAAAATTTCTTACAAATTTTCATTTATTACGTACCTGAAGTCTTTTTTTATTATACATCCACTCCGTTACTGCATCTTTGCAATGATTATGAATAAATTTAATTAAAATAAATTTGTTAATATAACAATAATATAAGCTATAATTATAATGAGTGTACCGACGATTAATGTGGACGCATGAGAGATAATATTATTATTATTAATGAGCTTTTATATAGCGCCCCTTCAAGGTTATCTACTCAGGAGCGCTCCTAGTCCAACCACGGCTAAAGAGAGAAGTTTTTAAGTTTGCAAGAAACAAGGTAGAGTGAGTCATAGGGACCAGGCGAAGTGCAACAGGAAGGCCATTCCAGGTTGCAGGTCCAGCGACCGAAAAAGAACGTCGCTGCATAATGGCTGTCCGCGTGCGGGGGACCAATAGCTCGGCTTGGTCAGCCGAGCGAAGAGCAGATCTCCGCAAGACCCCCGAGGTAGAGCGACACAACTCCCGCAGGTATGGGGGAGCAAGTCCCTCTAGACAACGCCTAACCAGTGCACCCTATAGGCGATCCGCAGCGGGAAAGGGAGCCAGCGCAGAACATCCCGCATATAAAGAGAAACCTGGCCAAATCTGGGGATGCGACCAATAAGACGTGCGGCTGCACGCAAAACCCGGTCCAAACACCCAAGGCGGGCAGCTGGGAGGCCAGCGTAAAGGGCGCTACAGTAGTCCAGACCGGAAACCACAAACGCATGGACTAGGGTAGAAGCAGCTGCCTGCGTCAGAGTGCGGGAGACTACCCTTAACTGACGAAGTTGATAATAAGAGTCCCGACAAAGCAAATTAATATGTCGCATGAATGTGAGCTCTTGATCCAGAATTACACCAAGATCCCGTACTGAGGAGGCAAAGGAAACCCAGGGAAATTCAAGTGCCAGACCCTCAAGGTTAATTTTTGCAAGCTGTTGGCGCGTACCAAACCAGATATTTTGGGTCTTTGCCGGGTTTAACCGTAGACGGTTTGAGGACATCCAGGCCTCCAAATTCCCCACCACTCGGGCGATCTCTCGAACTGCAGCAGCAGCAGCAGCCAATGGTCCCACTGATTTAACATTGAAAGTTCTGATATTAGTACGGGTTTTAATTGACCTATATGATGATGCTCCCCTGGTGTCGTGGCTGTGTATAATCGATGCCTTTAAGAAATAATTAGCGAAGGAGTCAGGCAAAAGGTTATGCTCATAACAGTAGAACAGGTCCGCTATTTGCTAATTTCTGATATGTTTCCCGTGTTGATACACAATTTGTCCACTCCGTTAACTGTCCACTCAGATACCATAACTGTTACCCTTGAGGTACTAACATTTATTCCATTGTGAGGATAAGTCGTCTACTTAAATTATCATTTCTAATACAACTTATTTAACAATATATGACATTTTTAATTAACAAATTTTTCGGCAGACTGTTTCTTTTAAAGTTCACTTTTCACATTATGTGCTCAATTCTCGACAGGTAGTAACAGAGCGGAACTTTTTATGGTGATTTTTTATGTAATTTTGATGCTTTGAGCAAATTTTTAAGACAACATCATAAATATTTTAATGTTTTTTGTTCATTTGATCACTGGGAATGATTGGCTCGGGTGATTTTTATTTTGTTATTTGGCAAAAAAATACACTCAACTTTACATTGATTAGATCCCCTATTTTTCTTTCGGTAACGGAGTGGAATTTCTTAACAAAATAAAAAATGTGATGGAATTAAATAATCATTAGTATTTTAATTTCTTTTATATTTATTTTATAAACATTAATACTAAAAACATCTTGGCATGTCAAACTAAGCAGTAGGAAGCTGTCTACTATATATAAATAGCTCATATGTGTTTTGGTAACGGAGTAACGGAGTGGACAAACATTTTAGTAGGGCTATTTTTTCTGCTAAAAACTTCATAATTTTACATATTAGTGCAATACCAAATATATATTTGTGAAATAGAAATATTAAAGATTTGCTCCAAACAAAAATCAATGTAATTTTCAAAAAAATTTGTTGCCTCTTCAATTAGTGAATGTGACATGTTACCGGAAATGACTCACTTTACACCCATCGGACTATTCAGTACAACCAACCAGTAGGCCCTATCCATTCCAGAAACCCATATCTCGACAGCAACCTCTGAAAATTCACTTGATATTGCATTGACCTCTCCTCGTAAGAAACCGAGTCTTCGCGAGGCTGACATACTCATCCCCATCACAAACCAAAGCAACCTTAGCAACATACATGTACACACTGTAAAACATGCATACACATCTTACCTGGACTTGCTTCTAAATACATCTGTGGCTCATTACATCTTCCCGCCTCAGCTGGCTCCCTTCGCCTCTACGTTCTTCTGATCGACTTCACTACTTTGTTCCCAGAGTGAGAAAGGCGATGGCCCAGTCTCACTCCTTTGTTAGTGTTGGCCCTTAATCATTGTGGTCCGAGCTTCAATACTATCTGGTGGTCCTGCCACAGCTTTTCGTTGTCTTAAACCTAGCCTTTAATCCCGAGGACTATCGCACTGGGAGCTCCTCTGATTGGTTGGCACTGATTAGAGGACTTTATAAGTTTTGAAATACAATACAATACAATATAATACACTGATCCCACAGGACTACTCAGTACTGTGTAACACCCACCAAATGTTCGTTCCCTGGATGTTTTATCCTATGTGTGTGTGTGTGTGTGTGTGTGTGTGTGTGTGTGTGTGTGTGTGTGTGTGTGTGTGTGTGTGTGTGTGTGTGTGTGTGTGTGTGTGTGTGTGTGTGTGTGTGTGTGTGTGTGTGTGTGTGTGTGTGTGTGTGTGTGTGTGTGTGTGTGTGTGTGAATTTCTGTTTGGAAGGAAAGTGTTCTCAAAGGGTTCTAGGACTTTTCGCCCCCGGAAGATTCGCCCCCTGAAGATTCGCCCCCGACATTTCGCCCCCCGGAACTTTCGCCCCCGTAAGATTCATCGTTAATCCAGCTTCTAGTCTTGGTTACACTTTCATCATAGATCCAGCCTCTGTTTTGAACTGTATTAGCCTTAGTTACATTTTCATCAAAGATCCCGCTTCTAGTCTTATTTACATTATCATCCGGGGGCGAATCTTCCCGGGGGCGAAATGTCGGGGGCGAATTTTCCGGGGGCGAATCTTCCGGGGGCGAAACTTCCTTAATCCCGTTCTCAAAGACTGTTTCACTGTAATTGTATATTTGGAAATATCTGTCAATCTTCGAAGCATAATTTGTGAAGAGAAAACTTACATGACCATCGCACAGACGCCTATTCAATAATAAAGTCATCTTTCTACTGAGACCCTATAATATACGACTGTCAGCATTTGGGCATTTGACTTGCACGGTTTTTAGTAGTTACTACAAAGTGATGCCTTTACGATTATAATTGTAGTTTCAACTGTTGACTTTTCTTACTTCAGGAGACTTATTCCATGAATTTTATTAAAATTAATGGGTGAAGGTAGAAAAATCTCTCATTTAACATAACCAAAAGGAGAGGATTGAAACAGAAACCTAGAATACTTTTTAATATAAACTTATTATCAATAAAAATGTAATATAAACTTATTATCAATAAAAATCAATGTAATTGTTCAACTAGTAACCCATTTAAAAATTCTTAGTCTCCTAAAACAGCAAATGATACGGAATAAAACTTCAGTAAACTCCTATAAACAAGTAATGGTACAGTTTGTGCATTCTGCAATCTTGTTATGGATGGTAGGTTTTGTAAGAGTTGTTTTATTTGTAATTCTTATTCATGAGGTTATGTAATTCTGTTGCTAATCCTCAAATAATGCTGCAAAGTCACCTTCCACTGGAAAAAAACAAACATGATAACAGTGTTCTATAACTTCTGCTTCTCTTTCAAACATTTCACCACAGATTCCACATCCATATGCTTTCACTAGGAAAGGCTTATTATATGAAACAGGTTGTTTCTTATTTCCTATATATTGAACATCATGGATTTCTCCTCTGTGGGCTGTGTCATGGCTAAACAGATTATCTACAATTGCAAATTCCAGTGTGGCATGATTCACTTATATATGTCCTCTCCTTGGCGTGACATCTCACATATTCATCCAGAACATCAGTATATGAATCTTCAAACCCTTTGTCATTGCACAGCGTATCTGCATTATGTGTTAACAAATGTCTCTGTAGATCATTGTGAAATGCATAATCACTGGAACATAGATCGCATTTATATGGTTTCTCTCCAGTGTGAGCTCGCAAACTGTGCTTAATCAAACTACTCTCACATATAAATAGTTTCTGGCACAGTTCACATTTGGGTAACTTCTCTCCTATGTGGGTTTTCACATGTTCGTTCAAATGACCATGGTCTGCAAACGATTTGCAGCATAAGAGACATTTGTATGGTTTTTCTCCTGAGTGTGTTACTGAATGCATCTTCAAGTTCATAATATCATGAAATCCTTTCTGACACAATTCACATTTGAATCTTTTCTCTCCTGTGTGAACAAACAAATGATTATTCAAATGACTGCTCCATAAAAACGTTTTCTCACAAAATTGACAATTGTATGTTTTTTTACCAGTGTGAAACTTCATATGACATTTGAGTTGATTAATGTCAGGAAATCCTTTTCCACACAATTCACACATGTATGGTTTTTCTCCAGTGTGGGTTCTTACATGCTCATTAAAATGTGAAATGCGTGCAAATGATTTGTCGCAGAAGTGACATTTGTATAGTATTCCTGCTAAATGCATTGTTGAATGACTTGTCAGACCCCTACTGCGTGCAAATCTT
Organism: Allolobophora icterica; assembly: GCA_963556255.1. Taxonomy (NCBI): domain Eukaryota; kingdom Metazoa; phylum Annelida; class Clitellata; order Crassiclitellata; family Lumbricidae; genus Allolobophora; species Allolobophora icterica. The sequence continues at coordinate 52,519,920 of OY744613.1, read as the reverse complement.
CTCTGACACAATTCACACTTGTATAGTGTCTTTCCTGTGTGGACAATGACAACATGTTCATTCAGAAGACTGCTCCATAAGAAAGTTTCCTGACAAAATTGACAATTGTATCTTTTTTCACCAGTGTGAATCTTAATGTGGTATTTAAGTTGATCATTTGTATGAAATATTTTCCCACACAATTCACATTTGCATGTGTTTCGTGAAGCATGGGTTATCACATGTTTAAAGAAATGACCACTTTCTGGAAATGATTCGTCGCAACGCCGACACTTGCATGGTTTTTCTCCTGAATGTGTTCTTGAATGATTCTTCAGGTCTGCAATATCCATAAAAGCTTTCTGACACAATTCGCACTTGAATGGTTTCTCTCTCGTGTGGATATTCATATGCTCATTCAAATGACTGCTCCATAAAAAGGTTTCTTCACATAATTGACAGTTGTATGTTTCTTCACCAGTGTGGATCCTCATGTGATATTCAAGTTGATAATTTAAAACATATTCGTGTCCACACAATTCACACTTGTATGGTTTATCTTCACTGTGGCTTATCAAATGTTCTTTGAAAGAACTTGGTTTTTCTCCAGTGTGTTCCATGAATGAAGACCAAGGTTTATATCAATCAGGACTAACAGAGGTTGCAATTTTCCAAGATGATTTACAATATACACTTTTTCTTGTACTTACAGGTACTTACAGGTACTTAGGGTACTTATCACAATCTTCCAAGATAATTTAATGGCAACCAAATAATTTGTTGCTTTCTTGCTGTAAATTTTCAAGTAAAGCACAGCATCAGTTGTGAATTTCTTTTTGAATATCGGAGGCTTATGCTTCTGTTGAAGGCAGTTGCTATTAAAAGAATATCAACAAATGTACTTAACTTAAAACAATATAATAAATTATTTCATATTTAAAGTTAACGATCGATTCTAAAAATTTTATCTCAGAATTTTTTATTTTGATCACAATACTTCAAATGATACCATAGTTGTGAAATATACGAAGATATTTGAAAAAATTTGGTTTTTATATAGGGTTTGGTCATTTTTGCAAAACTGGCAGTTTTAAACTGCGAATTCCTAACAAAATATTTATTAAAAAACACTGTTTCTCAGAAGATACAGAATAAATCTGTGCCTTTTATAAAGAAAACACTACTGAAAGGTTGCAAATCTATGTAGGCCCTAATATCAAATGACTGTAACAAACTGTTTACGGATAGCAGGACTGGAGTGACCAGAACAGTACTAAGACCATGGTGGGTAAGCGAGCTGGGATAGATGAATGTTAGGTTACGAACATAAGAGATTTTTAGATAATATCAACATCATATTAAAACATTCGCACATTAAAGTATATTTAAATTATAACGTTATGTTAAAATAAAGTTAACACTAAAGATTTACAAGCATAAAAAGACATTGTTAGGCCTACATGTAATTTTCTCCTTGTCCAGTTCTTCAAAATGTCGTTCGGAAAAAAACAAACACAGAAACTAAAAGCTGGTTATAATAACTAACAATAGCGCATGTCATCTGTTGATTTAGTTTAAAAATTGAAAGAATATATTCAAATAAATTTTGTTCCTGAAAAGCGAAACTTTTAAATAGCGTGGCCTTCTTCAAAAACGAGCATCAACTTTTTTAAAATCAAATCGATCCGTAAATTAATCGAGAAAAGAGCCTCGTAATGGTCATCGCAATCGTAAATCGTAATTCTCGAAATTTCTATAGCGCCCTAAGAGCCGAAGTCGCGGGAACCGGCTTATACACAGGCGCTTAGTCAAAACATAATCGATAGGTGGGGTAAAGCTGGTTCCGGGTCAAGATCCAAAGGAGTAAGGCAGGCCTAGTAGGCCTATAGAGACAATCAGACACCTAATGTGGGTTGTGTTTAAAGTTGAAACGGATACGGATATAGTAGGGCAGAGGATGATTCGGGGTAAGATTTGATCAGGAACAATCCCCAACAGCATGGTTATATGGTATACATATCTTAAAAATACATCGATTTTGCCCATATGGGCTGTATATGTCATGCATATGACAAAACAATATAGCATATGCTACTTCTAGACCATATAAAATCTACATCGTACATACATCAAACAATTGCACGAAAACATCGGAATATCAGGTCTCGTGAACCTGTGTGCTATTTCTGCTGACAAAATAACACAAATCCGACTAATAATACTCCTGGGCAGCCATCCATGTATGCGCGTACATACATGCAGACATACATGCAGACATACATGCAGACATACATGCAGACACACATGCATACATAGGGGCCTACATGCATGCATACATACATACATAGGGCCTACATACATACATATATACATACATTCGTACATACATAAATACATATATATATGTGTGTGTAGCGGGAAGGATATATATATATATATATATATATATATATATATATATATATATATATATATTTACGCCTACCCCTAGGCGTAATATTCGGGAGATACGATAGGTACCCATACCCTACGATATCTAAAACTCTTTATTTTATTTTATTTGCCGATGATACTAACATTTTTTTTGCCCACCAATCTCAGCAAATTTTAATGGAAACTATTAACTCCGAATTAAAACTTGTAAATCATTGGTTTTCGGCTAACAGACTTACCCTCAACATTGATAAAACTAATTTCATAATATTTAAGTCCCATAGGAAAATTACACCTATAGATATCTCCCTGGAAATTGCAGGAATTCCCTTAGTCCAAGTTGAGTCTACTAAATTCCTGGAGGTGATCGTTGATAGGCATTTATCATGGAAAGAACATACTAACTTCATAGCTCAAAAAATTGCGAAAAGCATAGGCATCATAAAAAGGATCTCCTACCTTCTTCCTGAAATGATCAGATTGAATTTATATTATTCCCTAATCCTACCGTATTTAAGTTATTGTAATATGATCTGGGCTTCCACTTACGATTCTAGACTCAGCAAATTAGTAATTCTCCAAAAAAAGGCTGTTCGAATAATAGCAGGTGTCCCTATAGGCACCCACACTAACCCAATTTTTAAGAAATTTAATCTATTAGATTTAAAACAAATTAGAGCGTTACAAATTGGAAATTTTATTTACCGGTTCGAAAATAATATCTTACCTATCTCATTCCAGAACTACTTTATAGCCGGAACACAGATTCACTCCTACGATACTAGGAATGCTGCCAACCTCCGATCTACCAAAGCTCGTACTAACATACGAGTTTTTAGTATTAAGTTTTATGGGCCCAAACTTTGGAAAACAATACCTCTTGAAATTCGTCGTTCTTCAAATAGCTACTTATTCAAATCCAGATTTAAATCGTTCCTGCTGAACACCTCCTGAGCTACTGCATTAACGACATGCATCTAGGATTACATCTCGGTATTGGGTTGCACATAACCGCGTGTGGGCCATGTTCAATTCTCTTTTTTAATTTTCAATTCTTAATTCTGACCGTATTAAATGCTCCTTCTAATTTCATTATTGTAGTCGTTTCCCTAGTTAAGTACCTTAGTTAAGATTAGTTAAGAACTTAAACTTGTTAAATTTTTTAATTTTTTTTCCTCATTTTCCTTTCTTGGTTGCTCATTGATGGGACTGCCTCCTACTGGTTTAATTTGCGCCATTCGGCACTAACCCTTACCATAAGATGAAATTGGGTATCCCGAATCAAGGACAGTCTGATAGGCAGTGGCACTTGATCAAATAGGTGTCCCTTCCTAGCGGGAATAGTCTTCCCTTTAGGGCCACCTTTTGCTTCCAGTAACGTGAGCTTCTATTTGTTCTTGTTTCGAAGATTGTTTTGTCATATACGTTATTTGGATTCAATAAAAGATTTTTGATTTGATTTGATTTGATATATATATATATATATATATATATATATATATATATATATATCCTTCCCGCTACACACACACATATACACACACATATATATATATATATATATCCTTCCCGCTACACACATATATATGTATTTAGGTATGTACGAATGTATGTATATATGTATGTATGTACGTACGTATGTATGTAGGCCCTATGTATGTATGTATGCATGCATGTAGGCCCATATGTATGCATGTGTGTCTGCATGTATGTCTGCATGTATGTACGCGCATACATGCATGGCTGCCCAGGAGTATTATATATATATATATACATATATATATATATATATCTTCACCATGTCTTCACCATATCTGGACAATATATTGTATCCATATGTCTGTCATGCCTGCTGACCATATCTTCACCATATCTTCACCATATCTGGACAATGTATTGTATCCATACGTCTGTCATGCCTGCTGACCATATCTTGACCATGTCTTCACCATATCTGGGCAATATACTGTATCCATATGTCTGTCATGCCTGCTGACAATATCTTCACCATGTCTTCACCATATCTGGACAACATATTGTATGCATATGTCTGTCATGCCTGCTGACCATATCTTCACCATATCTTCACCATATCTGGACAATGTATTGTATCCATACGTCTGTCATGCCTGCTGACAATATCTTGACCATGTCTTCACCATATCTGGGCAATATATTGTATCCATATGTCTGTCATGCCTGCTGACAATATCTTGACCATGTCTTCACCATATCTGGACAACATATTGTATGCATATGTCTGTCATGCCTGCTGACAATATCTTCACCATGTCTTCACCATATCTGGACAACATATTGTATGCATATGTCTGTCATGCCTGCTGACAATATCTTCACCATGTCTTCACCATATCTGGACAATGTATTGTATCCATACGTCTGTCATGCCTGCTGACCATATCTTGACCATGTCTTCACCATATCTGGGCAATATATTGTATCCATATGTCTGTCATGCCTGCTGACAATATCTTGACCATGTCTTCACCATATCTGGACAACATATTGTATGCATATGTCTGTCATGCCTCCTGACCATATCTTGACCATGTATTCGCCAAATCTGGACAATATATTGTATCCATATGTCTGTCATGCCTGCTGACCATATCTTAACCATGTCTTCACCATTTCTGCACAATATATTGTATCCATATGTCTGTCATGCCTCCTGACAATATCTTGACCATGTGTTCACCATGTCTGGACAATATATTGTATCCATATGTCGGTAATGCCTCCTGCCAATATCTTGACCATGTCTTCACCATATCTGGACAATATATTGTATCCATATGTCTGACATGCCTGCTGACCATATCTTAACCATGTCTTCACCATATCTGAACAATATATTGTCCAGATATGGTGAAGCCATGGTCAAGATATTGTCAGGAGGCATGACAGACATATGGATAAAATATATACATATATATATATATATCCTTCCCGCTACTCACATATATATTTATGTATTTATGTATGTACGAATGTATGTATGTACGTATGTATGTATGTATGTATGTATTGTCAAGATATTGTCAGGAGTACATATATATATTGTATCCATATGTCTGTCATGCCTCCTGACCATATCTTGACCATGTCTTCACCATATCTGGACAATATATTGTCTAGATATGGTGAAGACATGTCTGTCATGCCTCCTGACAATATCTTGACCCTGTCTTCACCATATCTGGGCAATATATTGTCCAGATATGGTGAAGACATGGTCAAGATATTGTCAGGAGGCATGACAGACATATGGATACAATATATATATATATATATATATATATATATATATATATATATATATATATATATATATATATATATATATATATGTATATATATATCCTTCCCGCTATTCACACACATATATATATATATATATATATATATATATATATGTATTTATGTATGTGCGAATGTATGTATGTACGTATGTATATATGTATGTATGTATTGTCAAGATATTGTCAGGAGCCATGACAGACATATGGATACAATATATATATATATATATATATATATATATATATATATATATATATATATATATATGCCTCCTGACCATATCTTGACCATGTCTTCACCATTTCTGGACAATATATTGTCCAGATATGGTGAATACATGTCTGTCATGCCTCCTGACAATATCTTGACCATGTCTTCACCATATCTGGGCAATATATTGTCCAGATATGGGGAAGACATGGTGAAGATATTGTCAGGAGGCATGACAGACATATGGATACAATATATATATATATATATATGGTTTTAAAGTCACCGACGTTCTGGGTCTTCTGTAGACGTCAAACCTTTCTGATTGGGTCTTCCCCTAACGACTGGGTCCTAGGTCTAACGATTGGGTCGTTAAAACTTAGCCTCTGTATAAAACATCACACATTATGCATCCTATGTTTATTCATATGACATCAAGAAAAGCACTTTGTTACGTTTTCATACACATTTCATTGACCAATCAAAATAGAGTTAGTGTCGTGTAAAACTGCAGTTTAAGATCATGTCATATTGGGTCTCCCTGGGAGGGACCGCCTCTCTCATTTACATAGACCCAATGAAGTTCGGTGTGTTTACGAATTTGTTTATACTGTACAAACTGTAAATATCTGAGCGCTCGGCCAAGAATAGTTAACCGAATGCCGTGCCACGGTAGTTTGTAATGAATTAATATTACTTAAAGAAATGCGCTAAAGAAAGTTTGTGATTTTACGGGACACATAGAGGACGAGCGATATTAAATGTTTGCGGCATTACCGGTAGGACTGTTTTCGAACTACAATTTCCGAAGGTAAGCAAGTTAAATGTATTTGTAAATTTAATTGAGGCTGATATGGAACGACCTAGGTTCCGATATTGTTTATGTTCTAAGACGGTTATTCTCCACCTGTGGGTCGCGACCCGCAAGTGGGTCGCAAAGAACGTCCAAGTGGGTCGCCAATTTTCGCCGAAAATCGCAAGTTTTCTCACTGAAGCACTGTAGAGTTTGTTTTGGCCAGAGATGCATGGATATGTTTCCATGTTTGGTAAACGTACGCTTTACCTCCATGTTTGACAGAATTTCTTAATTTAGATTAGAATGGAACTGGCGAAACTTAGGCCAACCTTAAAATTACAATTTTTAGCCATTTGAATATTAAGTTGCGAAACACGTTGACGCATGGGTTCCATTGGATTTCAGTTGGATGGGTCTCGTTGACATCCAGATGTTGCAAAGTGGGTCGCGATGTAAAAAAAAGGTTGAGAGCCACTGTTCTAAGATGTTAAGTAAAGCGTATGAAGGTGAATTTTGAGATTTGAAATATTGTCTACAGATCAATCGGCTACTGGGTTGGAGAAAATATTGGCAAAATACCCCGAAAAAGTTTGATTTGAGCAAATAATGTTGGTCTCAGTTAGAAAATAGCTGACGGGGATCCTGTGGAAATACAATTTCGAGGAGTGGGAGTCTCGAGGATTCGCTATACGCTCCTGTGTGGCCGTGCATGGCAAAGAAAATAATTGTTAATCTGCTTAATTAGAAGAGAATATAATTATTTTTCCAGAACTTACGTTATATGTTTAGCGACAGGCGTGCATTTTTCCTTTTCACTATTGTGAGATAACTTGGTTTATCTCATTTTGTTAAATTTTATAGGTGGGTTACTGTGATGTGGTCCGAGACCTTGGAGTCCTCCTCGACAATTCACTGTCTATGAAAAATCAAATTTCCTCTATAACCAGATCCTGTGTTTTCCATCTTAGACGTATACGGTACATCAAGAAAAGCCTTAAAGAAAAATGCCCTGGTCATTTCTAGAATTGATTCCTGCAACTCGGTCCTCTGTGGTCTTCGTAAATCTACCCTTCAACCTCGTGCTGTACTGTACTCCTTTACGCTGCAAAGCTTATCAAGAACCTAAATCTTCTAGATCATGTCACCCTGACCCTTCCTGAACTACATTGGATTCCCGTACAAGCTCACGTCAACCTCAAAATCTGTTTTCTGATGTACCGTGTCTACACAAACTCTTCTTAATACATTTCTTCACTTGTTACCCTCTGTCTCTCTCTCTCTCTCTCTCTGTCTGTCTGTCGAGCAGTGGGAGTCTCGAGGATTCGCTATACGCTTCTGTCTATCTGTCTGTCTGTCTGTCTGTCTGTCTGTCTGTCTGTCTGTCTGTCTGTCTGTCTGTCTGTCTGTCTGTCACCTAGATGAGGACTACGTTCATCGTCCCAAGGTGATTTTGTTGTCACACAATCACTTAAAAACTTGGTAACATAGCATTTGCATTAGCCAGCCCTGATGAATGGAACAAACTTTCAGACTTTATCCGAAAATCCTCAACATTATTGATATTCAAGACTAATCTTAAAACTTGTTTGTTTAAGTTGTACTATGATTGACTTTTCTTTGACGTGCTTTTGTACAAGATTCCTTATCTTGTTTAGGTGAGCTACAAATGACAGTTTAATAATAATAATAATAATAATAATAATAATAATAATAATAATAATAATAATAATAATAATAATAATAATAATAATAATAATAATATTAATAACATTAGTTTTGACAGCCTGAGGGATTGGTACTACCACAGGTAAAAAATAATAATACAAAAAACAGGCAGGGTTAATCTAACGGGTTAATCTAATTGCTTAAAAAGGGCATAACTGCACATTATTTTAACTCTTTCTTTACATTATCAAAATTATCGTGGTCAAATATTTTAAATCCTTGAGTGTAGTAAGCACAACTTTTAAACGTTTGATCATGAGTATTATTAAGCTTTATTCTTGGAATTATAAGGATAAGTTAATGGCAGAATAATTACAAATTCAAGCATTGAAATCTGAAACTCCAGCTTATTGTCTAGTCAAATAAATTGATTTTTCTTTGATACAAAGTGGTGACAAAAGTAAAATATTTATGCATACAAATGAAGATAATGCCAAACACCCAGATGCAATGAACCAACTTTAACCAAGCATGTTAAAACTTTATGACAATTTGAAGAAATGCACTGGTCTCAGTCATATGTGGCATGGCAAGAAATCGTGAGCTATTACGTTGTATTCATTACTTATATGTAATTTTTAATATTTAGTGAGTACACTCTAAGCAATAGTTATCCTTCAGGGGATTATGCCAGAAATTGACCATCACTCGTTTCATATAGTTAGGTGATAAGATTTGAAAGGAGCTATCGCTATGGATTCTTCATGAGGGAAAATAATCTTACAAACGGCTCTGGAAAATAATGTCAGGAAAGTACAACAGGAAAAGATGCAGCTTACACAGAATTGGATGCATGAAATAAAAGGTGCAGAGGAACAATACTTGAGAAGGGAAACTCGATTTCAGTTGTCCAGTGACTTTGTCGAGTGCTCCAAATTTTGTTATAAATCCATGGTAGCCATGAGAAGTTTGGCCTCTATACCTGATTTGACTGCACATCTTAGACATTATTGAGTCCATGCACATAAAAGATCTAGCCAGTTGAGTGAGTTAAGTAAGTAAGTAAGTAATTATATTCTTTAATAAACGCTAGCAAACGCACAGCGCTTTACATACAATATTACACAAGAAAATAGAACAGTAATAATAACGTTAGATCAAAAATGAAATAATATTTAGCAACAGCATCCTACCCAGGAAACCTTGTCGGGTAAGGGAGTCAAATCTAGGGAAAACCAGATTATGAGAACGAGGGCGCAAATCATACCCGGTCTTTAGAACGGGAGGTAGAAGGTCATGGAGGAGGTGACTATGGTTTTGAAGAATGTTACTAAAGCGATCACGATCACCTTTTTTGCAGAGTTGCTCAAAAGTTGGAAAAGAAGGAGGGAGGTAGCCAAGGCGAACCAACTTATGAATAATTGTGCCCAAATGATTTAGTTTCTGCTTGTTAGGAAAGCCTAACCATACCTGGGAACAGTATAGCATACGGTTGACAGTGGTGGCTCGTATCACATTGTGGAGCCTTGGACCCGAGTGCCCATGTGAAATCAAGATATGATGGTGAGTGTAAAGGGATTGCTTAGCCTTTATACCTATTTTTAGATATAAGGAGAAAATCCAAACATCGGTTATCTCAATGCCTAATATTTTTAATGAAGATACCCTTGAGATTTTGCATATAGGTAGTGGACAGGATATAAGGTTCGCCTTGGGCTTGGTGAAGATAATGTTACTGGATGGTTAAGATGAAGATTGCATCCCTGGGCCCAGGTATTTGTTTGATCAAGTTCTGCAACAGTGGTGGAGATATTAGAAGCCAGTATCAGAAGATAGCAGTCGTCTGCATATTTGAAGATGCGATTAAAGTGGTAGAGGTTTTAAACCAGAAATGGCTACAACAAAATTTGTAGGACCCATGTCGGATCCCTGTATGATAATTGCATTGTTGTCACACCCTTTGCCAAAAAATGATGCCAACTGTGTCACAACACAGAATGCTGCAGAAGACATGTTAGTTCTCAGAGAGGAATCAACTATAACTGTTGCTCAGGACTCATTGCTGCATGTAACTGATGCCTCAAATCATGTGCATCTCATCTGCATGCTAGGGAAGATTCAACCTTTTCTTTATTTACTAAAGACTCTTCTTTGCATTTCACTGAAGACTTGACTGACCTTCATCCTATTGAAAACTCAAAACATCTGAGTCTTAATGAAAGCTACTCAGGTCATCTCTCACAAGACACTTATCTCATGACATTGTAAAATGATCCGCATCTCAAGAAGGACTCAGGGCAAGTGCAAGTGCTTGAAGATTCCATTGTTGTGCATCTCAGTGAGAATTTCACTCATGAACATCCAAATGAAACTACAAGTATACTTCTCATCAAGAAATTAAGCGGCTGAAGCTATGAATTCGAATGTGTACATTGTGTACACACCTATGGAAACACCAACCCTTTCACATAATTTTTAAATGTCAAGTTCATCTCATAGGTTTATCCAAAAAACAATTAAGTATCAGTACCAACCAATATAGACATTTGTGTCATACCAATTCATAACAGATGGCTTAAACATAAAATTGTATTAAAGGAAACGTTCGTATATGCAATCAGTCATTGATTGAACAACTTTGGTAAACTTTGCAGGGATCGCAGCTGCTGCTTGCAATTGACAGTGGAAATGTTAATGAATGGAAGGGAAGAAAACGGAAAGATATATCTATTGATGGTAAGCAGTACTTGACATTCTTTACCTAATCCTATTTCTACCTTTAGGTGTGTGTGGCATGTTATACATGAATACTTTGACTACTTGGCATTGTTTATGAAAGAAATTAAAACTGTTGGATACCATGCCTTCTCTGCTGGAATGGATAATTGGATATATCAGCACTTGGCTCCTGACTATCTGGTTGGAATGTGTCATCCAGTTTGTATAGGCGATATATAAACTGATATATAAACTGAGTGCTGCATTACTTTACATTTTCAAATATGGAACTTGGTTGCTATTGTTTATTATAGTGCTTTCACATCTCTTCACTTGTTTTTGTCTAGCTTAGTATGGAAAGCATGATGCAACTTGCAAGGCAGTTACATGCTACCACTGCGATCCTAAACTGTATACGTTTTCAGATGGGTTTCCAATGCAGTTCCTTGCAAATTAAATTGGATATATGCCCAAGAAAATTGTCTCTCATCAATTGGTTCTGCATGTAATAATAATATTAATAAATTACTATAATAATAATTATTATTATAACATTCATCCTGTAAAGTAAATTTGATAGATAGTACCAGATATGCCAAACGAGTGCTAATATTATAATTAATATTATTATTATTATTATTATTATTATTATTATTATTATTATTATTATTATTATTATTATTATTATTATATCTCATTTTCCAGAACTGCCAGATGTGGAGAGTGCTGATGATGAAGATGACGATGGTGGCAATCTTGCTGATGTGGTAGAAGGTAATCCTATATTAGTGGTACAACCTCGCTATTAACCTTTGACCCTATCACACCAGACTACATTGCCTGTCACCTCAGAAGAATCCGACAGGTTTGCAAGTCTACACTCTATGGTCTCCCTCAAAGCACAATGCTTCCTCTAACCAGAATACTGCATGAGGCTGCAAGACTGTGGCTTGGACTCTGGTACAGAGATTGCTCTTCATTCTCTACCTGTGTGTGAGTGTGTCCCCTTCAAGCTGGCACTCCTTATATATATACTTTATTTCGCTCAAAGCAGAAACACGAAGATTAGCACGCACAACGAAAAAAAAGCAAACACAAAATGCACAAGGCACTGCAGATCATCTGTCATTCTACTTATCTTCCATAGTCACACCTTGCAACTTTGTTAAAGGTCACTCCTCTCTTTCATCATCTGCTGGAAAGTATGTTGTTCCTGGTACATGTCTTGTCTTTGGCCAGCATTCATTCATAGTTGCCGGGCCCTCCATCTGGAACTCTCTACCTTCTCATGTTCACAACTCTCCAAAAGAGAGACTGTCTTTTGCTCTAAACTGAAAACTTGCCAAGCTTCCAGTCTACCTATGGCTCTTAATGGTTGCCCGGCTTCAATGTGCACTTCGGAGCTTTGTGAGGACGTCATTATCAAATTACAGTTGTATTCTATATTGTATTTTAATGGGTATTTATGAACCGATTTTAATAGCTAATTTTTATTTTAACTAAACCATGCAAATAGATTTATTGCATTAAAAGTTGATGAATACATAAGATGAAACATTGACCGCAAGGAAGAGCGCATACAATATTATTCTTCTATATTTCATTTGTAAAAGAAGTTTTCATTGTCCCCTGTGACAGCCTGTGTATGGTTTATCATTTCTCTTAGAAGAAGTAATTGGTACACTTAGTCATGAATGCAATTTTGAAATATATATAGCAGTCGTACAGAATAAGAGTATTTATTACTGTGTGCTTTCAGAAATGTTACACGTGCATGTAATTCTTCTATTTCCATATCTAATGATCAGTCGAAAAGGCTGACAGTACTAGTGTACTTTGATAAAGATTGGATGATGCCGACAAGAGAATCGAGTGCAAGGACAGTGACTGATCCTCAGTCTCAGATCGACCAAGATGACACAATGTCGTGCTCTGACAGTTCCAGCAAGCAGAGTCGGCAACACCATGTTGCAGGTAAATCACTTCCGATTGTAATGCCTATTGTAAATAACTTCATACTTACATGCTATTTATATTTCTCTAATTTTAGGCTTTGACTTTACATTTGATAAATATAATCTTTCCAAAATGACACTTTAAAATATTTTACCACACATAGTGTGGTGAATTTTAACTTCAAATTTCTTCTTAACATTTACATAATTGTTCTCATTTTCTTGTCAAACAAGAAGGATTTTATGTTAACGCGAAACATGGCTGGGAACAAGGATTCTACTGCTTTCAGTATTACTTTATGAGTTATTGACTTTAGTCAAATTAAATAGATATTACTGTCTCCTGTAGTAGATAGATAATTTCTAACGTAATAGATTGCTGTTTTGTTTTATGTGATCGTGTCTAAAAATATGCATATCTGTTTTTGCTTTTCTCTTCAGGAAAAAGGTTATCTTAGTCGGCAACTGACCTTAAAATTGTCAAGGAAGCGTGTAGACATAAAGCAGCTCTGCTATCATTCAACGAAATTCGCTGTCCTCAGGCCTTGAACCCGTTGAAATAAGCTTGGCCCAGATTAAGTCTTGGGCTTGGGCACTGAGGAAGTGCTAAGCGACTTTTCTATCAGTACTATTTGACAGATTATGCTCTTTTTATATGACTTTCGTACATAAGACACTGTTATAACGATATGTTTTGAAATATAGTGTTATCCTGAGTTTCTGCAGGTGAGCAGTCTGTTCTGACATTATGTTTCAAAATATTGTGTAATCCTGATTTTCTGCAGATGAGCAGTCTGTTGTGACATTATAGTTTAAAATATTGTGTAATCCTGATTTTCCGAAGATGAGTAATCTGTTTATTACTAATTAATTGTTCCTGTATCTGTTGGTCATTTGCTAATTCTGTGGTATGGCTCTTTTCGCATACTTGCCACATGCAAGCCTTTTTCAGAGCTGCAATAATATCATGCGAGGTGAGAAATTCAGCATAGGCACGTAGTGCATACACGATTCTTGAAATAACTATCACTTGAAAAATGACGTCCAGCTTCAAGATATGTAGGTCCTGCTCCACTGATGGATCTGTTATACCTATCTCATCAAGGACTTCCAAGACAAAATCCAAGCCTTCTAGATAGAGGAATTCATAAATTGACCAAAGGGTTGGTTCCCTCAGTGAGAACTTTAAATTGAGATATTAACAACTCTAAAACTGTATTACTTCCTGAGCTTTTGGGTTTCAGAAGACCAGTGTTGGGTACTATTTAAATATCAACCCTTTGAGTCCCGAATAAAAAATGTTTGAGCACAAAATTATTGGATATGTAAAATATGCTTACTTTATAGACCAATACATATGCCCTTTTGGAATTTTTGTGTAGCATGCTGACAAGTGCATTTTTTCAGCATGACTCCATTTGGAGTCAACGGGCTTCGGAGGAGCTCAGTAACGGAATAAAACAGAAATTTCAATTTTTCAATTTACCACCAATAATGCTAATAGTTTGAGGAAGCAGTAATATTGAAATGAGAAACTGTGCAGACAGTTCATAAATTAACAATTATACTTAAAACATAGTTATTCCAACATGAACTTCAATTCACTAATGCTGGGAAATAGGCCTATTTCAGTCTCGGATGAAATTTCAGATGTGAACAGGGATTACTGTGAAATGCTAAACAACAGTTCTAATCTTTAGTGACACCTAGGTGGCACTGACACTTCATGCATTTCATGTGTACATAACTGTGACACATTGTGCGTCTCTGCTTGGTTTCAGTGTCCTGGAAAATGTCGAATGTTGTCATAATAACCAGGTACTTTGGCAGCTATCACCCTTCTTTTCTTCCTGGTAGGTTTCCTTGGCTCTTCTAGTTCTGCACCAGCATCAGCAACATGCTTCCTCTGCTGCCTGTCCCTTCTCTTTATTGTCAACATTAGATCGGTAGATACATGAGTTGATGCCAGCAGTTGCTGCAGAACTGTCTATCCAACGAACTCGCTACACCAGGTCTTCTTGTCAAGACGGTGGTCACATGACCCACGACCATGTTTCTTCTACTGCTTCTGCAGATTTTGGTGGATCTTCTGGGTACACAACCTCTGAGACGGTTTGAACAGATTGTTCCAACCGACCATATACCTATTTTCTGCAGCATTACTTGGAGTTCCAGAAAAGTAAACCACATTATCAAAGTTATTATCAAAGTAAAGTGTGAAGTTCTGAAGTGTTTCAAAAAGCTTGGTGTCCAAGAGGTCATCAAGTGGCAAGTCATCTTCACTAGAGGTTGCTCCAATGTCTTCAGCATATGATAACCATTTCAAGGTCGCTGTCTGATTAGTTTTCTGCATCTGAAACATCAGCATGTGGTAATAAAACCAGATGTGTTGCCACTCGACCACTCCATGTTTTGCGCCATTCCACTTCAAAATTCATGATCTTGACAACCCTAAAATATTAAAAATTAGAAGAACTTGTATCAAAAGTTATTTCTCAGTATTTGGAAAAACAATATTAATATTTGCTGTTGAGTCAAAATAGCCAAGCAGAAACAGCGAGAAATGTAATCTGTACATGGTTTCAACCATTGAAGCCCATTGACTTCAAATGGAGTCATGATCAAACCTCACTTTTTCTCTGTAATTATTTCAATAAATAACATAATAACTAATCTTACAGCTAAAACATATACATAAAAGCAACATAACAATTTTCTTACCTGTGGATATCTTTTGTTGCATGAAAAAAATAACTGCCAAAGGAAGCAAGGATGGTAATAGTCGCACAAGGCCATTGCGGGACTATTACTGTAGCGCCATGTAGGTAGATAAAATTATTGTACCCTATTTGGAAAGATTTAGTATTATATGCTTGTTGATCATAATTAATCCTGGTTTCCAATATTTGAAATAATTCTGAAAAAATGAAAAATTTACCCCAATTGACTCCATTGGGAATGAAAGGGTAAAGTACTATTTAATAGTATTTCAATAGTTTATGGCTATTGATGCCACTATTTAAAATAGTAATGTAAACATCCTATTGAAATAGTATTTAAATAGTGTGCACCTATTTACCATTTATTAAAAAGTAAATAGTCAACCACCTGGTAGCATCAAAAGACGGTGATACGGTGCTGAATGATGCATCATACAAAACGATATATCGAGGCTCAATCGCTAAAGCTTCTCGGCTATATGGAATACGACTAGTCGCAGCATCAAAACAGCTGATGCTGCAAATGATATTGTTGGACACAGATTTAGCATGCCTAGTGCAACCCATTGGAATTTGTATTATGACTCTGTGAGAAATTTACTCAGTGCTAACTCTAAGCTGAAGTTAGTGTGCACTGCACTATCACTACAAGCTTTTCTGCAGCATGAAGTAGCATTTCTGCAAGAATATTAGGCACTTATGGTACCAGTTGATCTCCTCCAAAGTGAGAAGGAGTCGTGCCTTAGGTTTGTGCTGCCAACACTGCAGATGCTCAAAATCAAGTTAAGTGCAGTGCCATTAACACTTGCTAAACCTCTTCATGGTGCACTGTCGACGGGAATCAACAAACGACTTGAATGCCTTTTTGACGACAGTGAATTTCTCATAGCAGCAGTTTGTCATCCAAAGTTGGATTGAATGCCCGGAATTGATAGTCAGATGCTCTATGCTGTGCACAAAGCAATAGAGAACGTGCATGATGAAATTAAGTGACACTACTGAGAGTACTTCTGCTCACAATGACAAAGCTGTGACATCCAATTCAGCTTGTAACAGTGATAACTTAACTCTTTCAATTATTTATAAACTATGCAGGAAGAGGATCCTCATCTGAAGTATCTGAATTATATAGCACCTGAACTAGAAATGCTGGAAATGCATCCACAAATCAAGTCAGTGTTGCTGTGCTTCAACACAACCATTCCATCCAGTGTTCCAGTAGACTAGAGAGACTATTTAGTAATGCAGCACTAATTTTCACCAAGAAAAGCAATCGCTTATCCGATGAAACTTTTGAACATTTGCTTTTACTCAAAGTTAACAAGAACTACTGATGGAACGTCCGAACGTTACTACATTCTAAAATTTCAAACTCTTAATAATTATAGGGCCTATGTAATTGACACTGATAATAGCTAAATAGTTTTTAAATAGTGATCAGGTATTTGCAATAGTCTGAAGCTATTGACTATTTCAAATATAATATCTACATGTACTATTTAAATAGACTATTTACTCCAACACTGCAGAAGACGTAGGCCTATCTGTGTAGCCGAAGTTTTGGGTCGCAATTAATAGACGTCCCAGGACACAGTTCGACCCATTTTTCAAGTTAAGTAATGTCAGCAATAATCACTGATGTGCCTATGCCACGGCTATTACGCTAACCAACTGTTAACGCTAGAAACAATGGAAATACAGGGCCGGTCATTTGCGGATTTTAGTGTTTACCATGGCGAACGCAGACCTCAGCGGCCGAGTATAAATTGCGAATTTAAACAACGGCGGCAGTACTCTTTGATATTGTAGGCCCTAAACGTAACTTGGAACATTTTTTGGCCTACCGCTCAACGAAATAAAAAATATTGATAAAATACATAAAAATCGGGAGTTTCGTACATCCAAATCTAAAATCATTTCAATGTTTTATCTGTATTGTTCTTTGCTAAGTGTAGGCTTTTGTCACGCTAATAAATAGGCCTACTACACCTCCAAATGCAGCATGTAAGGTTGGGAATTATGTTCGCTTTTTATAAAAATTATTAATGCGTTTACTGTTTTTATTGGTAACTTCAATTTGTTAAGTATTCTATGGAAATTCAGACCCAAAGTTTTCGGTACGATAGACAAGACCCAACATTTCGGTTTTGTAGATACATAGACCCAAAAGTGGAGGAAGTTTTACAGATGAGCTATTTATGCCCCAAATCTACGGTTCTAAGCCTAAGACCCAGTTCTGTAGAGACTTTAAGTATATATATATATATATATATATATATATATATATATATATATATATATATATATATATATATATATATATATATATATATATATATATATTGTATTGTATTGTATTTGAACATTTATAAAGCGCCTCTAGTAGGGTGAACCGTTCAGAGGCGCTCCCAGTGCGCAAGGCCAAGAGAAAAGAAATAAGTCTTGAGGAAAGCAAAAGAAGATGAGGGGTTACTTATTAAAATTTGAGAGCGAGTAGAAGGAGACAGTGTATTCCAGAGAGAGGGACCAATTGAGGCAAAAGATCGGGACTGAGCCATAGCTGTTCTAGTATGAGGAACTGAGAGATCAAATCTGTTTGAGGAGCGAAGTGGACGATGCGAAGAGACAGAAAGAGGCCGGTGAATTACATCAATATATACATATATATATATACATATATATATACATATATATATATATATATCCTTCCCGCTATTCACACACACATATATATATATATGTATTTATATATGTACGAATGTATGTATGTACGTATGTATTGTCAAGATATTGTCAGTAGGCATGACAGACATATGGATACAATATATATATATATATATATATATATATATATATATATATATATATATATATATATGTACGTATGTATGTATGTATGTAAGTATTGTCAAGATATGGTCAGGAGGCATGACAGACATATGGATACAATATATATATATATATATATATATATATATATATATATATATATATATATATATATATATATACTGTATCCATATGTCTGTCATGCCTCCTGACCATATCTTGACCATGTCTTCACCATATCTGGACAATATATTGCCCAGATATGGTGAAGACATGTCTGTCATATCTGGACAATATCAAGATATGGTCATGGTCAAGATATTGTCAGGAGGCATGACAGACATATGGATACAATATATATATATATATATATATATATGTATATATATATCCTTCCCGCTATTCACACACATATATATATGTGTATTTATATATGTACGAATGTATGTATGTACGTATGTATGTATGTATGTATGTATGTATTGTCAAGATATTGTCAAGAGGCATGACAGACATATGGATACAATATATATATATATATATATATATATATATATATATATATATATATATATATATATATATATACAATATATATATATATATATATATATATATATATATATATATATATATATATTGTATCCATATGTCTGTCATGCCTCCTGACCATATCTTGACCATGTCTTCACAATATCTGGACAATATATTGCCCAGATATGGTGAAGACATGTCTGTCATATCTGGACAATATCAAGATATGGTCATGGTCAAGATATTGTCAGGAGGCATGACAGACATATGGATACAATATATATATATATATATATGTATATATATATCCTTCCCGCTATTCACACACATATATATATATGTGTATTTATATATGTACGAATGTATGTATGTACGTATGTATGTATGTATGTATGTATGTATGTATGTATGTATGTATTGTCAAGATATTGTCAAGAGGCATGACAGACATATGGATACAATATATATATATATATATATATTTATATATATATATTGTATCCATATGTCTGTCATGCCTCCTGACCATATCTTGACCATGTCTTCACAATATCTGGACAATATATTGTCCAGATATGGTGAAGACATGTCTGTCATGCCTCCTGACAATATCTTGACCCTGTCTTCACCATATCTGGGCAATATATTGTCCAGATATGGTGAAGACATGGTCAAGATATTGTCAGGAGGCATGACAGACATATGGATACAATATATATATATATATATATATATATATATATATATGTATATATCCTTCCCGCTATTCACACACACATATATATATGTATTTATGTATGTGCGAATGTATGTATGTACGTATGTATATATGTATGTATGTATTGTCAAGATATTGTCAGGAGCCATGACAGACATATGGATACAATATATATATATATATATATATATATATATATATATATATATATATATATTGTATCCATATGTCTGTCATGCCTCCTGACCATATCTTGACCACGTCTTCACCATATCTGGACAATATATTGTCCAGATATGGTGAAGACATGTCTGTCATGCCTCCTGACAATATCTTGACCATGTCTTCACCATATCTGGGCAATATATTGTCCAGATATGGTGAAGACATGGTCAAGATATTGTCAGGAGGCATGACAGACGTATGGATACAATATATATATATATATATATATATATATATATATATATATATATATATATATATATATATATATATATATATATATATATATATATAAGAGTACAAACATAACGGGACCCAATGATCATCATAAATGGAGATGTAAGCCGAGTTAGCAACGCTGGTTAGAGCATATGCTGCTTTTCATTCGCCTCTGTGTTAAAGAGCGTGCGGATCGCGGTTCGCCTACCGATATTGGCTTACTACAGAGATTTAAATCTCGGGCTAGCACGGACCGCACACGGGGACCTTAAATGGCTTTGCGCCTATTCATACGGGCAGCGGTGGTGAAAGATCTCACCCGATCAATTCGTTGAAAAATGAGAAGGATTGAGGCCATAGGGTCGCTATATAAAAACGTGTAGGCCTACATTTATATGCTGCAGCTGCAGCGCGTATTCGGTGAATGCGCAAAGTGTTTGGCGCACAGGCGAAACTTTGGTCTAAAAAGTAGGGGTACCAATTTCTTACATAGGCCCAGTGGTTAAAGTGGTTTGGGTGAGCAATGGGAACGCCAAAGCAGAGTTTCATGGAAACGAATGTGTGAGCAGTGGGTATGCAAGAAGCAAAGAATTTCGAGAGCAGTGGGAACGCCGTTCCCACCCCACTTTAACCCTTGCATAGGCCTACACGAAACAAGGCGGAAACTGCGATCTCTGGGAAGGCACAATAATAAAATACTGATTGGCATTATTCAAAAAGTGGGGGTACGGTACCCCCAGTCCAAATAGTGGGGATACAAGTACCCCTCGTACCCCCACAAATTACTCCTATGATAACATTTAATCTACCATTAGGCGGGACTGAGATAAATTAATTTTTAGAATCCACTCTACTGTTCTTCTCCGTGGAATCATTTTTCAGCACTTAAAACTTTGCCAGTGCAATGATTTTCAAAAGTTCTTCCTCTAACCACCCCACAGTTAGCAGGCGCTCAAAGTAATGTTCCTCTCCACGGAAACCTTTAGTAAAAGACCAAAGACTTATTCCTGGATTGAAAAGAAACCATGTAGACTGTAGAGTTAAGTAAACAGTAGCAGTTTGTTTAGCGCCGCTGTGTCATAACAAAGATGATTAGCGTCGCCCTCCTCCTTTTTCCAGGCTTGGGACTGGCACTGTCACAGTACGAACAGTGGCGGAGTTTTTGTTGTTGTTGTTTTTCCGGTTTACTTAACTGTTATTGATTACAGTTTAAAAGGTGTTTTAGAGAAAACGAAGCAAAATTCTAACAACATCTGAAAATTATGAAGCACTGTTTTGTCTAAGCTGAAAATAGTTATTTCAGAATTTTTTGAAGTTAAGTACAGTATTGTTAAAGTCTGCTATTTATAATTACTATTTTAACCGTGTAGCATCACATTGCTAAGTAAATTTTGACCGCAAGAAAATGCGACACCTGGTGACTAATATGGAATATATTGAATTTGCCTTAAATCGTTCGAAAGGAATCTATGTATTGTGAACAGAATGATGATACATACATGCATACATACATACTGTAGGCCTACATACACGCATACATGCACGCATACATACCAACATTCATACACACTTACATGCATACATACGTACATACATTCATGCAGGTATACAACTATACATACATGCATACACACATACACACATACATGCATATATGCATACGTGCATACATACAGCTAATGCTGTTGGGGGTTAATTACGTTACAGTGTTGTAATGTAGTATGTTGAGTTTGACCTGGAACTTAGTGGCATTCCGAAAACTATGTTCATTCATTTATTTTAAAAACTTAATATAGCGCCCCCTCAAGGTATACTCTGAAGCGCTTCCAGCCCAACCACGGCTCAATAACCTCGTTTCATGAGAGGTCGTTGAGAATAACCTGGACTTCAGTAATTTACTTTCGGCCATTTTGTGTTCTTGTACCCAAAATGTAGATCCTAGTGTTACACAATCATACAAACTATAGCGACAAGAAATTCTCTAAATAACTTTCGCAAGCAGGTTTTTGGGGATATTGGTACATCCTAATATAACGATGCTCACGTATAAACACAAACTTCGACAACTTTATTAAAACGGTGTTGATGGGGCGCTGGCTTAGCGTGTCGCGCATGAATACGTCAACTGAGCTTCCAAGAGCGCCCAACCGCCATTACGGTCATGTGACATTCAATGCGACGATGTTAAAGCAAAATTACAATAGATAATAAAACAGACATGCAATAATAACCCAATATAAGCATGGGCGCATATTGGAAATTTGGACGCAGTTTATGTGTCACTTGGCAAGATTTGGGATAGGTAGAGGTTTAGGTAGCTAAAGTCAGTGGCGTCACGAGGGGGGTGCTGGGGGTGCGGACCGCACCGGGTGACACCCTCAGAGCCAACATGAGAAAATGATGAAATTTTTGCAAGATGACGAATTCCTAAAAAGGTCATCACTTTTTTTGGGAGACGAATTCCTAAAATAAAGTCAGGACTTTTTTGGGAGACGAATTCCTAAAAAAAGTCAGGACTTTTTGGGGAGACGAATTCCTTAAAAAAGGTCATCACATTTTTTAGGGTGACACCATGACTTACCGCACCGGGTGACACCAGCCCTAGTGACGCCACTGGCTAAAGTAACGGTAGTTTGCTTTAGTCGAATAGGATTAGATCTGCATTAGGCCTAAGCGCGTCGAGTTGTAGGCCTACATAGGCAGGATTCGAATACTAGGGGCAAAATTAATCGAGCGCTACGTGAAATCAGAGGGGGTTTTCCAGAGAGTTGTCAGAAGAGTTCTGAGTCCGTTTTTCGAGCGGGCCAGATCAAGAGAGAAGGCAGAGCAGCTGCTAAGGCGGGTGTCGATTTTCGGCGAGTACAATTAGAAGGCGGAGGATCAGATGAGTCAGGGTAGGAGTTGGCCTACTTGAAAAGGTGAGACTTCAATTTTGAGTGGAAAGCCCGGAGCCCGAGTTGTGATAGATATAGAGGAAAATGAGGATCTAGGCCACTAAAAAATTCTGTTAAGATTAGATTAATTTTTGTGTCAATTGCTTTAGCTTCCTTCCCCTCCATAATC
This sequence comes from Allolobophora icterica, assembly GCA_963556255.1. Classification (NCBI taxonomy): domain Eukaryota; kingdom Metazoa; phylum Annelida; class Clitellata; order Crassiclitellata; family Lumbricidae; genus Allolobophora; species Allolobophora icterica. Next base: position 52,496,532 of record OY744613.1, on the reverse strand, counting down.
TTTCTGTCTTCCCTTGCCTATATGTTTTTTGACCAGGCTTCTTGTCCCATGATTTTTTATTACGATTTCACTCGAAGCGACATCGATCGGAGAAGCATTGTGGGGTTGTTAGCTTCTGTTTATGTCATGAAGAAGCTTAGTGTATTATGGTAACTGCTATAGGGCCTAGCTGCAAAAGGATAGTCAATTGATGTTTTACAATATAAACTAGTGTCATTAATTATTATTATAACTAAATGTACTGTAAGAGAAAACCCTGTTACAGTTTGCTTGTTGGGTTACCAGACCTGTAATATATGCGCTATATAAATCTTGTCACTAGGTGGCGCTAATTATTGTCAAGATCAATGGTCAACAATGTTGCCAGAGCTGGGGATTTTTCCCTAGATCTGGGGATTTCGGCCTTCGTCTGGGGATCTGGGGATTTTTTGGCCAAATCTGGGGAAATTTGACCATTTTGAAAATTTGCATTGACAATGTATGTGTTTTGTGTGCACTTAGCACTAGACACTATGTTTATATTGTAATTGAATGTAAAAAAATAATGCGCTGTATAATTTTCATTCCACCAAAGGCACTTCTTGTTTAAACAATCTCAATGACGTCATCAACTATCTAGTCAATCTAGTGCAGTGATGGGCAAAGTGCGGCCCGCGGGCCGCATGCGGCCCTCGGACTCCTTTTGTGCGGCCCGCCGAGGCGTGCGGCCCGTGGGCAGCATGTGGCCCTCGGATTCCTTTTGTACGGCCCGCCGAGAATGCTAAGACACTTCAAATTTTGAAATTCAGTTTTATGCCGTAAATATATTTTGGCAGTTGATCATCGACGTCTAGCATAATATTGACATCATGTGTTGACTTTGCTTACTTATTATCCTTAGCTGCAGTGAAATTAGCGCCGCCTAGGGAAGCAGTAAAGTAGATCATTCTTGAAAGATTATTTATTCTTTCGGATACGTAATGGCGTCGAATAACAAGAAACGGAAATTGTCGGCAGAGAAAAGATTATTTCACGACGAATGGTTGTTACATTATTTCGTTACACCAAACACAATATTACAAGGCTCCGGTAGTATATGTTTAATCTGCAAGGAATCAATATCAGTGAACAAGGAATACAACGTTAAGCGCCACTACGAGTCCAGACATGCTGAGTATAATACGAAATATCCTGTGAAGTCTACCGAGCGGCAGAAGCGCGTTGATTTCCTGAAAAGTGAGCTTACTAGACAGCAGACAATTTTCAGTAAAGCACAGACTGTACAGAAGAAGGCATATGTTGCGTCGCTGAAAGTGGCATGGACATTGTGTAAACATAAGAAGCCTTTTTCGGACGTTGATGTTGTTAAGGAGTGTTTTTCTGAAGTTACGTCTACTTTGTTTAGTGACGATAAGAAAATGCAAGATAGAGTTCGTGCTGAATTCAACGCAGTTTCTCTTAGCAGGCGCTGTATAACACGCAGAGCTGATGAAATAAATGTGGACATAGAAGATCAACTGAAAGAAGACATAACAAGGTGCCAATTTTACAGCTTATGTCTTGATGAATCTTGTGACATTACCGATATTGCACAGCTAGCAGTATTCATAAGAATGGTTTTTTCAGACGGCTGCACAAAGGACGAGTTTCTGTCTCTGGAGCCTTTGTTGTCGACAACGCGTGGGCAAGACGTTTATCATGCATTAATTTCTGTACTTAATCGTTTTGATATCCCACCGGAGAAACTTGTTTCGGTTGCAACAGATGGTGCTCCATCCATGATGGGTTCACACAACGGATTAATTGGTCTTCTGCGTGCAGACGACAAATTTCCTGCATTTTTGTCTTATCATTGCGTAATTCACCAAGAAAATCTTTGTGCCGGTAAACTTGGGTTTGAAGAAGTGTTCAAAGAAGTTGTTAAGATTGTGAACTTCATCAGAGCGTCACCCTTGCGACACCGACAGTTTCGAGAATTTATCTCAGATATAGAGGATAAAAACTTTGATGACCTCACTTATCACAATAACGTCAGATGGCTCTCACGTGGAAATGTGCTTAAACGCTTCTTTAATTTGAAAACTGAAATACTTGCGTTTCTGCATGATAATAAGAGAGAACACGAAGTATTGTGTGATCACAGTTGGTTAACAAAACTTGCGTTCTTGACTGACATCACCAAACACCTAAATGACTTGAATTTAAAACTGCAAGGGCAGATGAAATGTTTGTCAGACATGATCTTGACAATTGATGCATTTAAGAGTAAATTGACATTGTTCAAAACACACTTGTCTGCGATGAACTGGACACATTTCCCTTGTCTTGGGGAAGTAATGCAAGCAGAAAGAACGTATCCTGAACAGTGTGACTTTGTTGCTGAAGTAGACAATCTGCTGCAAGAGTTTCAACTACGATTTCGTGAGTGTAACGCTATGAAAGTACACTTTCACTTTTTCAGAAATCCCTTCACGTTTGATCCGAACGACTTCACTGACTCTATCGTAAATGATGTCAGTAAAGCACAATTAGAAATATTGGAGATTCAAAGTGACGATGAACTTGCTCGATCTCATGCAAAAGTGAATCCAGCCGAATTTTGGCAGACTGTTAATCAGAACTCATATCCAACACTTAAGACTGCTGCTAACAAGCTGCTTTGTATGGTTGGGAGTACTTATTGCTGCGAACAGTTGTTCTCACAGATGAATGTTGTTAAGAACAAATTGCGAAATCGACTTACTCAAGACCACTTGATATGTCAGCTACGTACAAGTATTAACAGCTACTCACCGCGTTACGACAACATTCAGTACATTGCCGATTGAATAAAATCAGTCACTATTCAAACTATTGTGACTGTACACACTTTATTGAACCTCTGGGCTGAATTACTTTGTTAACTATAGATTAGTTTCAATTTCATATGGCACATTTCTTTGTGGCCCGCGCCCATTCCCCACAAAAAGAATTTGGCCCTCGGAAAAAAACCTATGCCCATCACTAGATTCTAGTGATTGTATTTCTATTTCCTGTTGTAGTTTGAAATTTCTGTTAATGGATGAGCAATGATGAATGTACGCGAGGTAGTTGTAGTGGGTTAACGACATAACGTCGAGCACGCCACAACTCTGAACATTAACAAGTTTTTCAACAAACCAACATTTGTCTGTCATTCATTTACACTTTGTGCAAACGTTGCCAGCAACCGCCTACCACCTTGTCTTCAAATTTTCATAAAGAATGTCTACTTCTGTTCTTCGAATAGTAGTAAAAGAAATCTCCAGTTAATAAAAGATGTAGTTTAGGCCCAGAAACATAAAGCGTTGATGCTATGCAAAACACGCTGGCTGTCCCGTGAAGCAGTCATATGATCTTAACGAAACATAAGTTGTCGTTGACTTGGATGACGACTCGCCGACAACTTTAAGTAATTGACAAGTGACAATTTAAAAAAAAATAACAAGTCAGTATATTTGATTCCACTCATTTGAGGAAAATATATTATTATTAATGTAACTGTAAGTAGGTATGTTACTGTTAAATAGTGTTAAAAAGTCTCATAAATTGTGTTTATATAATCTGGGGAAATCTGGGGATTTTTTGGAACGAGATCTGGGGAAATATGAAAAACCTCACTGGCAACACTGATGGTCAAGATGGCCTTGCAGCCTGATGCGGAGAGGTGATTTCAAGAAATTTGTTACGCGCAAATTTTAAGAGTAAATCGAATTTGTTTCGTTGAATTTCTCGGTAAACTGACAGGTTTGGTGTTGGACGCAGCGATCTGATTTTGTGGTCGAATTTATTTGGTCAATTTGAAGATTTTCGCCGAAATTGTGATCTTCGAGTGGCATCGCTGGCGCGCGAGATCCGCCATTTCGTGAGACTGCAGTAGCCTTTGTTGACACACAGGAGTTCTGTAAAAATGTTCAGGTAGTATAAATTTTCTTTTCTTAACGAAATTTTCTAAGAAACCAAGTGCTCTAGATCACGTTGGGCCCGATATTCTGATTTTCCTTATAATCCCTAGTTTTAGAAATTTTCAATCAATCAATCAATCCTTTTATTGAAGCCATTTGAAGTACAAGGAAAATACAACATAAAAAGTTTGAACTTTGGCAACAAGAGGAGACCCAAAAGGGATCTTGATCCCGCTTAACAGGGCCACCTAGTTAACATTTATCGTAATACAAGTAAATGTCAGCACAATCAATACTTTTAACGGTAACATCGATCAAGTTATATGATCAGCAAGTAAAAGAAACAATGATAGAACTCTTAACTAAAGAACTTAACTACCAGTACACATGGATTCCAACTAAGGTATACAGATCAATTGTCATTAGTTACAAAGAGATGAAAAAAAACAAACAAACAAAAACAAACAAACAACAGTGCCTGTGTAAATAAACACATAGGCCTAGGCCTAATGCAGTCATGTGAGTGCATCCAAGAGATAGAGTTTCAGTTTTTGTTTAAATTGATGCATAGTAGGTATACCAGTAACTTCAATAGGCAATGAATTCCAGAGTATCGGGCCACAGACTTTGATGCTGGTTCCGTTGGTTTTCATACAGTAGGATTACGGGAATAGGTGCATTAGAATCCCTGTAACGTAAGGTATGATCAGGCGAGTTTTGGTCACATTTGCATGCCCACCACCATCTACACGCATGCCCAGTGCTGTCCAACCTTTTTGACAACGTGGGCCACCGAAAAAATTATTCTTGAAGCCGACGGACGCACCAGTAAACTCAAAAGCAACTACAATTTATTGAAAATTATTGACTATTAAAATTTAGGTAAAGGTTTACGGTGGTGGGGTCACAGTCTCGGGCACTAGTCAAATGCTGATTGCTGATTGGCGACGGGTAAAATGCTGATTTGAATAATGCTGATTGGTCATGCTGTTGGCGTGGACATCCGCATAAATTTTTCCAAGGGGGCAAATATTTCTGGGGGGAACACTTCTAGGGGGCAAAATTTTTGTAGGGGGAGCAAAATGACTTTTTTGTATAGAATAGCTGAATCACCTCAATAATTAAGTGTTTTTTAGCATTGAAAATCGTGTTGGGACTGTTGGAATAATCATAAAAATCAACAGATTTTATTATAAAAAAATTTTCAAAATATTTACGGACAGAAAATGAACAGGACAGATGGGCGCCTTGCAGGCTGCCATACAGTTAAATTCGACTCCTGTTAAACTTGTTATCATCTGTTACTACTATATTATGTGATCTTACTGTACTTGTCAGTCTGAATTTAATAAACGAATATAATTATTTTTATTATTATTATTATTAAATGTTTTAGTGAGATATTTGGCTTTGAATTGTGCTTGCAATTCTTTTTATTTGTGGTTGGTATTCAGCTCCGGCGGGCCATTTAAAATCGGCTTGCGGGCCTCATGTTGGACAGCAGGGCAGTGAAGAAATACAGTGATGTCTGATTAATTAAGATATATCACATTGATATTCTGTTGATATAGAGCATTTAGAGTAGAAAGACAATCCTTGAATCTGGACAGATTATAATTCATTTCTGTGTAGTTCAATGTGAAGTTTGATTTTAAATAATTGATTGTAATACACGATCATGGATCCAAATCAAATTTTCGACTATTATGTCAAAGTCAGTAGCAAGGAAGGCATTTATTTATGCAACACTTACGTGAGATCCTGGTTGAGATAGTTGAAAATTCCTCAAGTAAGGGTGATGTATCAAGTCATTCATCGAGGGTTCCAATCCCAGAAGTGGAAAGTAACGTCAATCCCGTAGTTTGGTCAAAACCAGAACCGACTGAGGAATTGAGTGTTTTCTAGGTTACGTCGCAGTGACCACATATTGGCCCGAGCCCCTGTTCACTATGGTGATAGAAGCCGGCCATCAAATTTACTGGAGTTTCGCCAACGGCACATAGGAGCCCGGGACCCTAGCATTTTAGTACTAATTTGTTGTCTGAAAACGATGTTGGCGAATATTTATAGCAGAAGATAAAAATCGAGAATTTGTAATCATTATAAGTGGCATTTCATTAGATTCATTATTGATTAATGCTGGGTGTAATTCTTACGGGCTAGAGAAGTACTTGATCTTTGTTTAATGATTCTAATTTCTGTATATAATCTTTGATTTCTTTTCTATTTCCATATAGGCTAATTGTGAGCTTGAAACTTACCGCTTTAATCCACGCAAATTGGTAAGAAACTAAGAAATTTGCTCTTATTTAACGATCAAGATTTAAATTTGAGATGTGCATTGCAGTGTATGTTTAGAGAGCAGAGTAATGAAGCAAAACTACCAACTGGCTGATATTTTGAACGGGTACAACATGTTAAATATGGATTTATATTACGGTCAGGTTTCATTGAGAGTTGAAGTTTAACTGATTACTTTAAATAATTTATATTTATATTTATATTTCGTACAGCAGTTCAGGTTTTAGCATATTACGACAGCTTCAAGTACAACTTGTCCGCTCTCTTTGCTCTACCACACGTGATGACCTCTATGTTCCTTTCGCACGCACCAGCAGGGGCGTCTACTCCGTAGAAACTTTGGAGCAAATGCTCCGTCCAAAAAATGGGGGATCTGTCAGTGTATGTGCCATCATGATTGGGGAGGAAGGAAGGGGAAGAGGGGGAGGGGAAGTTGCTCCAATGTCTTCGGGGGGATAGACGCCCCTGCGCACCGCTACAATGCAGCAGCATGCTTTCTCAGTGGTTGGAACCACAATTTGGAATGGGCTTCCTCCTGAGTTGTGGTCTCTTCCTCAAGACTCGTCAACCGCTGTCTTCTCTGCTCTAAAGACCGTTCTGTTTCGCCGGGGTTAGGCTCGGAGTTGCCTTGAAGGTGCGCTATATATGCTTAGTTGATTGATTGATTGTGTAGACGAAACAGTTGGAATTCAGTTAACAGCTACTTCTAGCGGTCATGCTTCAGGAGTATCAAAAATCTCAGTCAATTTCACGGCTGGAATTTATTAACACTGTCATTCAAGCTCAGCTCAACCAATTCTGAGGAAGGTTCTCACCTGACCATCTGTGAATTGGTTGAAATTTTAACTACATGTTGCAAGATGTATATAGTATAAAAAAATCCCAAATTCTTTGTGCAGTGTTGAAATTACTTTCCACGAGGTCGAGCATTTCGTGACCGAGGAGAAAAGTTATTCCCAAAAAGGGTCATAATAATATAAATTTTTTAGTGCATTTTCTGATAGAGCGTAGATCAATGATAAGTGTTCCAAAAATCCCAATAGGATGTGTGTTTTAAGGAGTTTCAGGTGTCAAAAATCTCATAATCTCATATGCCAAGTCTCAGAAAATGAAGTTGCTGATATTTCAAACAATACCTGCCTCTAGACCCAACTTAAGCCCTTCTTCACGTTGAATTCATTATGAATGCAGTTTTGTGCATTAGATTGAGTTATGTTGATTATTTACTTGTTTGTAGATGAAAGCCTGATATGCGGTGAAAACTGGAAAACTGACCATCCACCCTCATATGCCAAGGCTAAGAAAATGAAGTCGCTAACATTTCATGGTGCCTGCTTTGAGGTCACCTACCAAGAAACAGATTTCAGGAACTGAGGTCCAGTCAACCGTTTCTCGAATTGTTCCTGTAAGTTGAATGCTTGCCTATTTCCAGAGATATTTCCTTCTTTTAGAATTGCTCTTGAGAAATACTAGCAATATAGACATCTTGTCACTCATATTTGATCAATGTAATTTTAATATTAAACCACCATAACTAAGCATCTATTCAATAGGTGCGTTCAGGCCCTTACCCAGAAATACAGGATAGCCCGTCCAAAAGTATTCGAAGTCGTGACTGCCCGATGCTGTGAGCGTACGAAGTCGCGACCGCCCGAAGTCCCACCGCCCTACGAGTCCGACTGCAGTGCCCCTATGCTGTTTACAGAGCCTAATATCAACCTCTGCTCCTTACAGAACTATAATCTGAACGCTTGCAGTGGCTCTAGAGAAGAAGCTGGATGGTGCTGGAGGTGAATCATGCACAATTTATGCCTGTCCAAACTAATTTTCACCTGTCCCTTTGGCTAAGGGCCTGGGTGCGTTAGATGCAGGCACAATCAGTGTGCTGACTCCTACAGTTTGTCGAGAAAGTGTTGCTGCATTTCCAAAGAACAAACAATCGCTTTTGTGAAAGTCACTGTAGTTTTTTCATGACAAGACTTAGACTTGAGTTATTCAGCTAAACACTGGTCTCCACAGAAGAACTGCCAAAAATGTCCAAACCATAAGAATTAATGACTAAAAGCTGACTGGTAACCTGTCTATTTACCCGTAAAATCTTGTCAGTGTGTAAAGTCTCAAGAACAAGTGTAGCAGGGACAAAACTTATCAAGGCTGGCCAAAACTTACTGACAGTATTAGTATTGATTGCCTCATTCAAACTATTTTTGATTATCAATATTTGAAAGTTTATAAGTACTGGATTTATCAAATATACATGCATATTTATATTTAGTTCTTATATTGGGCGCTCATTAGTGTAGTGGTTAGCGCGCTAGGCTGTCATTCGAGAGGTTCAGGTTCAAATAGCCATCAGAGTAGAAATTTAGTTCGAGCTTTCTGTTCCACCTTCACCCCCTAGCAAACTCAGCTATAACTGACTGCACACCATCAGTGGGAAGATGAGATGGTGAGGGAGAGGACTGACCATCCATCCTCATATGCCAAGGCTAAGAAAATGAAGTTGCTAGCATTTCATACCATGGCTGCCTCAGGGCTAGCTTAAGGAACTGCTCTTCTTATATGTATATGCATTCCTAGAATAATCATGTGAATTTTATTTTTTTATATATGTATGTATAAACATGTATCGATATCTATAACAATGCAATGCACAAACACATTATGTATATGGTTTTATACGTGATATATATATATATATATATATATATATGTAAATTCGTGACCTATTTGTAGACAAAATATATGGTATATGGCTTAAATTGGTCAGTTCCTTTGCACTGGACAAATTTCTGCCTCCAAATTCTACACCTTCTATCATGAACTACTTTCTGCCAACTACTCTGGCTGAGGTTCAAACTTATCTTTTTCTCGCCTAACAAACTGGTCTTGACACCATTCCTACTTGGTTTCTGAAAGAGTGCTTCGAACTGGGTCCAACCATTGCATCAATTATCAACTTGTCATTGCACGAGGGATCCTTTCCATCTGCATTTGCCCATGCCATAGTTCATCTGCTGTTTAAGAAACCTTCTCTGTACCCTGATGATCTGTCAAATTACAGGCCAAAATCTCAACATTGAATTTTACATCTAAAATCCTTGAAGTCTTGAATCGCATGCAAAATCACCTATCATCAAACTCACTTATATCTCCCCTTTTCAGACTGCATATCCTAAGTTTCACTCAACTGTTTCACTCAACTTACTGTTCGTTATGACATCATATGTTCAGTGGATAGGGTTGCGGTAACACCACTTGTTCTACATGACTTGTCTGCTACGTTTGCTACTTCATCGTCTTAAGCACTGCTTTGGGATATCTGGTCATGCACTAAATTGGTTTATTACTTATCTTAGTCCATGTACTCAGTGTATTTAAATGGTAATTATTCATCTAGGGCCTTGTGGGCATGTGGTGTTCCACAGGGCTTTGTGCTTGGTCTTCTTTTGTTTACATACCACACCACTAGGCACAGTGCTGGAAAATCATTCGCTGGGCTATCATTTCTATGCTGGTAATTATATACTAAAATTTTACATTTCATTTAACAGTCTGTCATGGTCCTTAAAGTCTTGCATCTTCTTGGGTGGTGGCCTCTAAACTCTTTAACCGATCAAATAATGAATTTCTGTTACTGGACACTGCACAGCAGATTTAAAAATATGATCAGCTTTAGTCATTGAAACTGGGTGACTCAATTTGTTAAGCTGGCAGACACTTCTTGTAACTTAGGCATTGTTTTCAATTCTACCATGTCTCTCAATGGTCGTGTAAACAGCATTTGTAAGTCATCATATACGTTCATTCGTGACGTGTCTGCAAGGATATCTCTGGAAAATTAATTTGTTGCTAGTTGCCTAGATTACTGTAACTTCATTCTTACTGTTATCAATAGGTGAAATATGCCTAAGGTGCTGAGATTTAAGAACTCTTTGGCTACAGCCACAGCAGCCAAATGCTGCTAGAGCCATAACTAATACATCCTAATCTGAACATGTAACCCATGTGCTGAAATCTTTGCATTGACTTCCTGTTCAGCAAAGAATTATTTTCAAATTGGGTCTCATGGTTTACAAATTCTGGCCAGCCACAATATTTAAAACCAGTTCTTATTCTCCAGTCTTATCATTATGCAATGAGGTCATCTGATTATCTTTGTGGGGTCATACCAAAATCAAGAACTGTCCTTGGTGAGTGAGTTTTTTTGCAGGACCTATTGTTTGGAATTCTATCCCTGTGTCTGTTTATTCTGCCCAACCCCATGTGTCATTTCGTTCTCAACTTAGTCTTTCAAATTGCTTATTCACCATAGGCTGTATCTCTGTCTTATGGACTGATCTTCTGGATACTGACCTTATAATATTAGGCTTGGTTTGATGTGCCATCGTTTGATGCCTTGTGCTGTAGACACCAGCACAGTAGAAGTTACTAATTACAATTATATGTATATATTAAATTATATATGTTTTTATGTAATAGTTATGTGTGATAAATACTTATATAATTATATGTATGGTTGATTTGGTTGTTGTTGGGATTTGCTTCTTAAAGTGCCAGAGACTGCTATAGTTATCGGTTTAACACTGCCTTATATTATTATCACTTGTGTAATCTGCTAAACGGTAGCCTGGTTGGTAACCTCTCCTTTAGTGCAAAGGGATATCAGATTCGTTGACGCTTTGTGGATGCTGATGAGGCATTGGTGTAACATGCACCATTGATGCATTGTATATTTTTTTAAATTTTGTTTAGCTGGTTTATTGATTTTGTTGTTATAACCTGTCCTAGGGATGCAGTGATGTAGCCTACTGTGGTTATTACCTAATTTACAGATGCATTGATATGAAATATTTTACAATTACCATGAAGTATTTTACTTCTCAACTGGTGCAACTTGCTCTATGATGCTTATGCAGTGCATTCTTGTGAATTATCATGTAAATTATTCATCAGTCGCATCTATTGTGTTAAGCAAGTCTTTGTGTAATTTGATGCTATAGGCTTGTGTAATTAATCTACGCCACGGACGCATTGTATCAGCAGTGGGTATGTGGAGCGTGGTCCACAGTTGGGCCTCATTGTTTTCGCAGTGGGTCTGTGGAGTGTGGTCCACAGTGTGGATGCATTGTGTGGTTATTTATACAGAGGGTCTGGTATAGGTAATTCCAAGTATGGATCTGAGAACATGTGATTTGCAAGTGCGTCGGTAGTTGAGTATGCATGTATAATTGTATATGGGAATTTGTGTGGACATGTGCTTATCTATGTGTATGTATATATGTTTAAGTGTTTGTATGCATGGTGTGTGTATGTGAGAGTGAATGTATGTTTGTTTACATGCATGCATTTATGTAGGGCAGTGAAAAGGCATGAGTGTTTTAAGGGGTATAAGCAAGTTGAAGCTCTTGGGCGCAAGTGGGTATAAATTTGTATGTGTGGGCTAATGGGCATGAAAGTATGTATGTAGGTGACTGCTCATGAATAAGCTGAGGTCTTCCCTGAAGTTAAATCCACATAATCACTATAAACGTTCACACGATTGATCACAGGTCGTATTATCTTGGCGGTAGTTAAGTACTAGTAAGAACAATGAAACCATTGTACAACGATAGTTATACTTACAGGCTTTAGTTAAGTACTCAGTTATCACTGTATTAAGAATGATGGATGATGGATTGCTTTCCACTTACTTTACTACTACCCAGGTGGCGCTGGTAGCGGGGTCATTTGACCGATTTTGGGCCTCCTGTGTAGCCAGACTTTGGCATATAATAATGTATGTTTTGCTTTATCTGTGAAAAAAGTTTGGTTACCAAATAAACATATCATATCATATATCATAATGGAATTAATTAATAAACATCAGAAAAAGTTAAATTCATACTCTGCTGTGTATTTACTTCTTAATGAACTCATCGTTTCTTCACCTATGAAAGCTGTTTCCTTGACATTATTCTTACACCTCTTAGAACTGAAAAAGTGCTTTGGATGCTCTGTGCTCAATGATTGTCAATAATTAACTTCTTATTGGGTGAAGCATCTGGTTTTTAATTTTGTGTGAACTCTTTGTTGCATTGTAGGAGCCGTAAAGCATGAAGTTTGCCAGTAACGGACAATGAAGTCTGACTTAAATGTGCTGCAGTCTTTACAAACTCTCATGACATAGAAAGAAAAATCAACATAGTCTGATGACAGCATGATCGACAGCAGCTAGGATAGCACTGTAACTCCCATAATAAATTCTTATGTTGGACACAGCATTGCATTCAATCTTGAGGGAACATGACATTGTGTTCTTTTCTTGTCTGTGTCATTTCTTGTCACGAGGCGGTTAGTCAGACCTCTTTTTGGTTGACATTAATGACCTCTTCATCAACTTGTGTTTTTGATAGTTGTAAAATTATATCGATTTGATATTAACCGATCAACAATTTGATCCTGTTGAGTTGGTGATCAGTAATTGGAATGTCTTGGTTACTTATTTTATTCCTTTGGTATTTTAATTTGTCAGCACTGTGTGCATTAAGGGGTGTAATACTTCTCTGCATATTGTGTTCTTATAACCTCCATGTTTATATTTTACAAGTAAGAAATTGAATGATGAATTTGTGGGGTGCGTACTTGACTATATAAATTTCTAAAACATTAGGCTGGTCAAGAAGACGTCAGAGCTATAGATCTCAACCTTATCAAATGTTTATGTGAACTGAAATGCGGTAAAGCTGCACGTTTTGATGGCATAGAACCTGAACAACTGTTCTGTACTCGCCCAGTACAGTTAGGTAAGAACTTTGCTAACATTACTATTTGCAGTAGAGTGCATTATGGATATGTACCAATGGTTTTGGTTGAGGCGTAATAATTCCTCCTGTGAAAACTAAAAAGGTGATCTATCTTGTAGCAGCTACTGTTATATAACACTTAGTGGAAATATTGCGAAGTTATTTGAGGTGTGTCTTTTTGAGCTTTATAGCAGTTATCTATGTTCTTCTGGCCTTCAGTCTGGATTCAGGAAGAAAATTTGTAGCGATAGAGCAATTTATACAGAACAGTAACTTGAGGTCTACTGTTGAGTAAATCAAAATGTTTGCGTTTGAAAGTAATGATGAAGAATATTTCACACAGATTTTTGATAATTTTGTTTAGTAGATGGTTGCAGCTGTAGGATGGAATTGTGTATTTTCTAGAATATTTAAATTAGTTTGCGGTGTCAGACAAGGAAGGGTGTTATCTCTATGCTAGTTGTTGTTTTTGTGGATTACAATATTGTTATCTGATAGATAGAATGACTTCTATGTAGAAAATAACTGTTACTTGTGAATTACAGTATCCTATATGGATATGAAGTTCAGTATAACAAAATCTGTTGAACCATAGGCGTAGACTCTGGGAGGGCAGCCGGGGCACGTGCCCCCAATAATTTAGATGGACTGTACATTTAATGCAAAAAGTGTAGAATGAATAATGAAATGCTCCCAATATTTTGGACAAGTTTACGCCAGTGGTTTAAACTGAGCCTAAGTGAAATAATTTGAAAATTTTACAAGTCTGTTAATATAGCTTTTTAAAGGACACATGGATGAAATTGTTCTGTTGCATTTATTCAAAACACATTGTAAGCCACTACTTGTATTGCATGTGAATGTGTTTGATTTACCATCAGTAATTATGCAGGGTTGACAAATGCATGGAACAGAAAATTTTGGAAGTTTTTGCAAGTAAATAACACAATGATTGATGGGTGCTTTCATATTTGTTGGTTGTTTACTGCTTCAGGCTGACTTTGATGTTAGATAGTATTGTTCAAGTTAATCTGGTGTCACGACAAATGGTTCACGGACAAATGGTTCACGATCTTCCAGCTTCTAGTTTGAGCTCTATTTTCATCGATCTTCCAGCTTCTAGTTTGAGCTATATTTTCATCATCGCTGATCCAGCTTCTAGTTTGAGCTATATTTTCATCGCTCATCCAGCTTCTAGTTTGATGAAAATAGAGCTCAAATGCTTTTTCGTAGTCCAATGTAAACAAAACACAACCTAGAAGCTGGAAGATTGTGAACCATTTGTCCATGAACCATTTGTCGTGAACCATTTGTTGTGGAATCGTTAATCTACAGTACTAAAACTACTAAATGAACTACAAGCATTATTTGTACAACAAAAAGATACTTTGTGAAATCTATGATATATTGAAAAATGTTAACATTGGTGACTTAAGGATAAATGTTTATGAAAGGCATTTGCTTATCAGGTAGTTGAGCTGCTTATTTTTTTATCACTGATGTGTATATTTTTTCTGTTATTTCTCCTTTGTATAGAGGGTGTTATTTTGTGTTGCTCATATGTGGTGAAATAAAGTTTATTCAAAATGGAAACTACATAAGCAGACTACATGTGTTTTATATGTTGTGCATATGTTGTAGATGTCCTGATTACTTACAGAAGATGCATGCATATGGATGCTATATAGACCACAGATGGTTTACTGCTTAGCATGCAGATTGCTAAACCATTTGGTATCTGTATAGTATACATGTGGTGTAGATAAGCTAGTTATATATAGGAACTATATATATTGCATATGGCATGCAGATTGGTACATCATCTGGTATCTATATAGCAAACATATGGTGTAAACCACCTAGTTACATATAGAAACTTTATAGATTCTATATAGTATGCAGATTGGTAAAGGATCTGGTATCTATATTGAATACATATGGCATAGATCAGCTAGTTACATATAGAATCGATATAGATTCTATATAGTATGCAGATTGGTAAAGGATCTGGTATCTATATGGTATACATATGGCATAGATCAGCTAGTTACATATAGAAACAATATACATTCTATATAGTATGCAGATTGGTAAAGGATCTGGTATCTATATTGAATACATATGGCATAGATCAGCTAGTTGCATATAGAAACAATATAGATTCTATATAGTATGCAGATTGGTAGAGGATCTGGTATCTATATGGTAAACATATGGCATAGATCACCTGGTGCCATATGCATGACATATGGATACCATTTGAAACACAGATGGCTTGGACATATGCATTCAATATGGGCTGTCGGGTGCAAACCAGATGAATCTAGGGATCCCTGCCATATTGGATCGCATATGGCATACATACGTTGTAGATCAGCTAGTTACATATAGAAACAATATAGATTCTATATAGTATGCAGATTGGTAAAGGATCTGGTATCTATATTGTATACATATGGCATAGACCAGCTAGCTACATATAGAAACAATATGGATTCTATATAGAATGCAGATTGGCAAAGGATCTTGTATCTATGTGGTAAACATATGGCATAGATCATCTTGTGCCATATGTATGACGTATGGATACCATTTGAAGGCCAGATGGCTTGGACATATGCATTCAATATGGGCTGTCGGGTGCAAACCAGATGAATCTAGGGATCCCTGCCATATTGGATCGCATATGGCATACATACTTTGTAGATCAGCTAGTTACATGTAGAAACAATATGGATTCTATATAGAATGCAGATTGGTAAGGATCTTGTATCTATATGGTAAACTTATGGCATAGATCAGCTAGTTACATATAGAAACAATATAGATTCTATATAGAATGCAGATTGGTAAAGATCTGGTATCTATATGGCATACGTATGGTTTAGATGACGTGGTGCCATATAGATACCATATGCATACCATTTGAAGCCCAGATGGCTTGCACATATGCATTCAATATGGGCTGTCGGGTGCAAACCAGATGAATCTAGAGATCCCTGACATATGGCATCCCATATGAAGCCCATATGGTTTCCATATTACATTGCTGTTGGGGATGTTTTCAGTTTTGAGTGGAAGACACATTTTGACACAGGCAGACCTCTAAGCTAAAAGTTAGGCAGACCCCAGCCAAATACAGGTAGACCCCTAAGCTAAAGATGGGGAGACCCCAGCCAAGGACAGGTAGACCCCTAAGCTAAGATGGGCAGACCCAAGCCAAGGACAGGTAGATCTCTAAGCTAAAGATAGGCAGACACCAGCAGGGCAGGTAGGCCTAACAGTGGCATTGCGTGTGGCTCCTACCATAAATCAAAGTGTTGGAGTTCACACATCCTGAACTGTCCTGGCGCTTCTATGTGAACCAGTGGGTTGTTCAAGATCGCCCTGGATGGTTCTACACTGTCGGATGTGACATGGAGGTCGAGCAGACCATCCAGCAAGTGTCGAAGGGTCTGGAGGTCAGTACGCAATGCCGCTGCTACCAGGGCTGTAGTGGTAAAATTTGAGGTGAGTATACGCTACCGGTGACCAGCGGCGTAACAAAAAATTTGAAGACCTTTTTTTAGGAAAAATTTCTGACTTTTCACCAATTCTCAGAAAATTTTCAGACTTTTTACGATTTTGTCTCTGAAAAAGTTGATGACCTTTTTTTTTTTTTTTAGTCATTCGCCCTAAAAACCTTTAAAAACCTCTATTTTTTGAAAAATTTTCGTTCCCAGAGGTAAGTATACGCTGTATACCCGCGTATACCCTCGTCTACAGCCATGAGTATACGCTCTAAAATTTCTCTAGAGGTAAGTATACGCTGTATACCCGCGTATACGCTCGACTACAGCCCTGGCTGCTACCTGTCCTTGGCTGGGTATCCCCATCTTTAGCTTATGGGTCTACCTATCCGTGGATGGGGTCTGCCTAACTTTTAGCTTAGAGGTCTACCTGTGACACAAAAATTAATATTTACCGACTGACGGGAATATAGCTTGATGGCGTCATCGATGTAACAAAATGACCTTGACCATGACCTTTCAAGGCGAATATAACCCCGTATGGCGAAAACAATAGGCCCTATCAGAAATTAATTCTATAGCCTATACCGAAATCAGAATCATTAGAAGTATTATAAGAGCAAATACTGTAAAAAACAAAAAAAGGTGAATTTTCCAATAATGGTCGAGGGCGGCCATATTGGATTTAGCCATAGCGTCATTCGTGGCAATGTGGCCGACAAGCACCTCGGTGATTTTTAATGTCTAGGGACCCACTGACTAACTGGAAGTGGATATTCCCCCAACACCAAACGGGTCCACAGGCCAAGTACAGGATTAAAGTGCAAATTTGTTTTATTGGTATTTCTTGATGAAACAGCCAATCCGCCATTTTGAAATTTGTTTTTTGGGTGTTCCCGTTGCCAGAGTTTGTCGAAATTTGGATATATTATCCAGCAATTCTTTCTGGAGAGGAAACCATTTAGAAATCTTCTCATGCAATTTAGCCCAGCTCTAATTCCAAATTATTTGTATTATTATTCTTAGAAAACCCCCAATCCGCCATTTTGAAATCAATTTTTTGGGTGTTCCCCTATTCCGATTTTGTTATTCAGCAATTTTTTTGGACCGGAAACCGTTTAAAAAGCTTGTGAAACATTTGGCCTACCTGTAATTGTAAATTATTTTTATTATTGTTGGTATTTCTTAGGAAACCCCAATCCGCCATTTTAAAATTCATTTTTGTTTTTTTCCTATTCCTATTTTGTCTAATTTTGGATACGTTATTCAGGAATTTTTTCTGGACAGGAAACCGTTTGAAAAGCTTGTGAAGCAGTTTTGCCCAGGTCCAACTGTAAATTGCCTGGACTAGTATGGCAATGCATGGATGGAAGGATGGATGGATAGACAAATGGACGGATGGATGTATGGAAGAGTGGATGTAAGAATGGATGGATGAAATGATGAAAGAATGGATGGATGGATGGACGGAATGATGGTCATATGGAAGAATAGATGGGTGGAAGAATGGATGGATGGAAATATAGATGGATGTATGGAAAGATGGATGGATGGAATAATGGATGTATGTATGAATGGATGGATGGAAGAATGGATGAATGGAATGATTATAATGATGGAAGGATGGATGGGTGGATGGAAGGGGTGAAGGCAAAGAGGGACAACCCTCTGACACGACGCAGCGCTCGTGTTAGCTCTCTTATCATGAACACCCTGAGCTCATCATCATCATCGTCGTTGTCGTCGTCGTCATCATCGTCGTCGTCACCACCACCACCACCACCACCACCATCATCATCATCATCATCATCATCATCGTCGTCGTCGTCGTCATCATCATCATCATCATCATCATTTCCTGACGCTAGCGATTGGTACGAATGTGTCCTTGGACATTTGTCAAGTCTACTGTCCCCCTAGTGTAAGTCCAAGTGATGTTGTGGCCTCTTATATTATCTACTCAGGGTGTCACTACAAGTGATTCACGACAAAAGGTTCACAACAAATGGTTCACCGATAAATGGTTCACGACGAAAGGCTCGCGATCTTTCAGCTTTTAGGTTGATGTATGTAAACCGAAGATCCAGTTTATCGTCTGAGCTATATTTTCATCGATCTTCCAGCTTCTAGTTCGAACTCTATTTTGATCGCTCTTCCAGCTTCTGTAGTTTGAACTATACTTTCATCGGCAACCGAACTTCTAGCTTAGGTTTAGTTTGTGCACTGTACGTAATTGTAACAACTTTATTTTTCTATCAGAATAATCAAGTTATGAGTGAATGAATGAGTACTTAGTTATTTAACATCAAGGCTGACATAACGCAACGAGAACAAGCTAAATAGGTTATAGACTGACGAGCAGCGAATTAGCATTGTAGAGAATACGATCATAAATCGAATTATTATCGTCTTTTTCGGGTAGGGTACATATATGCGGGCTTGCTCAAATGTTGTCCATTGCTGCGGCGGGGAGGAAGGGTAATATTATATCATGAGAGTCATGGCATATCCTTGGGCGTTCCATCTGTATAGGCCTATGTTATTGAGGCAATCCAAAGAAGACAACGAAAGGAACAAGAAACAAAAATAGATTTTCAGTTTTAGGAATTCGGAAATTAAGTCCTCCATCTTTCTTGTAAATCGCATCGCACTCCGAGTCACCATTTAGACGCAGATAAAGGGACAAGTAAGCGTTACGTACAAAATTTTGTTTTGCGATAGGCCTATGGCGCCAGACAGTCTGGCGACATTTTCATACTAGAGATCTTGTAGACACGAGTCTTTTTAGCGGGAATTTTCAGACTCCGTTGCTCCAGAACATAGCCTACTTTTTCGATATCATCATCATCATCATCAGGATCCGTGGGCCGAAGGCCCGTAGGTGTCCAATGCATGATCTATCAGTTTTTTCCAAAGTCCCCGGTCTTGTGCTAGTATTCTTAAGCTGTGCAGATCTTGCTTACACCAGTCTTCGATGTCATCTGTCCATCTTTTTCGATATACGTAACCCAATATCAAGCGTGACGGCAGACAGCATAAGGGGAAACGAACTCACTATAATCAGTGCATTTCCCCTAATAATAACAGGGCTACAATAATTATTCATCAAACAAAACAGCAGATTGGACTTTTATGTTTACGCTGTGATGATGTCGTTAAGCATAGTAATAGCCATAGTCGCTGACCACCGCTGGTGTTTGCTGATTCGTAAAAAAACAATATAACATAATGGCATTGCAGAAATGTCAATGCTATGCAGAAATAAAAAAAAGTTTAAAGCATTGGGTGCAATTTATGAAATCCATATTCAATGACATGTTAAAGAACACGATATTTGCCGGGATTCTTTGGATCTAGTTCATATTCAACGGGTTGTGCTGCTGGTACAGCTGAAAATGCTGTAAGTGACGGATTCTGCGTGAAATTGTTAACTGCATTCTGAAATGCTGGTGACTGTTTATTGGATATTGCCATATCAATGTTTGATCCTCCGTCGTCAATTCGCTGAGTGTTAGGGTCTGGTCCTGCTACCACATTGTTGGGATTCCACGAGATAGAGGCGTTAAGTAGCACACCGTCATTTGTGCCTGGCATTCGATTGGCCATTGCACTCATAACCAGAGGTTTAATATGTGGCAGATTTATGTACTTGGTAACTTCTTGTTTTAAACCTGCTGGGTTTGTGCTCTGACTACTTACAGTCTGTATAATTTGGTTATTTGGCACTACGTGGTGAAGATGAACATTGCCTGATCCACTAACACTCTGTGTAGTGCCATCTGGATTTCTTATCGTGTACTGATTGTGCGTATTCTTCGTTTTTATCGCCGTCTAAAACACAATATAAACAACTTCAGTAAAATACTGAACGCAACAGAGTCGATGAATTTTATCACAAATTATACTATCGTAAACGAAGGTCGAATAGTAAGTTTGAAGATACAAACAAAACAGAACTACGTTTTTCCTTTAAACGATTCATCCTCTGGCTGTGCCTCTGTATATTTTCAAGGGCACGGTATGACGTTTCATTACCATTCTACTTCAAAGCCAAGATGGATTTGTGAGCCTCCAGGGCTTTATCTCTTAAAACAAGTCACTTGCGTCATAAACAATAACGGGTAGCATTGCGATGATAAAGGCAGGCCAAGTTGTCACGTTAGTTTATAATGAGAGATGTTTCTATTACACAACATCTAAACGTAGTTAGTTTTACTTAGTTTGTAAAGATGATAATTGCTTGTCAATGTTACCTTAAACTGTCTATCATAAGGTTCACCACGCTTCCTTTGAGAGGAGACTGATGCCAGAAGATCAGTAATGTCGGTATCCTCAACTTCTAAGTCCGAATCTGGATTTTTTGTTATTACACCAGCAGCGAAGAGCAAACTGTTGGAGTCGACTGGATATCTCTCGTCAATCCACTTTTCGGCCTCGAGGACTAAGGCAAAGTTAGCATTTGACTCGATGGCATCGGCTGTTATTTGGCGAAGCTGGTCGACCGACTTTTCGATGCCTTGCGTCTCTAAAATCGTGCTGTAAACCATGTAGAAACAATCATTTGGCTCTGCAGGGACATGCGTCTTGCTTCCATCATCATTAACAATGTAGGCATGGCCTATCTGATCCACGCCATTTACGTCTTTTGGGCCCGGTTGAATGTAGACCACTTTGATTCCCTGCGCGATCTCTTCGGGTGTTGGCTTGTAGCTTTCATCTGAGGTCACCTTCAACTTGATGTTGCCGAATTCCTTGTTCAGTACACTCATCTCAGCCATGCTGGCTGGTTTGTTGTCGCGAACACTTTTAGCCAGCTCCCGGATCTCCCTGCTGACCTCCACGCTCTCGGTAGCGTGTTCCGCGAAGTACTTAACGGAGTACCGCTGATAGTCAAGGCAGTATGCCTGCGAGTTGTAGTTGATTTGCTGACCAAACGTCCTGTAGGCACCGAACCTTTGCATGAACTTTTTGTCATCGCCATTCAGCTGCTCGCCATTCGCTCTACGTTTACTCAGCTCATCAAACCTGTAAAGATTATTCACAATTTCGTGAAACTATTTCAAAACGAGGATCTGGTCTGCTTTGTTAGGGCAATTGCTCATATGTACGAAGTACAGTGTGCAAATGAATTTATGAATTCCTTTATAGGCTTATTTGTGAGTGTGAGTGTGTGGATGGGTGGCCCAGGGTGGGTCAGTCACAACATGAGCGATTGAAATAACTCAAATACGGTTAGAGATAGACGTTTGGTGCCAGCTGGAACGGTTCAAAAGAGTGACACGACGAAAGCGTGACATAACGAAAGAGTGACATAAAGAGTGATCGACACCTTGAGAACTTATATAAAATTACCAAAAAGTGACAAATATGCATTTCTGCAAATTTCCAAAAGAGTAAAAACATTAGTCACACAATTAATCACTATCGTCCAAATAGTCACAGAATTAATCTCTATTTATGACCTAATCCAGCCCCCAACTGTGACTTTAGGTAAAATTGGTATTGTGCGGAACCGCTCGAAAGAATTCACCGAGAGAGACCCACGAAAATAGTTGAAAGCCTCTCTTCTCTCTGGATTTGCTCTTCCTTCTTTCTTACTCGAAATTTCCCTGCAATCAGACTCTTCACCACTTCACCTGTGCGACGATTTCTTTTATGAATTCCTTTATCATTGTAGACACTCTATAAGTGGTAACATCCAAGTAAGGCATAGGCGGAGACTTGGGCCTGGGTTTGGGGGGGGACAAGTCGGTCGGCCGAAGGACGATCGCCGAGGCGCGGAGCGCCGAGCAGGGGGAGGGGTTTGGGGAGGGGGGATGTGCCTCCTCCCCAACAAGGAAAATTTTTGAATTTCCACACTGTAATGGTAGCATTTTAAGCTGTCATCTTAGTAAAATTGGTCTACTATTTCAATGCTGATAAGGATGGATCAGCTTATCCTCATTGCTCAAGAAGGTCCTGAATTGCTGAACAGGAAACAATAGCAGAACTGTTTTAGAAATGGTACACGCGGTTTGTCGACCGTCGATGATCGATCTCTTTGACAATCTACGTTTGGCAATGTTTTGACACTTTTCTTGCTAACTGAATGCATATTAGCAAACATTCCACATGTTACCAACAACCTGCACGCTGGGTTTGGGGGGACAGGTTGAAAAAAAATATATATATTTAAGCCTATATAAGTCAGACTACTTCCAATTAAGTATTTTTTAATTTTATGCCTTTCGTCTTCCTTCTCTTCCAGCCCCTTTCTCATTTTTCTCTTATTAGGTCATCATTTATTCTCTCCTTGTTTGGTTATTCGTTTGCCGGTCTTTCCACTAATACCCGCTTGGCTTCTCTCTCGCCTTGCATCCTTCTAGCTGTGGAGATCCACCGTGCTGATGATTCATCCTCTGGCTGTGCCTCTGTATATTTTCAGTCAGTCTGCGTCTGCATAATATATATATATATATACATAATATATATATATATATATATATATATATATATATATATATATATATATATATATATATATATATATCCACGTAGGTTCAGAGTCCTGCGTCTATCTTCGGTTTAATATACAAAGTTCATTAGTGTTATTGTTATACAGTTTCTGAGTGGGAAATACTGTAGAAATTTATAATGATATTTATGAAATATTTCTGATATATTCAAATATTGGGGGGATATAAGCACCTCTGTCCCCCCACCTCAAATTTCGGAGGGGACCGTCCCCTCCTGTCCCCCCTAAGTCTCCGCCCCTGAACTAAGGTTTCGAACTGCGGGTGCCATGCCTCCAGGCTATTCTTTGAAGAATGGGTTTGAAGATGGTATATGAAATAATCCAAGTCGACACAAGACGATTGCTGTATACTGGCAGTTTAATCAGCGCTCGTGAATAGGCGTACTGGTGCAACGTCATCGGTTCATATAGGGCATATAGAGAAACATGAATAATAATAATAATAATAATAATAATAATAATAATAATAATAATAATAATAATAATAATAATAATAATAATAATAATAATAATAATAATACGAGCGACTACTTAATTACGTCCTCTCACATACCATAGGCAACTGTTACACGTGATTTCAATTTACTTATATGGGAATTTAATATTCTGCATTGAGACACATTTGCATAGAAGCACATTAACTCGACAACAATATCATATGTATGTATACGTGACCGTATCATTATGTGTTCGTTAGAGTGGTCCAAAAAAGTAAAATTTAGAAATTTGTTTCTCCACGTGGCTGCCCTTGTTACATGTAATATTGTGAATTTTGTGACAAATTTTGAAGTCAATCTGAGAATATTTAGGGGTCGCTATGAATTATAACTTTTTGGATAAACAGCGAAAAACAGCAAATAATGAGTTAATTTTGATAATTACATCCTTGTTTTATTTTTATTTTTTGACATTCAGTAATAGGATGTGAACAATAAGAAAACAATTGAAAAACTGTTAACTGGTATCCTAAAATGTTAACAGTAAGAAGCATTAGTTTTGAAAGTAGTCTTTCACATAAAAGTCACTATTGACATTGACACGAATGAATGCAGAACGAATGCAACATTTAAAAACTGGTTAAATGTAGTTTGTCAAGTCTGAAGGATAGAGTCTGGGTATGCAACTATCCACAGCAACCGTTTAGGCCTACAATGTTTTTCTTTTAGTGATCATCAGCTGTCAAGGCTGCTTTGGATGGGGTGGGGGTAGAGCTAGCGGTGGCGCTTGACAAATTGGAGCAAGAAATGCTTCTGATCTTCATTTTTTGTGATCGTTTCATTACATTTCTGAATGAGCGCAATGCCACATTCAGTGCTATCATTGACCACCTTCATGGCTTGGACTCTTGCTTTCAATTTCTTGTAGGACTCGTCACCTTTCCATTCTTCTGGGTCCTTTGAAAGGGAAACCTCAGCCTCCTCCTTCGCTGTGATGCTCAGCAGCTTGAAGAGGTGAGTGGTTTGCTTGGTCACAAAGTTCTGCAGTCTCCAGAACTTAGTGACTTTGGTGGCATTCACCCTCCACAGAGCCGATGGAGTCTTTGCAAGCTGGAGATTGGCTCCTAAGGCCCTCTTGACATTTGAACAGTGCCAGTCCTATGAGGTGTTCAGAAACGTACCAAAGATGACAAGACAATGCTGCCGCCTCGGCATCGGCAACAAGGCGATTCGGATACATCTTGAGCAGACTAAGCATCTTGGCATCATTCCGTGCAGCATTAGATGGCATGGTAGCTTCATGCAAAAAACGGCCATGCACAAGTGCAACAAAAAGTCTACTTTTCTCTCTGGCCATCAGCATCGGCTGGTCTTGGAAAAGTTTGAGCATGGTGTATTGCTCTGCAGCTCGGAACTTGATGGCCTTCACAGATCCCCATGGAAGATGAGTCACAATCGAAGGTCAAGGTAATCCTCCCTGGGCTGTTGGTGGTTGAAGGCAGTTGTGTAAAATGGTATCATCTCCCCAAGGCTGTGATTTCATCACCAAAGAGCCCATCTTTTGCGGGTGTGTAGCTCACTTGCTGTACGTATGGCCATTTCTTTTGGAATCTCTTTAATAGGCCAATCTTGGGTCCCCTAGTTGCGCCAAACAGAGCTGTGAAGACATTGAGCATTGAGAATGACCTCCATGACATGATGGCGGCAACCAATCATCACGAGCTCATGACCCACTGCTTCTTCAATGATAACACAAGCTCCTCTATGGATACTTGTATTGGACAAAGTGGCAACAAAATACTAGCCCCTTTGCACCAATGCAACCACAAACACAGCTCCACGATCTGGAAGGTTGACCCTGTCTGAGGCACGAGCAACCTCTGGACTAGAAACTATGTTCCTCCAGAAATTATTTGTCTTTTGAGTAGACATAGATGGAGCAAATGCCACTGCAACAGTTTGCAGGCACTGTTACCAGGGACGTGAATTCAGCTTTTCGGGGGGAGGGCAGGGACGTCATTTGAGTATTTTTACGGGGGAACTGCCCCATTTGCCTCATGGTAAATCCAGCACTGTGTACCTAGTCCATACAGTGCAGGCCTACACCCTTTACATGATGTCCCTGAATTTGATTATCATTTATTTCCTTTTTACCCCTTTCTTCTTCCTTTTTTTCTTGTTCCATTCCTTTTCCTTTTTTTCAAAAATCAAGGGGAATGCCCCCCGCCACCCAATGACATCCCCGACTGTTAGTGCCTTCACAATGCAACATTTACATGTTCTTACTGTTCTAGTCATTTGAAAACAAAATTCAAAACATTAATACAACCAAAATTTCATCCGAAATGCGTATATCAGAAAATTGTTGAAATCATAGCGACCCCTAAAACTATTCAGATTGATTCAATTTTTGGTATGGTTCTTCTGTGTACATAGTGAAATAAGGGCAGCCTTGTGGAGAGAGTTTTTGGACACTTTCAAATTTCACCATATGCATGTGGACCACCCTAGTGTTCGTATCTTGCTCTTGCATCTTGCTGTTGGCAATGTTTGCAGTGAGAGATAATCACGTCGTTAATTACTGTATAATTATGTCCGTGTAAAGCTAACTGTAAACCTCAAACTGTATACCCACGTTGTGTCACTCTTTCCAGTGACGACTTTAGGTATAGACCTATAGGCGCTAATCTACAGTATAAGCCTATTGTCCATTGCAGTATTGTGACTTAACTAACATACAATAATCTAAGTGTGTTTGTGTGGGACAGAGGCATCCATTACACATCCCATATTATTTCATTTTATTAGTTTATTGCCGACCATCATTAAAATCCACAGAAGTATTTGGCAATCGCACCCATTGATCGTCTTGTAGTGGAAAGCTGAATCGGAGTAGTGTCTCTGCCATTGTCGTGTCAGTTCATCTGCCGCGTTTTGCATTGTGGCAAAACGATTAGAAATAACGCTAATGCGACTTTTGGTGTCTGGTTTGATTACCTATACACACCGTAAGGGTCATTCCTGGTCAGCTCATGTACAGCATTCACACAGCTTTAATTTGGCACCTTATATTTGTTTCTAGGTGTAATAGGAGCCGATATATATAGCAGTTTAACCCTTGTCCGGTCTTTGTAAATCGGACCGTTTCGGTCGAGGTTCAGTGACCTATATCTCGGACACCGGTTGACCCAAAAGTATAAAATTTTGGTTTTCAGAGTTTCTCGTTGGGTTCTACTGCCTTGCCAAATTTCATAAACATTTGAGACGACGATGCAAAATTTTAGTCAAAACTTTGTTGATTTGACCCGGAATGCCCCCAAGTCAAAACAGCGCTATCTCTTACCATTTTCCCAGTCTGCGAAACGCAGCAGACAGAGAGAGAGATGGACAGAGGGATGGATGAACGTGACGATAGCAAATGACTGAGAAAATCTCGGCTAGAGAGCGACACATGGCAATAAAATATGCAATAATAAAAATAAACATTCTAACACCAGACGATTAGGGTCGGAGGTCGGGGTAACTTTTCAAAAGTTTCTAAAACAACTTTAGTGTCGGTGGTTAAAATAAGGTGGGTTCGGTAATAGGAAGCACGCGATGTTTTTGGTCTTAACAAACAACTTAAATCAGAATATGACGCACATAATTGAACATTTCTAACCAGCACTTGTGATAATAAGATAAGAATATTCTTTATTCAACCAATTGCTATCCGCATCTTTCTGCTACCCACAACAGTTGTAGCCCATGTATTTATATACATACACATGTATTTGCATCAATGGTTGTGGTTTGTGGTTCTGATATAAGGCCAACCAACTACATAGACTAAGCAAGTTTATCGTATGCACTTACTTTTTCTGATCATTGTTCAAGGCGTCAGTGTTCTGGTCCTTGTCGACGAGACAGTAGTGCTGAATGCGCTTTGAGAGGGCATCAGTTAGGCCGCTCACAGCAAGTGTCGACCAGGGTGACACGAGCTGAGAGTCAATGATGCGTATGATCTGATCAGTGATCCTGTCCGATACTGACTTGACGATCAAGCTCACAGACTGCTCGAATGATTTCTCCATGTTCATAAACTTATCAAGGAAACTGCTCAAGAACGAGCCTACTTTTTCATTTGTCTTTTTATACTTACTGATTGTAAGCTCAAGCTCTCTGTACTCATTCTTGGAGTCGTGCAAATTGCCAAGACTGACAATACACAGGATATCCGCTTTCTGCAACGCTAGTTCTAGTGAAATGGCTCTGGCTTCCTCTTTTTCCACTTTAAGGTGTTGCTCCAAGATCAAATTCATTGTGAGACTATCCTGGTCTATCTGTGATAGTCTCTTTGAGACCTGTTCATGCACATTGTCTACGATGGCTTGTACTGCATACAGGCCTTGGAGCGTGGCCACAATGCGAAAGCCCATGCTAGAGGCACTGCCGTATTTCTCAGTCGTGCCTAAGATACCCTTAAGCAGAGGCAAGCCAACTGAGTTCCATTGCTTGCTTATAAAGCCGCGGTCTGGATTTACAGCATCAGCAACAATTTTGGTAACTCTGTCCTGGAGAGTCTTTGATCTGCAATTTCACAAACAAGACAAATTTACCACAAAATTATAATTGATTAATTGGCATAACTTCGTGTTCATACAAATGATATGCGATTATAATCAAGAAGATGCAAATTTAGAATTTTGTTATTTCATAACTCAGACCATGACACGGTCCATACAAGCCATTTTGAAGTTTGCAATATTGTGAGCAGTTGAAATATTTAACAACTTGTGTGAAATTTGACCTAAATATCTTTGCAACTACTGCTTATTGGTAAATTAAGAAAAACAATAGAAAATAAACTTTAATGCATAAACTGCCGTTCCCCAGGCAAAGCGCACCACCAAGCTGAGCTATGCTAGCATACACTGTTGCTGTTTTTTTTGTGCAAATTCTAAATGAAGGATTATGTAAACATAATAGGAGTTCACATTGGTTTGAACCCCCGAGAGGTCGGTGGTCAAACTGCAGCCATGGCAGAAATTTGTGTTGAGATTTCCGCTACACCTGTGCTGCCTAGCCAACTCGGTTACAATTAATTAATAAAAACTTACCGCACACTGTCAGTGGGAAGACAAGACGATGAGGGAGAGGACTGGCCACTCGCCCTCATATGCTGAGGCTAAGAAGATGAAGTTGCTAACACTTTATACCCATGGCTGCCCCAGGGATATCTTAAGGGACTGCTCTTCTTCCTTAAAGGAGTTATTGCGCATTCATTAAACACCATCTGGAACTAGTGACAAAAACAAGAGTGCGTTCACACACATGCTGCGTGCGCATTGCTGTGCTAGTACTAGTAATTGCATGCATATCTATAGCGTAGGCCTGCCAATTCAATAGTTCGTGACTAGTACTAGCGCGCTAGTAAAAACACAACTAGTGATCGCACCGTATGTGTACACGACTCCATGCAATTACTAGTAGGGCCCAACAGTGCAGCAACGCACAATGCATTCTATGAGTGAACACACTCTTAAGTGCCTCTTACTGCGGTGACTTAAGAAATCCATTCGTAAACTCCACTTTGTCATTGTATGCAGGTTCTCACTTATTAAATTCATATTGAATATTGTTTATTGGTTACTCCCAAGTTGGATTCCTGCAAGCTGCCACTTGCTGATGCATTAATTTTTGGGGTGTATATAGCAAGAGGTTAACAGACATTTGCTCCGGGCAATTTAACCTTTAATCCTGTAGGGGTCGGTAAATCAAGTGGAGTTAAAGGGAGAAAGTCAACTATATGGGGCAAAAATGTGTGAACCCACATGACTTGTGATTAGCGAAGAGTTAAGATGCATTAGAATTCTGCTGAGACTTGCTTCTGCATGAGGAGATCGTTGGACACGGCTTAGCGAAATCCAAATCCTATTCATCGTTATGCCACCACAGTGGTCAGCATACCGTTATCCATAGGTATAAATGAATTAAAAAAGTGTAATCGGGTACAGTTTTTACCTGACAACGGAATCCAGTGCAGACATCTTTTTCAACAAGCAGTTCAGTTGAGGGTTACAGAATTTCAACTGCACTCTCTGTTGAATGTGGTCGCTGATATATGGTTTGACCAGATCCATCGACATATTCGTCAAATACTGCATACCATTATTCATACCCTCACGCACAATTGCCTCGCCTGCTTTCACTCCTACATACTTGAATGCCAAGCTCTTCAAATTCTGGCCTGACTTCAGCATATCCTTGCCAATGCTCTTGGCATGAGTGGCAAATTGTGTGGCGGCCGCCTCTGCGGCCTCTTTGGTTGCCTCCTGTGCCAAAACACTTGCTTCGCCCGATAGCAAAGTTGCAGCGCCCTTGGCTGCGTCCTTGCCTGCGTCCTTCAACTTGCCGATACCAACTGAGCACACTGAGATGACGAAACTCACGGCTTTCTGCTTTGCGTAGTCAGTCCAGTCAAACTGGCGACTGGAATAAGCCCTGCAGGCATACAACATGTCGGAGACGCCTTCCGAAATGAGACTCATACCCACAGTGGCTCCAAAACCGGTTGCTACTAGGATTCCACCAATGACTATTTGCAGAGTGCCCATTGCCGCCACGGTACAGATGCTGAACCACGGAATGAAACGCTTCTCACTGATCTCCAGAAGGTATTCGATGCCCCTAGCGGCAAACTCGGCCAATTCAGCGTACGGTATCTGGTCCTTCATGAACATCTCGGCTAGAGACGGCACTTTATTGATCTGGATGGCCTCTTGAGTCAAATCAGCATTCTGAATGACGTGCATTGCCTGCTTGTACGACAGCTCGCTGAACACAAGGCAGAACTCGAGGTTCTGCAAACGAAGAGCTTTCACGAAGAGTTTGACCAGAGAACGATCGAGAGATTGGAAGCTGAACGAAGCTGCCGTTCTGCCAAGTTCTTGACGATCGCTGAGCAGTTTCCAGAGATCAGTGAATTGAACATCAGCGAAGGAAATGTTGAACAAGGACCCAGGAAAGAAAGCCATCAAATCTCTTGCTTTGCTCGCAGATTTAACTTCAACCTAGAAAATGAAAATCGTAAATCGCATTACTTTACCATTTCTAAATAATGAAGATGGTAGCTAGTTTAATTCCAAAACTCTTTGCAAACTTTATCCCGACCAACCAATAATGGTCTTTAAATTATTGTCGGTATAGGCCTATAGCTAAAGTCCAGGTTCTGACTGTCCATCGTCAAGAGTCGGCTGTAATATTATTGCTCAACCTAGATATGTCGTTGATGGCTTATATTTCTAGATTCAAAACATAAGATTCGCCCGTGTGGGTCAAGGACATGTGTGAAGCAGCAGACTTCTGTTATTTAACTTTTGATTTAGGTCAACTCCAGGTCAGCTCCGTCGGTCGGCTACCAATAGTGATACCTAAAGTTACTTTCGTGACATATTCCTAAAAATTTAAGAGTTATACCTAATTCTGTGTGATTTACTCACCTTTAACGCAATCGATTTTTCGTCACTTTCGAGTGCCTTTACGCTTTGCATGAGTTCATTTGGTTTAACTCTCTGGTACTTTTTCTGCTTATTCTTTTGAATGCAAACGTTAAAGCAAAACATGTCTGTATTGTTGAACGGTTCTGCAATGCCACCGTGTTCCGTGTTGAACAACTGCAACAGATCTGCCTTATTTGCTAGCATCTCCACCTCTGCACTTGCGTTGCCTGCATCAAACAGCTCGACAAACTTTACTGCGCTGTTCTTGTCCAGACCATCAAAGGCAACCTGAAATGTGGGCTGTGACTCCTGTTTTCTTGTTGTCCAAAAGCAACTATTTATATTATTGATGCTGGCTTTCTTAATTGTGAACTTGTATCTCAACTTGTCAGCTTCCAATTTACTCTCGATGAGATTAATGGCTTCATTGATCGGAATGTTCGACTCTATCTTGACTCCACCGTCCGGATGCACAATGGTCAAGTCAACTTCATACGAACTCGTAATACCCATTGCATACGTTCTTTCTTTTCGCAGCAGATCAATAGCAATTTGTGCTTTATGCTCCATTGCGTTCCAACAAGTTCTCTCTTTTTCCAGCTGATTAATAGCACTTTGCGCCGTAAGCTCGTCTTCAAACTCCTTATTCTCATTGAGTAGAGCTCGCACTCGAGACAAACTTATCTGGTTGAGTTGCAACTTCAATCCTTTGTAGTTGGAACTTAGATACTTGGAGCCAAAAGCCGATTTTATCTGGTCCATTGTACCATCCTTTGGATAGGCCTTGTCAATGGTTTTCACTGCCTGATCTTCATCTCCTGAGTCCTTGTACACAGTGAGGTCGTTGAACGACAACTGATAACGTACATTATCCCCAGCTATGATGTCCATGTTGTGTTCTCGATCAATGTCAACGAAGAGTTCACTGGTTCCTGCCTTGTCGTCGACACACAGTACGTCGATGAGACGAAGGGACTTCTTGATCACGCGCATGCACTGCTGCACACTGTTCAAGTACGACCCGAGGATCGTCGTTCTTACATTCAGCTGATTATCCAGATCGCTCTGACCAAAGCCACCACTGGACGATGAGGCCTTATGCAGAAGACCCTGTACTGAGTTGAGGAGAGCCATTTCAGTCGAGAGAATATCAAGGGCCTGTTTGAACGCGTCAAGAATTGGGTGCTTCTTCTGGCTGGTTTTGACTTCTTCAATCGCAATGGAGCTCCAAGCGATGCCAACATGAGCAGCACCATAAAACTGTTTTTCATTCTTTGGATCACCCTATTAAAATTATATAAAATTATAAAAAAATAGATACTTGAAAGTCAAGTTCTTTAAACAACAATTTAAAAGTAAACAAGAAAATAGCCTACAATGCAGACAGTGAGATTGCCGTTGAGCAGGCAATATGCACCTCCTTGCAGAGCGTTGGTAC
Organism: Allolobophora icterica; assembly: GCA_963556255.1. Lineage (NCBI taxonomy): Eukaryota > Metazoa > Annelida > Clitellata > Crassiclitellata > Lumbricidae > Allolobophora > Allolobophora icterica. The sequence goes on along the minus strand of OY744613.1, from coordinate 52,464,165 downwards.
TAATTTCACAGTGTTGTCATGGAACCCTACTTGCCTGATGCTACCCTATCATACACTGTTGCAGTTTTATTGCAATGTTTAATGGCGCAAAAAAATCAAAATTATCAAAGTTACTTTTCAATTTTTTCGTCAGTCTGCGCCCAAAATCGTGTAAATCCACCCAGTGTTTTAAGAGATTAGAGCATTATGGAAAACATTTTGAAACAATCCACAAAGAAAGGGTTTTCCGATTAGGCGGGCAATCAGCAACCTAAACAGATCAATTGAGATGATTAACTCTCATATTTTAGTCAGCAGTCAACATTTATTTTGTGCTTAAGATATCTCTTAATTTCTCATTGTGTATTTAGTAATCGAAATAAGTTTTACTTTTAGAAACCCTATTTTAAACGAAGCACACACTAATTTTCAATCAACTACTTAAACTTGAAAAACAAGTGAAGTAAGAAATTCCCTCATTGCAATATGAAGTTTTATGTGTCGCAGATAAGCTTCCATTTCACAAACCAAATTAAGTCTAAGTCCTTGAAGGTGTTCATAATTTCACAGTAATATATCAATCATAAGAAACTGAAGAACCAAACCAAGCACATTGCAAAAATTATAATGCGAAAAGACAAATTTTTAGCATAAGCCATTAATTTTACATGTATGGACCTGTTTAAAATATCGACTTGATTCTTACCTGTACTGCCTCAACAACCTTGCAGAAGTGCTCTTTGGCTGTCTTTGCATCAGATTGATTCCTGATTAAGTCATTACCAATGACAATGTGATAATACAAGTTCTTAATGACATTATTGTTCTCATAGTTCTCTCTTATTGCCCTCAGCAGAGACTCACATTCATCCGTTGCATCCGCTATGGCCAGCGTCTTGTCGTCCAACTTTCGCCAGAACATCGCCCACTGCTCCTCGATCGCACTCAGTACGCAGACCTCATATGTCGTCGGGGTCACTTGACTGAACAACTCTTTAAGGGACTTCCAGGATCCCTTCTTCACATTACGTCTCAAATCGCTGCGAATTTCCTCATTCAGAAACTTGCAGAATCTTCCAAAGAGCTCGTCTTTCATCTGAATTAGGTGAAGGTCGTCATTTCGGAAGAGGTCGAGTTGTCGTGACTCGACTTCATCTCGCTGATTCTTGACTCGACTCGGATCGACGTTCTGGTAGTCGACACCGAGTTGCTGCATGTTGAGTATCATCTGTCCAGTTCCCAGTTTGCCCTGTCGAGCAGTTCGACCAAACACCTGTTCCTGAACGCGTTGGTTCTGTGGCATGAATGTGACAATCACGTGCATTCCGCCCCACTTTTCAATAGCGTCCGTCTGAATGTCGGTGCCTCTGCCAGCCAAGTTGGTTGCAATGACGACGTCACCCCGGAGGACTTTCTCAATTTGTATCTCCTGATTCATGTTGTTCATCGTATATGTTTTGATGGCACTCGGTCTATAACGCGCCATGAGACAATCGTTGAGTGTATTGACCTGCTTGATGGTCTCACAAATGATCAACACACCTAGAGACAAAAAGAGAACACAATTTACGCAAAATTGAATTTTCAAACGTTGACATGCTATCCAGCTGCAATTGTATTACGCTATTATTTACAATGCTTGAGCGATGAAAACATGTCATGGTGAAATTCAAACTAGAATCTGGATGATCGTGAAAAGTAGTGAACCATTTATCGTCAACCATTTGTCGTGGAACCGTTAACTCGACTCCAACATTACGTTGAACTGTGGCGTCATCAAATCTTTGCATGATGTTCTGAAAGTCTCTGTTGGTGGGGTAAAGTATAATTTTAAGTCCACTGGATGAAATTTGTTGAACAGCTTACAGCTTTTTCTGCTCGTGTGTGTTCAGCAACGTCTGAACGAGAGTTCGTTCAGCTGTTGCTCAGTTTTACCTGCATTTGGATCAAACCTTGAAAACCACAAAAATCAAATTGTAAGAAAGTCTCACACAGTATCCCCTGTATACAATACATACATATAAACAGTAGGCCTACCTCTGTCTTTTCTGGTCTCTACAAGAGCTGCAGAGCAAATGTCCTGAAACCATTTTGTCTCGTTAGGAGAAACCATAGTTGGAAACTCAACATACTGCTTCTGACGCAGCTGAGGGACGTTGACCATGTCCACTTTATACACACTTCTGAGTACCTCTCGAGCCTTCTTAGAGCCCAGAGTTCCCGTCAGGCCAAACACTCTATCATAAGCATTTATGAAGCCGATATTGGACAGGAAATTTGTGGTTAGCGTTTCAGGTCTCATCTTCAGACTGTGCTTCAGCTGCAGAAACTGATGCAAGCCATCACTCCAGTTTGTGGCGCTCTGCACAATACCAGTGCTGAAGTAGTCTACAGGCTTTATTTGGCCATCATGTACGACGTACTGCACGTTTTCCTGATAATTGAGAGCCTCGATGGCATTCATCACCCATTTGCTACGCTGTTTACTAAAGAATTCCTCAAAATTGGCTGGAACTTTGACAATGTTCTCTTTTACGAGAGCATCCAAGTAGTCACGGAGTTTTTTCTCCAGAAATTCATCAATGTTGCTCTGAATCGGTTCTCCAATTGACGGACTCAAACTGCCCATTTGTCTTCGAATGTAGTCTTCGAGATCTGGTATTTTGATGATCTCACCTTGTTCGTTCGAGTATCTCATCGTCAATTTGTCCTGCTCAAATTCAACTTTGCCATTAAGCAAATACATCTTGGAGTCAAACATTATAAATCGCCGCTGTATATCGAGAAGCCTATGCCAGAGAAAAACGTAAACCGGCTGAAAGTGGTCCATGCCGGCTGACGTTGAGCTGAGACGAGCAATCTTGGAGCTGTCGTCAATGAGAATGGAATCGACTTCATCGACAATAGCCACACGGCACTGACGGTCACCCTGTGTTCCCAGCTGACTGTAGTTGTCACGCAGCTTATCAAATTGAAACTTAGAGACTTCACCATAGACAATGTTGGCCTTGTAACAATCTTTCACGCCTTAAATTCAGAAAAAATAGAAATTAATTAATTTTCATAATTGCTGCATTTCTACACTTCATATTAGACATAATCATATGGTGTCATAATTGCTGAAATTTTCTTCGTGCATTATGTCAGTATTTATTTTAATACAGGCTCTCTAAAATGGCTTGTTAAAATATAGACTGCATTTACTGAAATAGAAATAGATAGCGCACGTGCTAAGCAAATACTAGAAGGGCCTAACAGGTACATCAGGAATCAGGGCAGGTACATCAGGAATAGGAGAGTTTCAAGGCGTTTAGGTCTGAGAATAGGGAAGTGTCAATAGATGAGTAGGTGTGTTGAGTGTGGGGATGCACATTGTCTGGAATCTGATGTCCAAAATAAGTAGCTAAATAATAATAACAACTACAGCATGGCAATTCTGAAATTTAAAAATAATAGGGCACATGGCAACGATTTCTATAAGGAATATTATACCTTGCGTACATAACAGTTACTTACATTTGGAGTCATGTGAACACAAAGTTTTTTCTCACAGAGATGAATTGCTGGTTGTCTATCATAATTACTTAATAGCCTTAATTAATAGTTAATAGCCTTATTCATGAACATGTAACTAGACAGAGTCAGAATTTGCATGTTTTTTTTGTATTAATAATAGATTTGGTCAATAGTTACTTACCTTGAATATAGGTCCCTGTATCGTTATTGAAGCTGCACGTCAAATTAAACATCTTGAAGAGCTTTCCCTTTTCCACTGCATCTCGTTCGGCCAGCGTTGGTGAACTGGTAATGACATCCACTTGCATGTTGCCACCATTAGCACCTTCTCTCAGTGCATTCACAATGGCCAGAATACACACTATGGTGGACTTGCCTTCTCCAGTAGCCACTTGCAACAACTTGCCTCGAATGGATTCATCACAGCCGTTAACTGTATAATCACACAGTGATATCAGGCTAGCCAGAATTTGAGTGTCGGTCAAATGAAAACCTGTATGCCAAATGTTGGCTCTCTTCACAACTGCGATTGCCTCGACAATGTCCAGATCTGTATGTCCTGCCACTCCAACATTCGTGGCCCATTGAGAAATGTGCTTTCTTTCCCACTGACTTATGGGTAGATGAGCGAAACTCACGTTAGGAGACCAAAGTGAGCTATTCTTGACTTTCCACAGTTGCTGTCGCAGTGTTGTTCCAATGTACTCCTTCAATCGAGCAGAACTGCTGCTACTTGAGCCGTTATCGTCTTCTAGCTCTTGCAACAACTCTGCAGCATTTTTTATGGTTTCTCTCTGATGAAACTTGTTTTCCACAATCAGTTTATTCAGATTCTTCAAAGCGTCAGGCGCCTTGAAGATATCCAGGCATTCTTTGTATTTCGCTGGTGAAAGCTCATAGAAGGAAATGATCTGAAACAGATTAATGACAATCTGAACAATTGTTCTTCGGTCTTGATCTTGTTTGATGGTAGTAATCATTTGATTCAGCTGTTCGAATGTCCAGCTGCTGCCTCCTCTCTTCCTAAGCATGCCATGAAGCAAACCATATAACACTGACATTTGTTCTCTATTAGCTGATGATGAAGTGAAATTGTCACAGAGATCTTCTATTTGAAGGAGACTTATTAAATCAGCAACTCTTGCATATCGCACTCTTCTAAGCATGAAATTCTCCAGAATTTTATTACCTCTTCTAGAGGAGCAGAATTCCATCAAAGACTCGAAGGCATTGAGGTCATCGATGCATACAATGGAATCAAATAGCTTCTGAATGAATGCAGCTTCAAAATTTTTGCACAGACTCGTGGCTAGCTGTTCAAGATAAACCTGGTCATAGTCTTTCTTGTTCTGAAGAGAGTCATCGATTAACCTCATGCACCAGTTTTGTTTCAAGCTGTGTTGAAAAAGCATTGTCACATCGTCAATGTTCAGTTCAGAAAATTCCGGTACAAACTCACTTTGTCGGATAACAAATAGAACTTCATTGACCTGCTTCAGTGATTTAAAGAGTGAGACATTCAAGCTAAGGTGAAATAGAAATACTGCGCTTTTCAATTGAGCTGCGTGCTTCTGTTCAATTTCCAGCCATATGCTGTAGAATTCCAGCTTCTCAGTGTCTGAGCATGGCTCTAGCTCTCGAAAGAGATTGGAGATGAATAATTCACGATGCCAAACTTCTCTGTTCCTGTTAAGTGCATCTAAATCAATGCTCTTCAGTGACACAATTACGTATAGAAGATCAAGACGCTCCTGTTCAGTAAACTGTACATTGGCTAGTTTTGACAGCTCTTCCAATTTATCGTAGCACCACTCCTTGAAGAAAGTGGACTCAACTGAGAAATGATCAGCAGCAAATGCAAGTCCCGCATAAGACAGAACTCGAACTAGGACATGTTCGTGCTCTAATTTGTACTCCAGAGCTTCGAGGCATTCCAAGAATAAGTCCAGATCAACCTGGACCAAATAGGGTATCGACAGAAAGATGCATTCCGTTAAGGCTATCAGTAGTTCAGTGTCTATTTCCTCAGAAAAAAGAGTTAAGAGCTTCTCGGCAACTGCTTTCAAATTTTGAAATTTGCCTCGTTTAATCAGTCGATTGTAGCATTCCATAGCTTGCTTGTTTTTAGTGCTTTCACTGCTGGTTATTAAGACTTGTTCAATAAGAAGAACACAAGCAGAACTCTCATGAAAATTGCTGCTAGTTCTGGAGTGACTGCTTAACAGGATCTCCAGAAATTCGTCGAGACTTTTGATGCCCATCAGCATTTCACAATCTGTTATGTTTAAGATGTTGAGTATATGAGCAATTTGCTCGTGGTTCAACTTCAGTTGCTCTTTGAAAAGAACAAGCAATGGAGAAGAAGAGGAGAGAAATTGCTGTCTGTGGCAATCAGCATTATCCTCTGCACATTTCCTGCTCAGAATTTGATGAACACGAGACGATGAAACTTCTTTAGTTGAAGAAACCTGTAGAAGACTTAGACAAGATTGCTTAACATCCTTTAAACTTGTGCTCTCATACAAGAGGGCCACGCTTTCAAGCAATTCTCTGGACATTTCACTTTTGAACTTGTAAGACTCCAGCAATGCCAGGGCTCTTCTTTTAACTGCTGCATCCAGAAGCTGTGTGTTCAGAATGTTGGCCAGCTGTATGTAATTCTGATCCAGCAATGCGATGTGTCCATTCATTTTTACCATTTGACAAAACAGACTGTCTAGAAATGTATCCACGTCATTGACTTTGGTCAACTCAGCCAGCTCAAGCTTTGACCTCAAGTCTTCTGTGAAACCAATTTGAGTGGTCAAGTTTTCTTTCACAAGAGAAAACAGCTTTTCCACAACTGAATGGTCGCAAAGACTTTGTCGACGACTGTCGGTGCAAATCTCTACGAGCTCACTCAGGTACCTGGTTTCTATTTGAGTTCGTCTCATAAGGACCACCCAGCCATTTGCACAAATCTTTTGTGTGTTACTGTTGTCTGACATTATGCCTTCCCAGAGAATCTTCTGCATTCTACCTGCAAAAAATAAGTAAAAATAACATTAGATACAGCAAGTCAAGTATAATTACTAGATTTTTTAAACACGTTTGTGGACTTTCCATTGACAGCTTACATTAAAGCAAAAATAAGAAAAATAAAAAATGGGCGATTACCTTTGTATATATTCAAGTCGCCGTCGGATGATTGGAGCACAATGGAGCCAATTGAGCTGAGTAATTCCTGCTCGAACATGATATTCTTTTTCTCGATGTTACCAATTTTATCTAGAACTTTTTCAACGACGCATCCCGACAACTGTTCCCCTTTATTCGCTCGTTGAACAAATATTGACAGCACCTTCACCTCTAGCTGCTCTTCATTGCTATCGAAAACCTGCTCCAGTTTTGTTAGAAGCTTATCGGACAGTGTCTGGTTATTGCGAGCCACATTCTCAAAAATATCCATGATACGAAGTGTCATGACGCTAAAGTCCGTTGGATTGAATCTTTTCATTAGCTTATGCAGTAGATTGTACTGGATAATCTGGCGATTCTTAGACACGTTATAAAGAATTTCTAGCGTCGCTTCATCATTCACGTGATTCTCCAGCACCAGCATTGTATCTTTCGGCATTTCATTCCGCCTTTCTGGCTTTTCTCTTGAAGAAACAGAAGCATGCTCCGTTTCATTGCTTGCATTGAACTGCTATTTATGCTGAGACCATAAGCAGCCCTGACAAGTTCCAGTTTAAGGAAAGCCTCATCGCCGAGATCCTGATTGGTGCGTGCCTTCTCAAGCAGCTTGAAGGCCCTGAGTCGACGACGCGAGTTGTCCGACATTTGCAGATTATCTATGAACAACTGCAATGTACGTGTGCTTACTGGTTGGCCATTGCAGACAACATTCTGAAGACATATCAGAGCCTGATCGGCCAAGTCAACCAAATATAAAGCATGCTCCAAAGCCGAAACAGTGGTTTGTGGAATTTTGAAGACACATCTTTGACGAGATGTTGTGTATCTCTCAAGTATTTCCAACACCTTGCAGAAACAAAAAAATGTACATACATTTGTTTATTTAGATCTGCAACAGCTGAATATTCTTAAAAGATGGAATTAGTTGAAAAAATATTAAATAATATAATTTCACTACACAATTTTTTTTGTAGAGTGGGCCTATATCCGATTTCAGGAACACTTTAAGAACTAATATGATTTTCACGTGCACATAAAAAATTAATAACTACTGTCCACTTTCAAGTATAGGGAGTCAGTGTTTAGGATATTTACCTTCAATGAGAATTCTGTACACTTATTTCCATAAAGAATCTCCTCCATGATCAGAAACAAGTCCTCGTCTTCAAACTTCTGTCCCTTTCTTGCTTCATGCACTAGTATCTCCAGCACATACCTATTTATTTCAGGCACAAAGTCCTTCTCGCCTATCTTCATACTGTCCTGGGTCACAAACATGGAACTCAGCGAGTCCATGAAGTCGGATGTCAGTGGCTCAGCATGCGTAATCGCTCTAGTGGCCAGTTCTCTCACATAGGCCGCATGTGCATAGGTACTTATCAGGAAGACTTCGTTATTAACAAGGCTCTGTAAACTACTCAACATGTCCTTGCTAAACACATACGATGACTGTTTTGGCATTATCGAGACCAGATAAACACATTTGATGGTCACCAGCCTCACTTGATTGTCTGCGCAGCTGTCGGTCGAAATCAGCAAATTGTTAACAGTTTTCTCACTGACTTTTATCCCTGTTTGCTCACCTTCCACAGCTGCCAGTAGAAGCTGGGCTGCCAGCAAAGCAACTGAACAGCTGAAATTAGTCGAGCTACTTGGCTTCTCTGTTGTTACCATTGAGTTCTCTTTCTCGACAACAACATGCTGACTGAAAAGCATCTCAGAAATCAAATCCAGCTCATTCTCCTCTCGTATAACCTGTCTTTCACATCGGCTCAGAATCACTATTATGAAGTCTCCAAATGATTTATCAAGGAGACTGATGAGTTCACTGACGATGGAGCTTGGCAAACATTGACGTTTTTCTGCGGTCAGGAGAATCGACATTAGGATGCCATCAATCACACCGACACTTGGGTCAGCCCCACTGCAATAAATAACCAGTCTAGTACCGTTTTAAATGCTGCAGTACAAGTGTGTTAAAAATGTACAGAATCTCAACATTTTACAAAGCTTTATTGCTAAACTTCTTGTAATAAAAACTATATTGCTATTACTTATTAGGCTCTAAAATTCAAACATAATAATACATGTAGAAAGGCAATTTAGTTGTTTTTATGCCCCAAGGTACATTATGATCCTTTGGGGACTTAAATATTAATTAAAAGAAGTAGATCATCTGGAACGTTTTATATAAAGAAAATATGAAGTGCCAGTCTAATAGTCTGTGGGACCACTGGGTTTATGGTTTGAGCAAGATATGAAACCCTGGACTAGCGCGCTGTGGCCCTGTTTACTAGTGGGTGGGAATAAAAATAAAAGCAACCATGTAAAAAAGAAATCTTGCCTGTGTTTAATGTAAAGAATCAGCATTGTTAAATGACTCTCACACAGTCCCTCTCGGCAAAACTCCTGCCCCACGTAGTTGTTGATAATCTCCAACAGACTGACCTTGATGTCATCTTCAACAGCGTCTCTCTGCAACAGATCTATCAGTTCATTTAATACTTCACTGGTGATGAATTCCTGACACCTTTTCGCATCCCTGGTCTCCCTGATCATAAAGTTTACAGCTGTCTTAGATATTCGAAGTGAACTGCATGACATCAAGTTTTTCAAATACATGGTGAAAAGAGCCTTGTAGTCCAAGCCAGATTCGGACTCACTAACAATCTCAATGATTTCATGCAGTATACTCTGAAATTTCTCCTCGTCGCTATCCGTCACTTCCTGTGAGGTCAAGTAATCCTGAATTGTCAGCATTCTGCTTTTCGTCATGATTTTCCTCTTGCGACAGACAGAGTTGTACAGAGCATTGACGACGTCCATTCGCAATCTCTCCAGTTCCTTCTTTATCTCACCATGCACTTCTGATTCATTCAGTGGATCCCGACACACTTTGATCGTGGACGTTCCATAGATCCAGCCATTCTTCGTCTCGACCCTCATCACCTTCTCTTGGATGCCTGCATAGAACCCCTTGAGCAAATCGGGTCCATTCAAGCCCTCAATGGCTGTGTAATCGCGACAAATGCCATCTATGATTGCCTGGTAAAATTGAACCTTAGAAGGCGTGACATGTGGCCAGCTATGAAGCATTTGACGAGCAAGCTTATCCTCATCAATGATGCCTTTCATAAGACTGTCCAGGGCTGCATCGTTGAGCTCCTGTCGGAGTGAGATTCGCTGAAAAGTGGCAGCAACCATGCGATTTATGAAAAACTCGTATAGAATGCGTGTTCTTGGGTAATCCAAAAACATGTAATGATTACCGAACAGCTTGCTCGGCAAATACGTATCCTTGTCATCCTTCTTCAGCGTCTTACTGCATGCCACCTGGTAGAGATTTAAGCATTCGGCCCAAGTGGTACGCCACATGCTACGATCATCACCTGACTCGTCGTTGGCAGTTTCAAAGTGTTGACGAGCCACGTTGACAACGGTCTTTCTAGATCGATTCCTGAGCGCATTAGCCAGGTTGAGAATCTTCAGCTGGACATCATCACACTTAGGACTCTTGACGCTCGACTTCATCACCTGTATAGTTTTACTCACCACTAACTGCTTCTTGTTTTTGGTCTCCCTTTGCCTGTTTATCATCGTGGTTGATTGAGGATGTCATCGCTTCCATGTCGTTCATCGTTAGGAGTGGCAAGACCATCTTCAAAAAGAAAATAAGCATATCATGTTGAATACTTCCAATGAGGTAGACAAATGTAGTCGTACTTTAAGCGCAAATTAATTGATTTCATATCTTTCAACCTGACACAGGCACGCGTTACACCACAACACAGATTTAAATACTGACTCTTGTTGACTTATACCCTTAGACATACATGTGGTGACTGTTGGAATTAACACCGGTGACTCTTAGTTCACTTACGCCGAATGACAAATAGAAAACTGTAAAAATCACTTTGTCGACATAGACCTCTGTGTGAACCAAACTCATACAATCCAGCGAGGTTTGATTTCATTGATGTAAGTAAAATTGAACTGTAGACGATTATCATTTTTCTACAATGCAGAATTAATCATCAACTTCCACACCAGTGCGCACAAGCGATGCTCAGTGAAATGTACAGAAGAATAGACCTAATATATACAAAATGACAGCCATATTCTCGAGATAATTTGCCATGTGTCTGGCTATCAAAAACTCACTGGTTTTATGGTTTTGGTTCACACAGAGGCATATATAGACAAAGTGATTTTTGCAGTTTTCCTTGTGTCATTTGGCTCTTACACTGAGTTGAAAACAACAAAGTTTTTTTTACATTATTCTCTCTATAAGATCTAGAAAATATCTTAAACGATAATGTTGGGGACATTAGCTGAAAGGCTGAGCTAAAACACTTTCAAATTTTGACCTACTGTAAAAATCATAGTCGTACAAAGTTCAATAAGCTCTTACTTTTAATGGCTTCAAGCTGACTAAGTAAGAATGCCTTGGATTCATCGCCAATTTCACTGTTGCTCAATGTCAAGGTGCTAATATCATTGGTCATTTGGGTGCCGAGTATCTCTTTATCGGGTGATGGTGACATGGTGATGCTCCCCAGTACGTAGCCAAGTGTCCACACAAGCTCTGTTTTAATGGCACTATCTTTCGAGGATGCCAACAAGTTGAGTACTTCACGAGGACTCAGCAAGTTCGACAAATTCGTAGTCTTACTGTTTCGACATAAATATTTCAGAGCCAGACTAAACAAATACTCAGTCTGAAGATCACACTCAGCTTCTTCTTTGCTGGATTTCAACAAACCCATTGCCGACTGCAAGAAACCGGGGTCAACATCAGTCCATTGTTGCCAGTCGATGTCAAACTTTCGTATGAAATAGACCTGGTTCAACAGTCTGGTGGCCGTGGAGAGTTGCTGGTCAACTTTCTCTCTTTTGAGCTGCGAAATTGCCTGCTCCTTGTCAAAGACATACTGCAACGATTTCTTGTAATTGTTGGAGCTGGCCTTTTCAAATTTTCTCATCATCAGTGCGATCTTGCCAACTGTACTCAAGTGCCATCGCAAGTTCTTGGACGAAGGTGAAGCAGCGTGGCTAAGATTTTCATTCACCATCGATCTCAGATCATCATCATCATAAGCAAACATTTTGATTCTTTTCCTCTTCAAAGAAGATGTATAACACTTTATAAAGGAAACATGTAAGGCACTTCTATGATTAAGATGAGCCGAAGCAACTTGTCATCCAGTGAGTTAGAGTATTGCAATCGTACACTTTGCAATTTTTCGATCCATTATAGTGACAGTTCTACAAAAACAACATCACTATCTAGGTACGAGTCTGATATCAGAGTAACATGTTAATATAATCACAGCCGAGTCGAGCAAGACAGTACTATGAATGTTGTAAATACGACTCAACTTTCCTCTGGGAATAGGGAACTCGACCACCATCCCCCCCCCGGCTGGCAAAAACCAGCGTGCGCAGTTACTTGAAAAAGTGCAGGGGTGAGAAGGTCATCGAACCCTTAAAGTGTGATAAAATTGGTTGTGGTGAATTAGGGGAAAGGTTCCTCCCGATATGGGTAAAGTTTCTATTGCACGTCCAGAAGGTTTCCACTATTTTATTCGGTTCCATGACAAATGGTGTTTTTTTACTTCATGACTAGGGTGGTGCTAAATGACTGTTGATGAAACTGCCGGAGCCTGCTGTCCTCATCTCATCATTGTGATCACCTCATTGCCTGCTGAAATCAAATTGCTTCTAATCTCCACTTTCGACCACCAGCTCTGCCACACGCATGCCTGAACCATATATTGATTTTATTCTCAACTGAGCAGTTGCTTTTAGACAACATAATGTCATGAAATGTTTTACTGCAAGTATTATGGGTAATTGCACGTGTTTCTGGAGTTGCAGGGCAATTTTTAATTTTTTTTGCTCTACTAACAGTGGATAAAATAGTGTGAAATATGAAAATAAACATAGGCAGAAGTGCTTACAGTTTAGTCAGTTTTAAATGTATGCCAATTTTGCTATAGTAACAGGTTGTCCAGGCAGTTCAAAATTTCCTGCAGCAGTGCAACAGTCCATGTAACTTGCTTGTCATGGGCTGTTTTGTGATTATCATGATGCTTAGCAAATTTCAGATGTGTGAGAAAAAATTTCGTAGTAATAAGGTACACAAAAACCAGGCTGTAGTCGGGTAAATACCAGTGAAGTCATAGTTAACAGTTACATGCAATCTTGTCAGCAATTCCAGTCTGTTACATGTAGTATTTCATGAACACAGTGTGCATGACCATGGAGCTAGATGAACTAAATGAGAAGTGCTCGATAGGCAGTGCCATAACGGATAAATGCCACTTCTACACTTCTGCGCAGAGAGCCTTGCTCAAGATTTCAGATTTAAATAACGATGATAAGGAGATAGTTAAGTTAAGGTGTGGTGTGTTTGTGACTGCTGGGGGTATATTATGCTTTCACCTTCTACTACAAACATTTTTCTCACACGTTAAGTCACACAGAATTGCGAATATGAGGTGTGGGGATAACCTTCAGTTGAAGTCTTGTGTTTTTGACACTGGCATTATACAGAATTTGGTACGGTAGTTACATTTTACAACCTCTGCCAAAACTACCGTCCAATCTCTAATCTATCATTTCTATCTAAAACCCTTGAACGCCTTGTCTCTCTTCAACTTCTTCCCTATCTGGAACAATCTGGGCTTCTACCTCCCTTTCAGTCAGGTTTTAGGGCTCACCACTCCACTGAAACTGCCCTCCTTTCCTTGCTTTCTGAAATTTATTCAGCTGTTGATAGGTCCGAACTCACCCTTCTGGCACTATATGATGTCTCTGCAGCCTTTGACATGGTGGACCACACCATTCTTCTACAGCGTCTTGAGACCTCTTGTGGTCTGAAGGGCCCCCCTCTCCAGTGGTTCCGGTCATACCTGTCTGATCGCACTCAGATGGTTATCTCTGGTGAATCTAGAACTCTGTGGGTCCCTATTAAACTCGGTGTTCCGCAGGGCTCTGTTCTGGGCCCTCTCCTCTTTATTTTGTACACGGCTGGTATCCCCTCTCTCTTCCCCATCCATGGGGCTTCAGGCCATCTCTTTGCTGACGATGTCCAGGCTTATGTCCATGGGTCTCCTTCCTCTCAACTTCTTCTTGTTCAGCGCATCGAAGCTCTTTCTCGTGATCTTCATACCTGGATGTCTTGCAATCGCCTCTCCCTCAATTCGTCAAAAACCCAGTTTATCTGGTTTGGCACTCCTCAGCAACTTAAAAAACTCGACTTTGCTGTGCTGTCTCAAAGGTTTCCGCTTTTCACTTTCTCGTCTAGCGTTCGTGATCTAGGAGTGACCCTTGACAATTCTCTCACCTTTACTGAACACATTTCCAAACTCACTCGCACTTCCTATTTTCACCTAAGGCGCCTTAGAGCTATCCGTCGCTCTCTGTCATCTCCAATTTTCACTTCAATTGTCCATGCATTTGTCTGCTCTAGACTTGACTACTGCAATTCCCTCCTCATTGGTCTTCCCAAAGTCCGTCTTGCTCCTCTTCAGTCCGTTCTCAATGCTGCTGCTAGATTAATTGCCCGTCTTCCTCGATTCTCTCATATCACCACCTTTATGGCAGAAGAACTCCACTGGCTCCCGCTTTCTGCCCGCATCCAATTTAAGGTCCTCATCCTTGTCTCTAAGGCTCAGCTTGGTTTCGCTCCAAAATATTTATGTGACTTATTTCATCGCCCTCACTCTGCGGCTTCTCTTCGTCCTCTTCGTTCATCTGACCGTTTGGACCTCCTCGTTCCCCGTGTCAGGACTTCACTGGCTCAATCTAGGTCGTTTGCTTCCATTGGCCCTGCTCTTTGGAATGGGCTTCCTCCGTTTGTTCGTTCTTCTATTCTCTCAGGTAGCGTCTCTTCCTCTTTTACCTTTCTTAAAACTTGCTTTTTCTCTCGGGGTCTATCGCACTGGGAGCGCTTCTGAATGGCCCTCCCGCTAGAAGCGCTTTATAAATATCCGAATACAATACAATACAATACAATTTTATCTCAAGCTGCTAAGCCTAGTGAGCATCATAGTACATCAAGTGACAAATCAGGACTATGAAACTGCTCCTGTTAAGCCTAATCAACATGACAATACAGACACTGACACATTATAATCACTGATCATCTAACTGCACATTGACATCTGAAACTGCTAAGCATTATCAGAATCACTTAACAGCCTGTAACAAGCAACATTACATGTAATTGTGGGCAGCTGTAGCTTTACACCATTGGTTGAGTTGACAATGACCAATTGTCATGTTTGGGCTGCCTTCATTGGACCCGCCACATTTACCATAATCGGTATGATACGGGGC
Organism: Allolobophora icterica; assembly: GCA_963556255.1. Taxonomy (NCBI): domain Eukaryota; kingdom Metazoa; phylum Annelida; class Clitellata; order Crassiclitellata; family Lumbricidae; genus Allolobophora; species Allolobophora icterica. Next base: position 52,449,150 of record OY744613.1, on the reverse strand, counting down.
CTTTGGCTTGTGCTGTCTGGCTATAGACTCACCTTATGTACAATGTACTATGTACAATATTTTCTAGGCTTGCAATGGGATCTGCTGGCCTAACTTGCCCATTAGACCTATAGATTTTACACAATTATTTACATAACTCATCCATCGTTTTTAAGCAAATAGATTATTAAGAAATAAATTACTAAATAAACAAAATTATTGTCAAGATAATTGCATCATGACCAGAACTATGACAGCTCGTAAAACATACGTTCTATTATTTAAAATTAACGTTATTAAATCCATTAATTCAACTTGGTCTCCAGCATTCAAAACTGAATATGGCTCACTTAATTTTTAAATAAAATAATTTAACCTCAGTTATTTTTGCAAAACATGTTTTCTTTGCTCAAGAGCTATTAGTAGTCATAATTCTTCGAAATTTTCAATAATATACAATTTAATTGTAAATTCCATCAGTTTTAAACAATGGTTGTCACACGTGTTAGACGTGTTCCAGTTTCGACAGTCTCCCCGTAATGTACTGGCTTGGCATAATGCCAGAAAGCAACAACCACTCATGTTTTCACTAAAAAAGTTTAGAATTTACAACTTTCTACCGTCCATTGTAGCAAACTCCCTACCTGGAAGGTTGTGCTTTGAGCCACACGAAAGCACAAACCTTGGAATATAATAACACGGCACGCTGTAGGTTCTTAAACTGTGTTGTGCGTACGAAGACTTTGTTCCTTTCTTAGTTTTTCTCATAAACCATGCAGGGTTTATTTTTAGCAAACTGCGGAAATTTCAAGGTTAACTAGCGTGCGTTGCTAGACGAGTTCTTCCTCCAGACATTGAAGAGGTCAATAAAACGAGCAGAATATAAATATTTCGGCCGGTCTTGTAGCCCACAAGGCGGTCCTTGGAACTCATTAATATAATTAGACTCTGTGCATTTAGACGGCTTTCATTATCATAACTTCATTGGCTGGTTTGCCAACATTAGTCTGGGAATTTCCAATAGGAATTTCCACGCTGTCAATTTTGATATTCTGGAAATGTGGACAGAAATAAAAATCCAGTTCGTATTAAGTTAAACATCGTTGCAAGTTTTCAATGTTTTGATGTGATTTTAGCACAAATAGTGTACTTACAGGTGAGCTGCTGTGGTCACTGATTTTCAAGTTAATAGTTAAACAAGCGTGTAGACGAATACTCAGTCGGACTAGAGATCACAGACTCCCAGTGATTTGTTGCATAGCCGTATAGGTTTATCACATCGACGCAGCATACGCCCGTGGCGCAAGCTGAAGTTGTACTTTGAACTCCAGCCTGCAGCAGTTATGTTAATGAGCCGCAATATGGTATACTCTGACATTAGGGATGCCAACTTTTCAGTTTGCCAATCCGGGACACCCCCTCCCGCCTAGTCACTCGATAAGCCATTAACCAATGAACCCCGTCCACATCACTGTATAGCGAATGTTGCGTCAGTCTAATGTAGGATCTACTGAAAACAGTCGTTACAAGTTACAGTCAGATCATCAAAAGTCAAGAGGATAGATTGCTAACCTCTATTCTATAACCAGGCTGCTCTGCAAAACTTATTTACGGCCGGTGTCCCGAGATATTCTATCCCCCCTAAAGCGTATGCCCCGAGATGGAATAAACCGGTTTAGAGTATCCGGTAGGATGAACCATTCTATCCCCCTCGTCATACGCATCACGATAGCCTCGACGAAATTCCAGTCAAAATCACCAAAAACAAAGTAAATTGATTTCAGGTCGACGTACAAACTAAAGATACGCAATTCAAAAATTTTATATGTGCAATAAATCCAAACAGTACGACTGAATACACTTAGAAACCGCCAAAAATGCAAACTAAACCGAATACTCCATTTCGCTAAGGGGGATACGCATGTATGGGGGATACTCTATTTCAGCGGTTCTCAACCTGTGGGTCGCGACCCCCACGGGGGTCGCCTTACGATTTACCAGGGTTCGGTTGGATCCTTTAGAAATTTGTAAAAAAAAGTTGTCAGCATAATTTCTTAATATTTAATATTTATTTAGTCTAATTATTATTACAACACTATAATGGTAGCAAAACTGAGTCGCAGGGGATCCAGTAACCCAATCAATTTTATTGTTGGGGGTCGCCACACCTTTGAAAAATATTATCAAGGGGTCGCAGCCCTAAAAAGGTTGAGAACCGCTGCTCTATTTCGTGACACCGGCTGTTCAAGTCAGTGTGCGAAAACAAGAGCACCATTTTGGTGAAGTGGATATTTAGCTATTATTTACACCAAGTTCTGGGGCAGTTTCGGATCAATCCTGGACACAGGTCGAACAAGGCCATATCTGGGACTGTCCAGTTTAATCCGGAAAGGTTTGCATCCCTATCTTACATCAATATAATTGTAACTTCGAGGATGGCAGAAAGCTTAGTAGCTGCCTTCGACATAGGCCTCCATTGTAGGTGGTAGCTGTCAGTATCTAGACTTGCGTATAATTGTCAGAATTTGTTCATTAGGGTATATTACTTTGTAATATACCCTAATGAACAATATTATAATATTATAATATGTAATATTTACATACCCTAATGAAACTTTGGAGAAGTTTCGTAAAGGCCTCATCGTCAGATCACTGATGGAAGAGAAGAAAGAAGAAGAACATTACTTTGTAAGAAACTGAAGGATACACATATTTTGGTCGTTTGCTGTGTGTTTGGACAATGTTACTGTTACTCTTGTTGATGTCCTGTTTTTGATGTGTCCGGCCTGCTGTGTCGATCTAAACACCACAGGGACCTTATTTACATCCGACACTAAGAATAAGGTTATTCGTAGACATAGGCGTATGAGGCAACTGCCTTCTCTGGCCTTTTTATATACTGGAACTTTGATTGACCGATGACACGGAATTTGACAATGTTCCATGAAGCTCGATTGTTTACAAGAAAATGATCGACAATTCAAAGCTTCCGGTTGGTTCTTGCTGCTGTGTAAAACAACCATTTTTAGGAAAAGTCACCAAAAATGGGTTAAAATATCTAATTTTTGTAGATTTTGTGAAGGAAAACCGTACTGGGGGTAAAAGGCTTGTATAAGGGTTAAGAATGAAAGTGTATAAAATAATATATAAGCTTGGATGTATTTGTTTTTTTTAGATTTGGAATTTAAGATGTCATGTTTTGAATGACAACCATTGTCTTAAATGATCGTGCTGAAAAAACTTCTGATTTCAATCAATCGAGGTCATACTGTTTCCAACACTGTAAAAATAACCCTTACGAGAGCTAGAAATATGATGTCTTCATCATTCGAAGCAACTAGAGAGAAATTCGAGAAAGGGATCTACTCGTTGTACAATATCCCAGGTGTTCTGTTCATGGACTTCACGGGTGTCTATGTGAGTGAAGATGCGCCTTACCCAGATATTGTGGAAGCGCTGGAACGCAGTAACAGTGGTGCTGCTGAGAAAAAGAACGTGCTCACGCCCAAGCTAAGAGCGACTAGCCATGGTGATTGGTATTCCAGAGTGGTCATGTTGAATAAAGGGTACTTTGGGAGCCGAGGTAGACTCGAAGAGATGCTGATAAAGACGGATGACCGGGAAGTTGGTCCCCAGTGCATCACAGCAAATAGCATATCTCTGCAAGCAGCCCTGAAGACAATGAAGGTTGACTTGTCAATCAACATGGAGTACTTTTTACAGAATACAAGTGAAATTGATGCCGAACTGAATTACAAAGTCTCGGACAGTCTCAAGTTGAAGGATGAACTAGTGATGAAAAAGTTGGAACAAGAGCTGTTCTACAAGATGATGTGTAAGGTGTTTGGCAAAGAAAACGCAGATGACCAGGTTGAAGTGGATGGCAAAGAAACACTCTATGAAAAGTCATTCATGATCAGAGACTTTAGTATCTTATCATTTGATGGCAATAGTATGATGGCCACTGCCACAAGAGATGAGTACTATTTGATGCTCTTCTTTGACTATTAAACCCACTGAACGCCATATGCAACTGAGTGTGACTCAACCATCAGCATTGTAATTAGTGGTTGCATCAATCACCGAGAGTCGTCATCTGTTGCGTATGACTTTCAAATAACGTCTAATTCCATCAAGACTTATTATGGGGTATTATGGGGTATCAATTTTATTTTAAAATAAATGTTTGTAGTGATTTATTTTAACATAATGCCAAATGTCTGTTGTGCATGGTGAGGTATAAATACCGGACTCCGGACTCATTGTACGTATTTAGAGGTTAACATTACGCGTAAATCTATATTTCCCTCATTACAGTTCGAGGTCTGATGATAACTTGTAAATGTAGTTTAGTGTTTCTAGATTATCCAATAACTATCGTGATTACTGAGTTCATAAAAACTTTCATTAATGTGTCATTTCAATTTGCATATGAATACAAAAATTATGAAATAACGAAAGAAAATGCAGGAGCAAACAATTTCAATTTCAATTATTTTAAAGAAAATTATTTTAAAGAAAAACTTCTTTCCAGTGTCTTTGTCAAAATAAATTCTAAATACTGTGAGATATTCCATGACCACGTACAGGCAGATCACGTGATATGCTGTACTTTTACTTTACTTGTACTGTGCATTGACTGTATTTGTACTGCACTTGTCCTGCATTTATGCTGTAATGTACTTGCACTGTATCTGTACTTGTAATGTTAGACTGTACCTGTACTATAGGGCCTACTGACACTGTGATAGTAGTTTAATAGTGTACTTTTACTACATGAATCGGTATTGTGTTGTACTGTACTGTGCTGGAAAGGAACTGTAGGCCTAGTAGTTCTCTGCTGAAATGAGACTACTTGTGTGATACTTTCATATTCGGGTACCGTATTGCAATGTGCTGTACTGCTAAAATACAGAGTATCGGAACACTATCAGTACTTTATTGTAGGTACTGCTTTGCTGTACTGAACTGTGTTGTACTGGTACTGGTTGTTGTGTGCTCAGGGGCACTGTGTTATGTACAGTGTATTATACTGTATTTTATTGTAGGCCTACTGTATTTTACAATGGATTAGTAGATTTTTAAGGAATTTGGACTGTATCGCATCAATCAATCAATCAATCAATCAGGGGTTAAAGTGGGTGGGAACGGCGTTCCCACTGCTCTCGAAATTCGTTGCTTGCGTTCCCACTGCTCACAAGGCAAGAACCCTGGTAATGCATGCGTTCCAATAAAACTCTGCTTTGGGCCTTTAGCGTTCCCGATGCTCACCCAAACCCCTTTAACCACTGCAATCAATCTACCCCCAACAATTTATATAGCGCCCCTTCAAGGGAACTATTCAGAAGTTATTCCCAACCCATGAGAAACTGTTGCAGCTTTAAGTAGAAGATATGCGGAGAGAGGGTGAGTTCTGAATACAAGATGACGCCAAGATCTCAGATGGAGGTAGATAAGATAATTATGGGTGTTTCCCAATGGTAAGAAATTCGTATGAGGCATATAAGAATTGACAAAATGACGAAGTCTCATCCAGATGGAATAAACGTTATAGATAACAGAAATCAAGTGAGTATTGCCTTTCAATACGTAGATTTCTATTAATTTGACTATTAAAGCCTTTGTCAGATATATGCAAAATCGTGTAAACTTAAAGAGCAACATCTGTCTTACATAACCTTGCATACTTCAAAATGTATTTATCATTAGGAAAGACATAATTCACAAAACACTGTGTATTCTTGTGTGCTATTTTGGTTGAGAACTTCTGCCAAACACTTCCCAAATAATTTGAACTTGTTTTTTTTTTATTTCTACATATTCCTATACGGACTCTGCTGATGTCTCTGTGGCATTCCTCTCTTTGTAACGACTGAGATGAAGTTTGAGCCTCAGGCATATTATCTTCACTATCTATGTGTAGCGATATAGTTATGCGCTTTTGTGCTTATATAAATTCTCTTTGGAAAAGTCAAAGAAATTTGCATAATATGCTCTGAGATATTTTCTACAGTCCCTATGCTATCAAATAAAATTTCTTTGTGTGTGTAATTTACGTTTTGCAGCAACTCTATCTTAAGAAAATGCAAAATCTCTTACGCATAGAGAGTGTTTTGTATTTTCTTTTATAAATCGGAGCAACTCGGTTGCTGAACGTGAAAGTGGATCGCAAATTCAACATCCACTGGACAATAGCAAAGCTGATAACAATGCTCCCAAAATAGATCTTCCATTTCAAACATTTTGTCACAGATTCCACATCCAAATGGTTTCACTAGGAAAGGCTGAATATCGGAAACAGATGATCTGTCATATCCAGAGAATGTCATAGATTCATTTTCCATTGGTTTTGGTCTGGCATCACTTAACAGACTATCAACAATTCCAAATCCTTTGTGGCAAAATTCTCTTGAGTTAATGTTTGAAAACCTATTCAACTCACCCTCCTGGGCAAAAGCTTTTTTGCATAATACAAACTTATAGGGTTTCTCTCCAGTGTGCTTCCTCTCATGGTATTTTATGGGGCTGTGTGTTGCAAAAGTTTTCCCACATAATTTGCATTTGTATGGCTTTTCCCCATGCTCAGTTCTCGTGTGCTCATTCAAATGTGCAAACGTTGTAAAAGGTTTCTGAGGGTATTGGCATTTGTATGGTTTTTCTGCTGTATGTATCTGCATATGTTGATGTACATGAGACTTCTGTCTAAATGCTTTGTCACAAACCAGACATTTGTGTGGTTTTTCTCCATTGTGAATTCTACTGTGGTCATTCAAATGGTTAGACCTTGTAAACGTTTTCTGACAGTATTGGCATTTGTATTGCATTTCTCTTCTATGCACTCGTTTATGCTCCTTTAGAATAGAAGGAGCTCCGAATGTTTCTTTGCATAAATCACATTTGTATGGTTTTTCTCCATTGTCGATTCTTGTGTGGTATTTTAGATGACTTCTTGTTGCAAATGCTTCTGTACAGAATTCACATTTATATGGTTTTTCTCTAGTGTGGATTCTTGTGTGGCAGTCTAGATTACCTTTTCTTATAAACGCTTTACCACATAATTCACATTTGTGTGGTTTATTTCCTGTATGCACTTGTTCATGCTGCTTTAGAATAGAAGGAGTTCCAAATCTTTTGTCGCAAATATCACATTTGTATGGTCTTTCTCCAGTGTGGATTCTTGTGTGCTGTTTTAGATAAGATCTTGCTGCGAATGCTTTACCACATAACGGACATTTGTATTGTTTGTCAGTTGTGTCCATTGTGAATTGGTCTATTGTCTTGTCTCTGTTGCATTGAAACAGACCCTGCTCTTCATTCATCATATCCAAAAATTGATTTGGCTGTGAATTATTATGAAACTTTGTACTGTATATAATGAAAGTCTTAGGACACATATGTCTGGGTATTGTGATGTCCTATTCTACAAGCTGCTTAAGAATCTCTATAAAATTCACATAAGTTTTCTGAACAAGTTCTTTATCTTCTGCAAGTTTTAGATTTTGGTTGAGTCCATTCTGAGGCAATACTTTCTGCAGTTGCAATCAATTTCCTTGTGTTCTGAATTTTCCTTTGATTCTCTTCATGAGGTCATTCAAACTCTTCCTCAAACTCTTCTTGAAATGAGGCTGTCACTTCTGTCAATGGAAGCAGTGGGTCTGTTAAGAATGGACAAGTTTAATTTCTGTAATGTAAGCTATAGGCCTACATGGTTATAAGTCTAAGAACATTACAACACTTCTGCAAACTGTTCCTCTAATTTAACCTCTTGAAATTTTGAAATTTGAAAATTCAATACAATAGCTCATTTATTTGAAGCGAAAACATTACCTAAGCATTCAAACAACACGCTAAAGAACTTCACACAATTCAAAGTTTGCCCAGCAATCAAATGTAAAATATACGTTACCGGCGAAGATTATTTCTAGAACCCTTCGCATTACTATCGAGTGGTTTCCCAATAATTAGTAAAACTTCTATTATCACTCTGTCACGGTAATCACTATTTAGTGTGCGTATCATTCTCGTGCATTAGGCCTGTTAAAACTTAAAGACTATAATTATAACTTTCAGTGCAATTACGCCTTCAGCTGGACACTAAAATTTAATATTCAAATTTGCAGGTGATGTAGCGCAAATGTAAATGTTAAATATTTAATCAGAAACAAACGTAAATCATGCATTTATATGATAAGGGAAATGAAACGTGAAGGTTATTCGAACGCGCATTACCAGCTTAAGAGGAACTTTCCAGAATAGCATTTTATTCTTTTCGAGTGCATTAATATGGCGTACACATACAAGAAAATGCTTAAGTTATAGTAAAATTGGATTATAATTATAACCACTGATATTATATGTATTAATACTATAATTGGATTGATAAAGCTTCACCCATTTTCCTCTGGCCGACGACGAAATTGGCGTGTGAAGTAGTTATGGCGTCCGCAGAGCGCTGCGCTCCTAGCGGTAAAGGTTTATAATTATTTTTTTAAGCAATAAACAATTGCGTGTGTGGAGCTAAACATTATGTTTAATATGCACTGTATTGTCTAATTACCATTTATATGACATTTTATTTAATTGTAAAGCTAATTTTGCAGAACTTTTGCAGTGCTCAACCATAACGCATTGGACCCGCACTACGATGAACAATAATCTTTAGACACGGCCGAGATAGATGGGATTAAGGCTTAAGCGCATGAGCAGAATCAGTGTGTGTGTGTGTGTGTGTGTGTGTGTGTGTGTGTGTGTGTGTGTGTGTGTGTGTGTGTGTGTGTGTGTGTGTGTGTGTGTGTGTGTGTGTGTGTGTGTGTGTGTGTGTGTGTGTGTGTGTGTGTGTGTGTGTGTGTGTGTGATGTTATGTTGATCAGGGGTGTAGTGGTAAACGTAGAGGTGAATTAATGACCGCTGTAATATTCCATTACACAATTTTTCGCCTAGGCTACATAAGTAAGCCACGCCATCCGTAAGAAATCAAAATATAATTATCTTGCAATCATTGACTACAGTTGTCAGTAAACAGTGGAGGTGAAGGGATTACTCAAATCCAGACAAAATGCAGAAGTAGGCAAATTCCCAATATAATACACATACAGTCCCAGTGGCGTAGCTAGCTTTTCATGGGCCCTGGTGCAGAGGGTCTCGCTTGGGCCCTTGTTTGGCCTGTAGCCTTGCATTCTTACCAATACTGTGGGCCCCTGGAGGTCATGGGCCCGGGTGCCTTGCACCCTCTGCACATATGATAGCTACGCCACTGTACAGTCCACATCTGTAGTTGATATTTCCAAACACTTCATTAGTGCCACAAACAGGAACTTCAGTCAGATAGTGCTGAGTATAGTTGTCAGAGTACTCCGCCCTTAGAATATTAAGCCCTGAGTGACTAATATGGCTGTTTTATCCAAGCCATAGTAACACGTTTGAAAGTGGATCTCCCAAAAAGGGAACGGGAAGAGTAAATGTGAACCAAATGCGAAAAAAAATGAGATCAGCGCCGGCCTTAGGGGCGTGCAAACCGTGCGCACGGTCGCACTGGGCCCGCAACTTGGAGGGGCCCGAAAATGTTACAGAAAATTTACAAGAACAAGACACCCTAATAATAGTATGGATTCAATTAAATCTTCTCTGTTGTAAATAAAACAGAAATCAACTTCCTCTATATCCAAGAATTCTTGTGTATAGTTAAATTTGACTTGTACATGTACATGCAATCTAATAAAATAAAATGATTAGCAATGAAGAACAACTTGACTTCTGTCATGGGGGACCATACAGTATACTCTGAACGGGGCCTGAAATATCCAAAGGCCGGCACTGAATGAGACAACTGAATTAATTTTATAACTTTTTCTATAATTTTTTCTCTGCTGCTGAAATAAATTGTCAATCCACATTAAGACTCGATTGCTGATATTCAAAAATGTCTTCTAAATCATTTTCCACTGGAAGATAACAACACTGATAACAATGCTCCATATATTCCTTTTCAATTTCAAACATTAAGTCACAGATTCCACATCCAAATGGTTTCAACAGGAAAGGCTCAATATCAGAAAGAGATGAACTCTGATTTTGAGACTCATTCAGCTTTATATTTTCTTGTGTTTGTGTTCTAACATGATAACCTGTCTTTCCAAGTCCTGTGTTGCAAAATTCACATGCATGTGGGTTTTCTTCTAAATGAGTCCTTGAATGCTTTTCAAGTACAACACCCAGTGCAACAACCCTGTGACATATACAACACTTATAAGTCTTCTCTCCAGTGTGTGTTTCCATGTGGTCTTTCAATTCGCTACTCAGTATAAACGAAATGTGACATAGTTGACATTTGTATGGTTTGTCTCCACCATGAGTTCTTTCGTGGCTTTTCAAATAACTATTAAATGCAAATGATTTGTTGCATAATTGACATTTGTATGGTTTCTCTCCACTATGGGTTCTTTCATGGCTTCTCAAATTACTAATACATGCAAATGATTTGTTGCATAGTTGACATTTGTATGGTTTCTCTCCAGTGTGGGTTCTCATGTGATCCATAAAATTAGAACACCGAGAAAACGTTTTCTGACATAGTTGACACCTGTATGGTTTTTCTCCACTGTGGGTTCTCATATGAATTTTGAGATCAAGATTCTGTGCATATTCTGTCTGACATAAATTACACTTAAATGGTTTTTCTACAGAATGAGTTTTCATGTGATAACCTAAATTGCGATTCCGAGTAAAAGACTTCTGACATAGTTGACATTGGTATCGTTTTTCTCCAGTGTGGGTTGTCATGTGGCGCTTCAGGTTTCCAGACTGTGTAAATGCTTTGTCACAGTATTTACATTCAAATGGCTTTTCTCCTGAATGCATTCGTTTGTGTATCTTTAGATCACTGAGACATCCAAATGCTCTGTCACATAAGTCACACTTGTATGGCTTTTCTCCAGTGTGGATTCTCTTGTGGGATTTCAGTTTACTAACTCTTGCAAACATCTTTTCACAGAGCTCGCATTTGTATGGCTTTTCTCCAGTATGGAGTTTTGTGTGGGATTTTAGGTTACAACTTTTGGCAAACGTTTTTCCACATAACTCGCATTTGAATCGTTTATCAAATGTGCTTATAGTCGTCTTGTCCTTTGTCTTGTCTCTCTCGCAATCCTCTGTTGGTCCTGACTGACGCAAACCTTGCTCTTCATTCATTGCACACAGAGTTACCTAATAACAAATTATTGCGAATATCTTTAGCTGAATTGGTGAATTCTATGTATGTAGATGAATTCTATATGTAATGCTATGCAAAGTATTTTCTATCTGCTTATATAGTTCAATAATAATAATAATAATAATAATAATAATAATAATAAGAATAATAATAATAATAATAATAATAATAATAATAATAATAATAATAATAATAATAATAATAATAATCTTTATCAATTAAAAGTTATAAGGATGCAGTAAGATTACATTGAGACATGACAGTACAATCAAGATCTTAACCCTATGACGCACACCTTCCGAGCCAACACATTTAGCACACCTGGGGTCTAATGGACCCCATCGATAACACGGCCCCCAGTTTTACAATTTTAATAGAACATGGAAATGAATGATACAAGTGGAGGTGGGAGAGAGTGCTTGCAGTTGTACAACATGTTTGGATCATGATATAATGTTATATTCACTGTAAGAATTTTTTTTATTGTGATGAACAATAATAAGTTATTCATGATTGTACGCAGACAGATTACACAGCGCTTTTACCGTGCTTGTGGTGCTGCCTGAAGTTTTGATTGCTGGTCAAAGCCGAGTTGTCTATCGTTATTTTTCTTCCAGTTTTGTACCATGGAAGTACAAGTCTTTCCATTATTGACGTAGCCGGGGTTATGCAATAGTCAATTCGTCATGAGACTATCAATGTTACAACCTGGGGTCTGTTGGACCCCAGGTATGCTAAATATGCCCGAGGTGTCTATCTGATTTTTTTACTCTTTAACCAAAAACATTAATCTCTTCAAATTTATCCACAAATGTAGGGGGATGAATAGCTGAGGAATTAGAAATATATCAGATTTTTACTATTTGTATCGACGAAGTTATCAAGAAACTGCCATCGCTGGGGTCCAGTAGACCCCAGGTGTGCGTCATAGGGTTAATTAAACACGTTTGGCAACCATACAAGGCGCCAACATAGAGGGCAATAAGATGTGGGAACCAGCCTATCAAAACAAAATGGATAGGCAGGTAGGGTAAAATTCGATTTCAGGTCACGATTCGAAGGGTCAGGCAACAGTGGATGACATTTATGTTAAATGAAAATGGCAACGGAAGTAAGGGGCCCTCAGGAGGGGATTTGCGAAAGAACAGTTTGCAGTTTCGAGTGAAAGACGTGGAGAGATAGCAAGAGTTGAGGTTTTGTACTGTGATACTGGGATGAACAGACTGATTGCAAATTCCTGAATTCCTAGCTCTAATATCACGAAACAGCGTATATGTATAATTATGTATCGAACACTTTAATATAGGTTTAATGCGTTTAATTGTATCACTTGCCGGCACTATCCCATTGTTAAGGTCTTTGCGTTTCGCAGTTATTTACTCCAGTTTCCTTTAAATTTTTAGATTTTACACAACTTTTCTGCTAATTAAACATGCAAAAGGCTTTTGAAATCATTCTCCACTAAATCATGCAGACCTCACCATAAATTAATTTGCATAATCTACCCACAACCGACTAATTGTCACTCTTCCGTGTTTTAAAAGCCGAGGGAGTCCAAACAGACTTCTGAAAGCCATGAAACTACAATTTTACATATAATGTAATATTGCGATGAGAATAATGATCTTGTCCTGTAGTAATAAAATTATACATCACCTGATCCACTGAATATTAAAAAGAGTAATAGAAAGTTACAAATTTTGCTTCTGATAAGTTCATCAATATGGCGTTTAATTTGAAAGATCATGTGACTAATAGAAGTTGGATGTTGGATTGTCCTCTAGCGATTGAACAGAAACTTTACGTTAGAGAATAATTCAAATCTGAGAACGTCTGGAGGTCATGGATTTCTTTACGCATAATTGGATGGTCACTGATAAGCAAAACATCTTTGCTGGCCAACTTATTTACTGGCCAGCGCGAGATATGGAGCGCCTACTGATCGAGATCTGCCCTATTCAACTTCAACGTTGTGTCAAATAACAAGTCCTATCTGGCTGATTCAATACATGATTAGCCTACACTTCCATCAACCAGGCCATAGTCGATATATTTCTCATTGTTGAAGTGGCTCAATAAAAACTGGCTAAACAAATTAAATGAATCAATTTCATAGAATTAAAATATAATATGTTTTAAGACTGTAATTCAACAATTGTAGCCTCGAGCCTCCTAGTATGTTATGTATAGTTTCCGCCAAACGACAGTGGACAAAATTATATTCATTCACAGTCTTGCGCTTTAGGTTCAGATATGAATGGATAGATCGATCAATGAAACGGTGGATTGATATAATTATGGATAGATGGATGATCCGATGAATGTATGGATGGATGGATGAATAGATTGATTAATGGATGGATGCATGGATGTATAGATGGATGGATGGATGGACGATCGGTGGGTGGGTGTATGGGTGGATGGAGGGACGGGTGGCAGTTGGAGAAGTTAAAGGCAAATAGACACAGGTAGATAGCTAGATAGAGTAATAGATAGATAGAATAATAGATAGATAGATAGATAGATAGATAGATAGATAGATAGATAGATAGATAGATAGATAGATAGATAGATAGATAGATAGGCAGGCACGTAACTAGGCTTTTTCGTTTGAGGGGCTTAAGCCTTGAACATGGCAACATTTATACAGTGTTCATACGAATTTTAGCCGTAAGCATACAACGGCTTGACTTGTTTGGGGGGCTTCAACTTCGTTTGGGGGGCTTAAGCCCCCCCCCAAGCCCAACGCTAGATACGTCCCTGTAGATAGATAGATAGATAGGTAGATAGATAGATAGATATATAGATAGATAGATAGATAGATAGATAGATAGATAGATAGATGGATGGATCGATGGATGGATGGATAGATATATAATATTATATAGATTGATATAGAGACAGACAGACAGACAGAGGTTGGCCATTTGTGGGGGAACATTTGTAATTAACCATTTTGTCGTGCCATGGAACCCAATTACGTGACAGTATATATTTCTGCCACGTTCCTCCACTGGACTGCGATCTGAGATTCGAGGAGAGAAGCTTGGTTTCTCCGATACTCATCATTGAAGGCGGATGTATAAAGGATCTTTGCAACTGGTAAGAAATATGTTGATAAACTGACAAGGGTTTCCAAAAGGAACAATCAAACACTCTAAGCAATGGAAACGAGTCAGACCACAGACTGGTGCTTTCAACTGAGAATGAATAAAAAGCTCATCAGGTGTTGGCACTGGTTCAGCAACTTTAGGCTGATTCAAGTTGTCAGTATCTTTTAGAGACTACTGTTTAATGACAAAGGTAACATAAATGGTTTGGGTACACTTTTAATACATTACATTTCTATTCCCTCGATTTATTCCCTTTCAACACAATTATTTCAATATGATAAAAGTATTCATAATTTGAATATAAGAACCCTTTGTCAGATATTTATTTATATATATATGAAGAATAAATTTTTGGTATGATTATAACGTAAAGCATTGTTTCCATAGGAGAATCACAAAACAGATAACAGTGCTAGAAAACAACTCAAAATTCTATATCAAACATTTTGTCACTCCACATCCAAATGGTTTCATTTGGAAAGACCGAATTGCAGAAACACTGTGTACTCTTGTGTGGTATTTTAGTTGAGAACTTCTACCAAACACTTTCCCAAGAACTGTGAACATGTTTGGTTTTTTATTTGTACATAATATATCTACATAGGCTCTTTTCTTGTCTCTGTGGCATTCCTCTCTGTCATGACTGGGACGAACCTTGGTCATCATTCATTGCATATTGATTGACTTTCTGGTGATTGAGTGTGATGCACTTTTTCTGCACTGATGTATGTTGGTAGATACAGTTGTGTGCTTTTGAGCTTAGGTGAAATCTCTTTGGAATAGTAACAACAGAAATTTGCACAATATTCTCTAAGATGAATTTATGCACAGTCTCTATGCTATCAAGTAAAAAATTGTATAAGGTTTGCAGCAACTCGGTCTTAAGAAATATTGTTAAATGCAAAACGCACTAATATCTGAAGTATCGAAACAGTTTTAGTGTCAAACTCATTCTTTTGTTATTATAAATAGAGAGCAATTCGGTTGCTGATCCTCAAAGTGGGTAGAAAAATCAGCATCCACTGGACAATAGCAAAGCTGATAACAATGTTCCCACAATACTTTTTCTATTTCAAACATTTTATTACAGATTCCACATCCATATGGTTTCACTAGGAAAGGCGGACTATCAGAAAGAGATGATCTCTCATTTCCAAAGAATTTCATACATTCGTTTTCCATTGGGTTTGTTCTGGCATGAATTAACAGACTATCAACACTTCCAAATTCTTCGTTGCAAAATTCTCCGGAGTTAATGCCTGAATGCCTATTAAACTCGCCCTCCTGGGTAAATTTCTTGTTGCATAATTCACATTTATAGGGTTTCTCTCCAGTGTACTTCCTCTCATGGATTTTCAAACTACTAGAACTACTGGTAGTAAATGATTTTTGACATAGTTGACACCTGTACGATTTTTCTCCAGTGTGTATCATCATGTGGACTTTAAGGATCTGACAGTGCGCAAATGTCTTCTGACAGAAACTGCACTTGAATGGTTTTTCTCCAGTGTGAGATCTTGCATGGTATTTTATGGACCAGCGTGCTGAATATGTTTTCCCACATAATTTGCATTTGAATTGCTTTTCTTCGTTGTGAGTTCTCGTGTGATCATTCAAATATGAAGACCTTGTAAACGCTTTTTGACAGTATTGGCATTTGTATGGCCTTTCCCCTGTATGTATTCGTGTATGGTTATGTAGATCACACTTGTATCTAAATGCTTTGTCACACAGCAGACATCTGTGTGGTCTTTCGAAAGGGTGGATGGTTGTGTGGACATTCAAATGGTCAGACCTTGTAAAGCCTTTTTGACAGTATTCACATTTGTATGGTTTTTCTTCTGCATGTATTTGCATATGCTGATTTAGATTAGACTTCCTTACAAATGCTTTGTCACATACCAGACATTTGTGTGTTTTTTCTCCATTGTGGATTCTTGTGTGGTCGTTTAAATCATTAGACGTTTTAAATGCTTTCTGACAGTATTGGCATTTGTATGGCATATCTCCTGTATGCACTAGTTTGTGTCGCCTTAGCATAGCAGGAGTTCCAAATGTTTTTTGGCATAACTCACATTTGTATGGCTTTTCTCCAGTGTGCATTCTTGCGTGGGATTCCACCTGATATCTTTTTTCAAATGTTTTTCCACATAATTCACATTTGTATGGTTTGTTGTTTGTGTCCATTGTCAACTGCTCTTTTGTCTTGTCTCTGTTGATTTCCTCCATTAGTCCTGATTGACACAAACCCTGCTCTTCAATCATTGCATCCAAGTTGCTTATGTGGTGAATTATTATGAAACTTTGTACTGTATTATATGAAACTCTTAGTGTGCACTTGTTGAGATTTGTTAATTCTTATTTTGCAAATAAGCACAGTAATTCTATCACATTCAGATACGTTTACTGAACACATACTTTATCATCTATAATGGGAAACATTGAAGTGTTATTTAAGTCCATTGTCAGGGAATACTTGTTGAAGTTGTACTCAGTTTCCTTGTGTGTTAAAATTCTTTTGACGTGGTCTTTCGAACTCTCCCTCAAACATTTTAGAAATCAGGCATTAAATTCTGTCAATGGAAGCAGTGGTTCTGTAAAGAATGAAAAAGTTTCATTTTTGTCATGTACACATATTATTGCAAAGAACATTACAACACTTGTTTTTCAGTTTCAACCTCCTTAGACTTTTAAATTTGAATATTAAATATTATGGCTCATTTATTTGAGGCGATAAAATTACCAAAACAGTCAAACCACACGGTATCTGAAAGCATTAGAATTTTAATTCACACAATTTGAAGTTTTCAAAGTAATCGAATGTAATCGTAATCTCCAAACTTCTAAAGCGCCACTCGAAGGACAAGAGAAAGGCACCAGCCTATTCACGAGCGCTACGTCAAATCAGAGGGGTTCCAGAGAGAAGTCAAAAAGAGGTCAAAGTCCAATTTCCAGAAGGACAAACCAAATCAGAGGGGGTTTCCAGAGAGGAGTCTAAAAGAGGTCCAAGTCTGATTTCCATGGTACGTATACGTTCCTCGCGAACATAATTATTATTTCTATCACCCTTTGCATTAATACCGAGTGATTTGACGAAAATTAGTAAAACCTTTATTAATTAACATCAATAATCACAATCTTGTCTTTGTGTATCTTTCTGGAACAAAGTATCTCAGCTGGATAATCTGGCTAAACTAGAATTTCCAGAAGACGTACCGGAAAATAATAGATCTTATAAGAAACAGACGTAAAACATATAAGCTCTTAACTGTTTTATAAGGTATGAAATATGAAGATAATCCGAACGTATAATTGCCCCAACAAGAATAAAATTTCTTATAAAATACATGTAGGCTATAATTTATTCTTTAGCGTTATCTAAAATGGCGAACAATTTAAAGGAAATGCTTCAAGTGAAGTTGGATTCCGTAACAATCTCTCCTGTCCTCTACCGATTGATCTTGCCGCTACATCATAATTTCTGCAGCTCACCTAATACCTAAGATAGTTAGAATCTGTTTCAGAGGGTCTCGTCTTTTACTTAGGGCTTGCCCTTGACTCAAGTCTTTTGCAAACTACGAGCTCTCAGCTTGCGTACTGTGAGCAGCGACCTTTCGATGTGGAAGATCTGCATGGCTGTTCACTGGCTCCTGTTCAAATTATCGAAAACTTTACATGCATATACCCTATTGGAGGGGGGCCCGTAAAGTAATGGATAACACACTGGCGTGAAGTGCAGCAGGTACCAAGATCGAATCCCGTAAGACCCCAGGTTAAATTCAGCCTTTCACTCGCTAGGTGGCGGCGATGTTTAAATGAATTGTAGGCCGTGATCTGGCGCCTATTCGGCAGCCGTATAAGCAGTTATATTCGACTCCTGTAAAACTGTTATCATATGTGCTTCTACTAATACATGTATGTAAAGGCGCCCTGCGTGGTTGCCGTTTCTACCATATGTAGGCTATGTTCACTGTAACTGACTGCGGTCTGTCAGTCAGATTTAATAATAAACGAAAATATTATTATTATTTGAGAATGTAATGTTTTAATTATTTATACCGTGCCGTTACAGATGACAGAGAATAATAGACCGATGATAACCTCATGTAAATATGGCATATTATATTTATACTAAGATGCACATTATATTTTTTTATACGCAGGAAATGTGTTAAATATTGTTCATTTGCATTTTGGTTTCTTTTTCTTTTAGATGGTAATAATCTTAGCCATCTTTCCTGACACTAAGAAATCAGAAAGACACGAGAACAAAATGTCACCTTTTTGTTGGTCACCTGGCTGCACATCTAGTAATTGAAAAATAATCGATGAGAAACTTATAAAAGTTCCATACGATAATGTAACGACTGTGTCACGTCCTTTTCAAATGCTCAGTGTATTTCAATCCTGAGGCTAAAGATTAGCTGATTTTAAAACCAGCGGTGGTCTTAAGCTGTCAACTTTTGCTCTAAAATAACTGTCTAAGTTATTAGAGAAATGTTTCCAGAAATACTCTGCCACACCAAAAACGAATATGCATCTTGAAATTCTCAATAAAATTATAACATACACGACCTTCACGAACTCTTCACTATCCAGCCACCCCGGTCAGCCTGCTCATCCTCATATCTCACTCTCCTTGGAACTGTAGTGGCACTCTGCTGAAATGAGACTACGGCTCTGATAACTCATATTATTGCTATATTATTGCGATATATTTTAATGTTGTGTGCTGTAGGCCTACTGCTACAATACACTAGAGTATCAGAACACTTAGTCTACCAGTATTGCACTGTAGGTACTACTGTGCCATATTGAGCTGTTGTAGGCCTACTGGTACTGATTGTATTGTACACTGTTGTATTGTGTACTGTACTGTGTATTATATTTTATTGTACTGCAGTTTGTAAGGAATGACTGAATGGTAACACGCAGGCACAAAGATCAGAAGGACATGGGTTCGATACACGCTAGCCCCAAAAAGGTTGACTCAGCCTTTATACCCTAGGTGGCGATTGTAAACTGACCAGTAGGACAGATTGGTGTCTTGCATCGCTGCCATACAGTTAAATTCGACTCTTCTCTATTCTTCTCTATTGCGATCTGATTACGACTTAGATCAGGTGTGCCATCGGTTGATGCCTTCTGCATTATACACTGGCCATATTGGAGTTACAAGTAATTATTAATATTATACTTTTAAATTTATACATTTCAATATATACATCGATTGACTGTCATTTCAAAAATCAGTGTTACTCTTCAACACTTGTAGTACACTTCATAATTAGTCTCCTAGAATAGCAAATGATACAGACAATAATAGTTTTAGAGTTAACTCCTGAAGAGAAAAATAGTGGTGCAGCTTCTAAACTTCCGCAATCGTGCTACAGATGCTAGGTTTCATAATAGTTGTTTTATTTGAAAACTATTTTTATCTATGAAGTAATGTAAGGCTGTTGATCATCTTCAAATAACGGTGCAAAGTCACTTTCCACTGGAAAACAACAAACCTCATTGCAGTGCTCTATAAATTCTATTTCTATTTCGAACATTTCACCACAGAACCCACATCCATATGACTTCACTAGAAAAGGTTTGTTATTGGAAATAAATAGTCTTTCATCTCCTACATCTTGAACGTCTTGCTTTACTCCTGTTTGGGCTGTGCAATGGCTCAACAGATTATCTATAAATCCAATATCTGTGTGGCATGATTCACTTGTGTATGTCCTCTCCTTCGTATGACTTCTCACATATTCATCCAGAACATCAGTATTTGAATCTTCAAACCCTATGTCAAATACCTTGTCTATGCACAGAGTCTCTCCATTATGGGTTAACAAATGTCTCTGTAGATCATCTTCAAATGCATAATCCTTTGAACATAAATCGCATTTATATGGTTTCTCTTCAGTGTGAGCTCGCAAACTGTGCTTAATCAAACTACTCTCATAGATAAATAACTTCTCGCATACTTCAAACTTCTGTAGTTTCTCTCCAGTGTGGGTTATAACCTGTTGTTTCAAGTGACTACTGTTCGAAAACGATTTGTGGCATAGGTGACATTTGTATGGTATTTCTCCTGAATGTGTTCCTCTAAAAGCTTTCTGACACAATTCGCACTTGTATGGTTTCTCCCCCATGTGGACAATCATGTGTTCATTCAAATCACTGCTCCAGAAAAAAGTTTCCTGACAAAATTGACAACTGTATATCTTTTCAGGAGTGTGGAACTTCATGTGGTAGCTAAATCGACACTTTGCAACGAATCCTTTTCCACACAACTCACAGTTGTATGGCTTTTCTCCAGTGTGGGATATCATGTGGTTATTCAAATGACTACTGTCTGCATATAATTTGTCGCATAGGTGACATCGGTATGGATGTGTTCTTCTATGCCTCTTCAGGTCCGTCTTATACCTAAACGTTTCCTGACACAATTCACACTTGTATGGTTTCTCTGCTGTGTGGACAGTCATATGCTTATTCACATGACTGCTCCATAAAAAGGTTTTCGGACATATTTGACAGTTGTATATTTTTTTGCCGGTGTGGATCCTGATGTGGCATTCGAGTTGAAAATTGTTAGCGAATCCTTTTCCACAGAATTCACACTTGTATGTTGTTAGTTGAGCGTGAGTCATGGTGTGTTTAAAGAAATGACCAACGTCTGTAAATGATTCATCACATCGCTGACATTTGTATGTTTTGTCTCCAGAATGTGTTCTTGAATGATCCTTTAGGTCCATACTATCCTTAAAAGCTTTCTGACACAACTTCATCCTTGAATGTTTTCTCTGCTTTTGGTGTTGCAAATTCTCATCGTAATCTTCCGAGATGATTTACTGGTAATGAAATTGTTTGCTGCTTTCTTACTGTCAGTTCTCTGGTAAAGCACAACATGAGTCAATTTTCCTGAAGTTGTGAATTTCTTTTCTAATATCTTCTGCTTCTGCTTGTGTTAGTGAAGGGTATGCTATTAAAGAATATCAACAATTTTCTTTAAATTAAAACAATATATTCAGTATTAAAAGAAAACGACGGATACTCGGAATTTTACTGCCGATTTTCTGATAGTGATGGCAATACTTAAAATGACACTATAGTTTTGCAAACTATGACTATACTTGAAAATAATGGTTTTTAAATTGTGCTTAGTGGGTTCGTGAAAACTGCGAATTTCATTATTATTATGATAGAAACAATGTTTCTCTGAAGATACAGAAAACAGTCTGCAGCTTTCGCAACTGAGTTTACGTTGCTAAATTAAAGAGGTTTTCAGTCCCGTACATTACATTGCTGACCATATAACTTCTAGTTTGATTTTTAATATGATATATTTTCAGTTACATTGTCATCGATAATCCAGCTTCTAGTTTGAACTCAATATTGTTTTAATCGACCATCCGACTTCTAGTTCGTGTTTAAGTATGAAATATTTTCATGGCCCATTGACGACGATAATGTCGGCACTTAAACGATATAATAATAATAATAATATTTATTCTTTAATTAAGCGCCTGCAAACGCACTGCGCTGTACATGTACATGTTATGCGATAAATCTTAACTACTAACAGAACAGACAGCCTGCAATACACGGCGCAAATTGCAGCCTACAAAGCATGTCCGCCTATGGGACTCGATCTCTGTATCTCTCGCACTCTACGCCAGATGTTATCCAATGCGCTACCGGGCCCCCCATATATATTTGCATCGCAATTCCAATTTCAGAAAACATGTACAATCGGGGTGCCTGTGTGGTATCTTTGCGTCGTGAGGGTCGGTTAGGTTCAGGGTAAGCGTAGTAAGGGTCGATTAGGGCTTAGGGTTAGAGACCAGAACTCAGACTGTTGTGGGTAAACAAGTTGAAAGAGTCGTACGTTTCGAAATAAATATACAGATGTTCTTAAAACATACAAACGCCAAATAATATTTAAATTCAAAGTAATAATAAATAAAGGTAACGCTAAATATTTACCAGCATAAGAAAGGCGTTATAAAATGAGATTTTATCCTTGTCAAGTTCTTCAAAATGTCGTTCACTAAAATCAAACAGAAAAATCAGGATCTGGATTCAGCAACTAAAACGCTTGTGTCATCTGGTGATTAGTCTTAATGCAACTAAATAAAATAATCAATAATAATAAGTTAGTAAGTAAGTAAGTATATCCTTTATTCAAAACCAACTGCTAACCGCAGTTTTCTTTATTAATTCAAACTGACAAACGAAGTAAGATTACAATGAAACATGACAGTACAACTATTTAAACACACTTTTTGGCAGCCATGCAAGGCGCTCGCGAGAGGTGTTTGCGGGTATCGAACCGCATTCTGCTCCTCTTCTGGTCATGAGTGTTACCATTAGGCCTACTCATTGAATTGATTGGACTTTTGTTCAACAAATACGAAACGTTAAATAATCGTTAAACAGCAATTAATTTTCAATGCTTTTTATTCCTGTTTCTCATCTTTACTATGGGTTGAATAAGATTCCAAGTTTTTTAAAGATCATTACTACACTTGCTTGGCCTATCCTACTTCATATACCCGGTACTTGAGCACTGTTATCCGTCGATCGGTGTCACGACAAGTGGTTCACGGACGAATGGTTCACGATCTTCCAGCTTCCAGTTTGAGCTATATTTTCACCGAGAATCCAGCTTCTACTTTCAGTTATATTTTCATAGATAATCCAGCGTCTAGTTTGAGCTATATTTTAATCATTGCTCATCCAGCTTCTACTTTTCGCTATATTTTCGTCGCTCGTCCAGTTTATAGTTTGATGAAAATAAAGCTAAAAATGATTTTTCCTAGTCCATGGCAATGTAGAAAAAACAAAAAATAGAAGCTGGAATAGATATGAAAATATAGCACAAACATGTAGTCAAAATATTGACAAAAGAATAATGCACATGATTCCAACGAAAAATAATTAAAGCGCCTAAACTGGATAACCGAAAACTTTACCCACTTTTGATCTATCCTCACTCTGTCCAACAGGCAGGGAGGCCTTGCATCGAGGACCGAACGCTAGACAAGTACTAAGATTACTTACAATTAAATGTTAGGCTTAGCTGGCACAACTACTAACAACACCGCATTTATCTAGTAAGGCTTAAAGTCGAACTACCAATGTGGATAGCAAAATATTATCATCTGCATACATGATGTATCCTAACCAGGACTTGTTAATACAACAACCTTCAGCTGCTCTTGACTCGACAGTAAAATTATTAATGAAAATATTAAACAACGTTCCTAGCTGCAAATAACTTAGACCCACATGTACTACCGTTAAAACATGCTCAGTGCCTGCTATTTTACTATACCAATCTACCAGAATATTGACCGCTCACACTGGGCAACCACCAGATCTGAGGAGGTTGGAATACAGCTTATTATAATGATTAACAGTTGCATATGCCTTGCTAATATACAGAGCTGCTGTGAATACAGTGCTTCCCCTATCAACACAGAAATCAATCGAGAAGCGCATTGCAAATAATGCATTAGCACAGCCCCCTCCTCGTTTGAAGCCAAACCTGAATCTCATTTGAATCTCAAAACATTCTGCACATATCTCTAAACTAATACATCCAAATAGTTTGGAAATAACAAGAATCAGAGTTATTGCAGAGTTATTATCAACTGGTAGTACCATCAATTTATGACTCGGAATAATAATTATTTTTGTCATGCTATACTATAATAAGAACTAAAAGAAACCTACATTAAATTACAACAGAAACAGTTCAACTCAATTTGCAGTATATCAAAAGGTTTAATTTTTAATTTGCTACTTTTGTTATAAATCAGCCAATTAAAATTCAATCGCAAATTATACACTTGAGGCAAATTTCCATAATTCTAATAGTCTTCTCTTGGAGCAAAAACGTCACAAATAATTAACAGGTTAACTTGAAATAAATCTGTACAGGAATCACTCCTGTACATCACTATGATGAGCATAGAAGCTGACATTCTGCGTGAGATCAACTTTGAGGATCCGCTGACCAAAATTGAGAAAAAGGAAACACGCAAATTTTCACTAATTTGACATGACTTCACGCCCGAGACAAACTATATTCTGACCTTAAAACTGTTTCTTGGTTTAGATACTTGTGTTAAATTGTGTCTGTGCGCACTGCAGCACACTACTGAAATATTTTATAATCAATTATGATCGAAAGACAAGTCAAAAAAGTTTTGCGCCTTTGTGGTGGAGGCCCTTATGTGGTGGGGGCCCCTGTGCACTGGCACATGGTGACCATGCCTAAATACGGGCCTGTATAAGCCGATGTTACTTAAGCGCCCTTGTAGTGGTATGGTCGCGTTACGGCACTATAGATAATTATCATCCCAGTTATTCAGTGTGAATATTGTAGAAAAAGACTGCAGGGGGTGGGGTTGGTTCAGAGTTTGATGAGTTTGATCCATGTGAAGTTGATATTTTATCCGTTTTCTGCAAACGGAGAACATTCACAAATGCAATAGAAAGCTTAAACTTCTTAACGTTATGACATTACCGAATATATAGGTATACAATTCACATTATCACAAAGCAAAACTAGAGCATTACGTTTTTAGTAACACAATAAGCGATTTGTGAAAGAAAGTGTTAAAATATAATGACACTAGCACAACTGAGGGATTGGAAACGACCCCCTGGGTTGTGCAACAAAGACTGAACTAGGGTGCTAATAAAGACAAGGGAGTTGACCTCCCCCCAATCCCGACAATTCTAACCCTGACAGGAGGCCAAACCAAATGAAAGGGGGTTCCAGAGAGTAGTCTAAAAGAGGTCCAAGTCCGATTTCCAGGGTACCAGATCAGAGGGTTCCAGAGAGTGGTCCCGAAAGAGGTCAAAGTCCGATTTCCAGGAGGCCAAACCAAATCTAAGGGGGCTTCCAGAGAGTAGTCCAAAAGAGGTCCAAGTCCGATTTCCAGGGTACCAGATCAGGAGTGGCAGAGCAGCTGTCAAGGCGGGTGTCGTTTACGGCGAGACTTATTGGAAGGCGGAGTATCAGATGAGTCAGGGTAGGAGTACTTGAAAAGGTGAGACTTCAGTTTTGAGTGGAAAGCCCGGGGGTGATAGAGGAACATGAGGATGAGGATGAAGGACGGGTTGCAATGATGATGGAGGAACTAAGAAACTGCGGAATTCAGAGGAGATCATTCCAGAGGCGTGGTACTGTGATGGATATGGCTCGGTTGGAGAACTTGAGGTTAGTAGTGACTGGGGGTCGAGAAAGACTGAGATTGGACGATGATCGGGTGGAGCGGGTTGTCTGAGTGGTGAAGAGATCACGAAGGTACTTGGGCTGGGAATATTGTAGGGAGTTCTAGGTTAGTGATAGGACTTTGTAGTGGATTCGCTCTGGGATTTGTAACCAATGGAGTGATTTGAGGATGGGAGTGATATGATGATGTTTGGGCTTTCTAATGACAGCTCTGGCTAGTGAGTTTTGGATAAGCTGTAGACGCTTGATTTGAGTGGATTCAAGGTTGAGGAAAAGAGAGTTGCAGTAATCAAGCTTCGGATGAACAATGGAGGTAGCAATGGTGGAGGCAGTTTTAAGGTCGAGCATGGGTCGTATGCGTCGGAGGTCACGAATGTGCATGAAACAGGAGCGCGAGAGGTTGGAGATGTGGTTAGAGAAGGAGAGGTGTGGATCAAAAATAACACCAAGATTGCGAACAGAGGAGCCAGAGGTGAAGGAGAGAGACGATGAGTTAGTCGAAAGGTTTATGGAAGGATCAGGGATTTTCTTGATTTGATCAGGAAGGCCTAGAATGATGAATTCGGTTTTAGAAGGGTTAAGGCAGAGGAGATTGGATGACATCCACTGTGAAATAAGGTTAACCACGTTGAGTAGTTGTGTGATGGCGGTGGATATTAAGAGGAATTAACACAGTCGCTAGAATCAGTGCGTTTCCCTAATAACTGGGCCTACAATAATTGTTCATTAGAGAAAACAGCAGATTGGACTATCTATACGTTCACGCTGTGATTTGTCGTTAAGCATAGCAATAAACATAGTATTTTAAGTTTTATGGAAAACGCACTGTAGTGCTGTGTGGGTAGGAATAACGCACTATATAGTGCTGTTGCCCCTTAATATGCTATAGTCGCTGACCGCCGCCGTTGTTTGCTGAATCGTAAAAAATTAGCAAAGTGACATTGCAGAAATGTGAATGTTATGAAGAATTTATAAAAAATAAAGTTTAAAACATTGGGTGTAATTTATGAAATCCATCATCAATGACATGTCAAACAACACGATATTTGCCGGGATTCTTGAGATCTGGTTCATATTGAACGGGCTGCGCTGCTGGTTCAGCGGAATATGTTGTAAGTGACGGATTCCGCGTGAAATTGTTAACTGCATTCTGAAATGCTGGCGACTGTTTATTGCATAATGCAGTATCAACGTTTGATCTTCCGTCGTCGCTTCGCTGAGAAGGGTCTGGTCCTGCTACCAGATTGTTGGGATTCCACGAGATAGAGGCGTTAAGTAGCACACCGTCATTTGTGCCTCGAATTCGATTGGCCATTGCACTCATAACCCCAGGTTTAATATGTGGCAGATTTATGTAGTCGGTAACTTCTTGCTTTAAACCTGCTGCGTTTGTGCTTTGACTACTTACAGTCTGTCTAATTTGGTTATTTGGCACTACGTGGTGAAGATGAACCTTGCGTTCTACAATAACATTGCCTGCTCCACTAACAATCTCCGTAGTGCCATTTGGGTTTCTTATTGTGTACTGATTGTGCGTACTCTTCGTCTTTATCGAAATCTAAAAACAGAAGTTAAAAAATCTGTAAAATACTGAACGCAACAGATTCAACAAATATTATCACAAATTATACTATCGTCTGACGAAGGCCGAACAGTAAACTTTAAGCTAGAAAACAAAACAGAAAGACTCTGTCTCGTAACGTATGCAACATAAACAAAAAAATATGCAATCGAGAGATACGATAGAAGGTGGTATACCTAGGCCTACAACACTTAGCCATGCCATTTGGAGAAAGAAACAAATTTTAATAATAACTTAAAATCTGTCTTATTATTTAAAAATTTATCAGTTTTCTTATGAGCTCATTATTCTTTTCTTTTAAAACCTGTAGGCTAAACTTGTTGACTTAAAAGGTCAACAAATTTTAAGGTTATTCAAACGTTGTCTCCTGGATTATTTAAAAGAAATATGTAATTGAGGAAGGAGGTGTTCACATCATAAAAGTATGGCTCTGTGATAATGTCTGTAGCTGTTAATTATAGAAATAGTTTTTTTTCAAGGGCACTGCATGTGTGACCTTTCATCATCCTGGTTCAAAAACCAAGGTGGATTTGTGAACCTACAGGGCCGTAAACAAGTCACTTGCGTCAAAAACAATGACGGCAAGCACAACGATGATAAAGGCGCGCCAAATTGTCACAAATAGCAGTTCATTTTAAATTAGTTTAAAATTAAAGATGATTCCTAGCAATGACTTGTTACAAAATATCTAGGTAATCCTCCAGTTTAGGTGCTTTAATTATATGTACAATTGTATAGTGGATATATAGTTATCAGCAATTGTGACGATTGATAAAAATATAACTGAAACTAGAAGCTGGACGATCGATGAACATTATCTCTTAACCCTCAGGCTACCAAGGTTTTTTTGCGACATCGGCTACCAAGGGGGGGGTGGTTACCACCCCCCCCCCGGAATTTCGTGTTTGGTTTAAAGTATCATATCGTGTAATACAGCATTTGATTCAGCATTCATTTCTGAAAAGAATGGTATATTTAGTTGTAAAATATATGAATGCATCTCGAAATTATATAGTTTTTAACAAAGGCACCGGTCCATTTAACGATATCTGATATTATCCCACACATGTTGTACTATTTGGATAAAAAATATAAATGATGTGGGTTTTGAAAATGAACTATGTATCCAAGAATATTCTAAATATAATGAGGCTTAATTTTCAACAATACAAACTATTCCAAAGTCTGTTTTAGTTACAGGCAAAACCTAAAAGCGTGCAGCTATATCAACATGAAACAAGAAATTATGTAATTTTTCCCGGCAGTCAAAAACGTCAGTGGTCCTTGCAGTTATTGCAAGTTACTTTCATTGTTTTGTGTGAATGCTTCCTGCAAACCGGCTTCTTGAACACTTCACAGCACTGCTTTACTCTGTTAGCATTCTACTTCAACTGTTTATAGCCCTTCCCCATACCCAACCATATCGGTTTACGTTGTGATGTTGCATCAGTGATTTTCACACTGAAAAAGCGTATTATTATTTATTATGATCACTGCCGGTTATCAAAAGACAAATAACTAAGGTATGTATGTATGTATGAATGTATGTATGTATGTATGTAGGTATGTATGTATGTATGAATGTATGTATGTATGTATGTATGTATGTATGATTGTATGAATGTATGTATGTATGTATGTATGTATGTATGTATGTATGTATGTATGTATGTATGTATGTATGTATGTATGTATGTATGTATGTATGTATGATTGTATGAGTGCATGTATGTATGTATGTATGTATGTATGTATGTATGTATGTATGATTGTATGAATGTATGAATGTATGTATGTATGTATGATTGTATGAATGTATGTGTGTATGTATGTATGATTGTATGAATGTATGTATGTATGTATGTATGAATGTATGTATGTATGATTGTATGTATGTAAATATGTATGCAAATATAGCCCTACATTCCCTCTAAAGAATGGCATAGTTGTTTCTCTTCCAGAAAGAATAATGAATACCTTTATAGTCGACAACAGCTAACAGCTGACGAGAGAAAGTCCTGATTTCAATAGTGGTACCTAGGCTATATCGGGTATAACTTTTTTATGGCGTGGGCTATCATCACGAATTTTACCTCAAAATGTGTGCAAATGGACCCCCTACAGCTACCTAAACTGTCAAAATTATATTCCATGTGCTAAAAAAAATTTTCCAGAAAAACGTAGGGGGGGGGGTGGTAACCACCCCCCCCTTGGTAGCCCGAGGGTTAATAAAGCTTAAACTAGAAGTTGAAATTCCGATGAAAATAGGCATTTTAGGGCTGATAATTATCATTGTCGTGGGTGAGCGATGAAAACGTTTCATAGTAAACTTAAACTAGAAGCAGGAAGAGCGATGAAAATGGTACTCAAACTAGAAGCTGGAAATTGTAACTGAAAGTAGAAGTTGGATGAGCGATGAAAATGGAGCTCAAACTAGAAGCTGGATTAGCGATGAAAATGTAACTGAAAGTAGAAGTTGGATGAGCGATAAAAAATATAGCAGAAACATGTAGCCAAAATATTGACCAAAGAATAATGCACATGATTCCAATGAAAAATAATTAAAGCACCTAAACTGGAGGATTACGAATATCTAAACGTAGTTATTTTTTATATTGTTTATAAAGATTATTATTGTTTGTAAAAGTTACCTTAAATTGTCTATCATAAGGTTGACCACGCTTCTGTTGAGAAGAGACTGAGTTCAGAAGATCAGTAATGTCGGTATCCTCAACTTCTAATAAGCCCGTCTCTGGATTCAGTGTTATTACACCGGCAGCGAAGAGCAAACTCTTTGACTCGACTCGATATCTCTCATCAATCCACTTTTCGGCCTCGAGGACTAAGGCAAAGTTAGCATTAGACTCGATGGCATCGGCTGTTATTTGACGAAGCTGGTCGACCGACTTTTCGATGCCTTGCGTCTCTAGAATCGTGCTGTAAACCGCGTAGAAACAATCATTTGGCTCTGCAGGGACATGCGTCTTGCTTCCATCATCATTGACAATGTAGGCATGGCCTATCTGATCCACGCCATTCACGTCTTTGGGGCCCGGTTGGATGTAGATCACTTTGATACCCTGCGCGATCTCTTCGGGTGTTGGCTTGTAGCTTTCATCTGAGGTCATCTTCAGCTTGAGGTTCCCGACTGTCTTGTTCAGTACACTCATCTCAGCCATGGTGGCTGGCTTGTTGTCACGAACACTGGCAGCCAGCTCCCGGATCTCCTTGCTGACCTCCACGCTCTCGGTAGCGTGTTCCGCGAAGTACTTGACGGAGTACTGCTGATAGTCACGGCAGTATGCCTGCGAGTTGTAGTTGATTTGCTGGCCAAACGTCCTGTAGGCACCGAACCTTTGCATGAACGCTTTGTCATCGCCACACAGCTGCTCGCCATCCGCTCTACGTTTACTCAGCTCATCAAACCTGCAAAGATTATTCAAAATTTTCTGAAAATATTTCAAAGCGAAGATTTGTTCTGCTTTGTTACGGTATTTGCGCATGTACGAAGTACAGTGTGCAAATGAATTTATGAATTCCTTCATAGGCTTTATGAGTGTGTGTGTGGGTGGGTCAGTCACAAAATGAGCAATTGAAATAACTCAAATACGGTTAGAGATAGACGTTTAGCGCCAAAAGAGTGACACGACGAAAGCGTGACATAACGAAAGAGTGACATAGGCCTAAATACCGTACCAAAAAAGTGATCGACACCTTGAGAACTTAAATAACACATTCCAAAAAGTGACAAGCGTGTAATTCTGCAAATTTCATCAAAGGAGTAAAAAAAACGAGTCACACAATTAATCACTATCGTCCAAATAGTCACAGAATTAACCTTTGTCTATCACATATAATCCAGTCCCCAAACTGTGACGTTAGGTGAAATGGGTATTGTGCGGAACCCCTTGAAAGTATTCATCGAGAGAGACCTCCGAAAACAGTTGCAAGCCTCTCTTCTCTCTGGATTTGCTCTTTCTTCTCACTTACTCGAAATTTCACTGCAATCAGACTCCTCACCTCTTGACCTGTGAGACGATTTTCTTTTATGAATGCCTTTATCATTGTAAACACTCGATCTATAAGTGGTAACGTTCAACTAAGGTTTCGAACTGCGTGTGCCAAGCCTCCAGGCTGTTCTTGGAAGACTATGGGTTTGAAGATGGTAAATGAAATAATCCAAGTCGACACAAGACAACTGCTATATCAGTTTAAATCAGCGCTCGTGAATTATAGGCTGATGCACTGCGCTTGTCCTTTTCCGAAATACAGGCCTACTGGTGCAACGTCATCGGTGCATATAGAGAAGCATGAATAATATTAATACGAACGAATACTTAATTACGTCCTCTCACATATCAGAGGCAACTGCTAGGCCTACACATGATTTTAAATTTCTTACATGGGAATTTAATAATCTGCACTGAGACACATTTGCACAGAAGCACATTAACCCTCAGGCTACCAAGGTTTTTTTGCGACATCGGCTACCAAGGGGGGGGTGGTTACCACCCCCCCCCCCGGAATTTCGTGTTTGGTTTAAGATATCATATCATGTAATACAGCATTTGATTCAGCATTCATTTCTGAAAAGAATGGTATATTTAGTTGTAAAATATATGAATGCATCTCGAAATTATATAGTTTTTAACAAAGGCACCGGTCCATTTAACGATATCTGATATTATCGCACACAATTTGTACTATTGATCAATTAATATTATGACGTAAGGCCCTACATCGACACGCAAGACTGATATATATATATATATATATATATATATATATATATATATATATATATATATATATATATATATATATATATATATATATATGCACACACACATTATTACCGGTATATGTGTGTGTGTGTATATATATATGCCCATAGACAATTACGATTGTTACGTAAATACCTGGACAAAAATATATAGATGATGTGCGTTTTGAAAATGAACTATGTATCCAAGAATATTCTAAATATAATAAATATAATGAGGCTTAATTTTCAACAATACAAACTATTCCAAAGTCTGTTTTAGTTACAGGCAAAACCTAAAGGTGTGCAGCTATATCAACATGAAACAAGAAATTATGTAATTTTTCCCGGCAGTCAAATACGTCAGTGGTCCTTGCAGTTGTTGCAAGTTACTTTCATTGTTTTGTGCGAATGCTTCCTGCAAACCGGCTTCTTGAACACTTCACAGCACTACTTTACTCTGTTAGTATTCTGCTTCAACTGTTTATAGCCCTTCCCCATACCCAACCATATCGGTTTACGTTGTGATATTGCATCAGTGATTTTCACACTGAAAAAGCGTATTATTATTCATTATGATCACTTCCGGTTATCAAAAGACAAATAACTAAGCAAGTAAATATAACCCTAAATTCCCTCTAAAGAATGGCATAGTTGTTTCTCTTCCAGAAAGAATAATGAATACCTTTATAGTCGACAACAGCTAACAGCTGACGAGAGAAATTCCTGATTTCATAAGTGGTACCTAGGCTATATCGGGTATAACTTTTTTATGGCGTGGGATATCATCACGACTTTTACCTCAAAATTTGCGCAAATGGACCCCCTACAGCTACCTAAAATGTCAAAATTATATTCCATGTGCAAAAAAAAGTTTTTCCAGAAAAACGTAGGGGGGGTGGTAACCACCCCCCCCCCTTGGTAGCCCGAGGGTTAACTCGAAAACAATGTCATACATGTATACGAGACCGTATCATTATGTGTTCGTATCTTGCTCTTGCATCTTGCTGTTGGGAATGTTAGCAATGAGAGATAATTACGTCGTTAAATGGTGATCGTCTGTTTGGTCATCTTCTACTGGGAAAGTTTGTTGTTCCTTGTAAACGTCTGGTCTTTGGAAGGTATCCCGAAACAGAATCTCCTCCTTAAAAGCCGACGCGCAATCTGTTTTAGAGTAAATTCGCCCCAAAGATTATATTGTAAAACGAAGTTTCCAAGTGAAGAACATATTTCATCCTCCGTGGAAACAATCTCTGCCCCGGGATACCTTTTCATTTGAGAAATAGTTACACTTGTTTTAACGTAAATGATAATGTGAGCAGATGTTTTTTCTAACTTTATTGTAAAACTATTTAGTGAGTTTAAACCATTTGTTACAAAAATTTTAAGCAATGTAGGAGTCAAACTGAAATGAAACCCCTGATAGTAGTTTGATACTGTTCTTGGGAGACTTTATTTTGTGGTAACGGAGTTCATTAACAGCTCCTCGTCATTCCATCTGCAACTCTTTATGATCCCATGTTCGTGAGTCCTAAATCGAGACGATCATTCCAAGAAAATTGAGAACTTAATGTTTCATGTTGCCTGATTTCATCGTGCACTTATTAAATTACTAAGGAGTGTTAGTACAAACTGTATATGGTTGTATTTTATTGCATTGTATTGTTTCTTTAAATGTAACATATCACTTGAACTCATACATATATACGCATATCCTGACGAAGCAACTGGCTCACTGGTCTATTGAAATTATATAATTTTGTATCAGATGCTCCGATTATATCTTCCATTACGATGAGTGAGGATGTACCAGTTTGTCCGGGTAAAACAGTTAAGATCACTTGCGATGCATCAGGGAATCCAGCACCAACTTATTCTTGGATTGGTCCAGACTCACGCACTTACAGTGGAGCAACAATTGAAGTGACAATGGATGGCTTATACTCTTGCAATGCGTCCAATGTCATCAGAGGATCAATACGCTCCGACATTAAGGAATCAACACTTAATGTGTGTAAGTCACTTTACTTTTCTTGTATTAGAATCTCTCTGGAATGCAGCTTCAGGCAATGTCCTGTTGAACTTCATTTACTTTCTTTGTTTGCTGTTATTGCATTGCACAAGGCATTCCGTAGAAAACAATTGGTGGCGGGTTTCTATGCAAAACTGTATAATAAAATTACGATCCCCTGTATGGGGTAGCAGGCTATAGCAAATAAGGAATTAAAAAAGATGAAATTGCAGCCTTGATCCTAACAACTTTAAACATGAACAACTAGGATAATTCTTCTAGACCTAAATTCGTTCAATCATCATTCATTCATTCATTCAGAACACTTACATAACGTCCGTCCAAGATACCTACACAGATCCGCAAACAATGAACAAGTTCTTATGACTCTCTGTTATCAAAGCAGGCTTTGCACATTTTTAGCAATGCGTCCAATGCTATCAGAGGATAAGCACGCCCAGATATAAGGGAAATCACGCTTAATATGTGTAAGTCATTATTTTCCCCTCAGATCATTGTTAACCTTTTTGCGCGTGGATAAAGCTGAAAAATTAAACCGATTATCCTAATTCAGTGAATAAGTTCTTCTTTGTAGTTATAGCTGGTCCCGAGACTAATGATGACAGTTTTGACAGTGACAGCGATTACGACGAATGTGAATGTGACGAGATGCCAATGCCTGAAGAGCAACTTTCAGATGTTTCTGGTAATGAAGATAACGTTGAAATTGACGATGAAGATGAAAACGACGATGAGACTGGTCCTGAAAGTGATGATAACGCTGACGAAACTTTTGATAATGAAGAAGCCGATAGACATGAATACAAGTCAGATCCGGATATTTTTGGCAGTCTAAAAAACTTCAAACAGGCTGTGCTCTGTTGCATAATGTAATAAAAGAAAAATGTGGATATTGAACAACTCAGATTGGGAGATGAAGACGCGTTTCAAATTGCGCTTGCTCTTGTAGCAGCTTGAGAGAGATCTCGTAGCACCGTGGATCACTACCAGAAAAAGCGAGCCACAGTGAGGCGCAGTGCGGCGTGCAATCTTGGCTGCC
The DNA here is from genome assembly GCA_963556255.1 of Allolobophora icterica. NCBI lineage: Eukaryota > Metazoa > Annelida > Clitellata > Crassiclitellata > Lumbricidae > Allolobophora > Allolobophora icterica. Next base: position 52,414,189 of record OY744613.1, on the reverse strand, counting down.
GGATTTCGGATTGTTGCTCAGCAGAAGCAGGAAGAGGAGGGTATAAAACGACGATGCTAACTGTGTGGCAAGAAGAAGGAGAGAAACAGTACATATATGCTGCACATGTTACAAACCATTCTGTCTGTATCACTGTTCTTCTGCTCCACAGTACACATGGGATCAATGCAAACAAGACTTACTGACTAAATTACAGGCTTAGAATTACAATTTATTTCATTATTTTGAGAGATATTTTCAATAAAAGTCATGTAGCATTTGATACTAACAGCAATCAGTACTAATTTTACTAGAAAAATGGTTTCTTCATAGTTGGTTCTAATTTTATAGATAGACTATCATTGAGTCGATCAAGCTTTTATGACAGACTGTCAAAAAATAATGTATTGAACATTTAGTTTCAAATTCATCACAGAAATGATTTTTTTGGCATGGAGAGACTGAAATATTGTTATTTATTGTTAACCTAATAACATTTAGCAAAATTGGCATATAAAATACACTGTTACATATGAAAAGACCATATCAAAAGAGGGGGTCTGGCCAGACCCCCCTTGTTCAAATTAAGTTGTATTTTGGCATGTTCGGATGAGGGTTAATTATATGTCCGCGTAAAGCTAATTGTAAACCTAAATCTATGTATACCTACTTCACTCTTTCCAGTGACGGCTTTAGGCATACGCGATAATTTGCCTAGAGCGACATTTTTCAAGGGACAGCAAATTCCGGCAACATAAAAGAAAGGAAAAAAATATAAATAAAAGAAATATTTTATTCGTACTTCGTGCAGATTCTATGACGCCCCTACTGCCCGGTAAACGTACGTTTTAGCGTCATTAATTATTGGACGAAATGTCCACGTACGCTTTAGTGTAATTAATTATTGGAAGCTGGATGAGCGATGAAAATAGAAATCAAACTGGAAGCTGGATGAGCGATGAAAATAGAAATCAAAATGGAAGCTGGATGAGCGATGAAAATGGAGATAAAACGAGAAGCTGGATGTGCGAAGTAAATAGACCTCAAACTACAAGCTCTATCAGCGATGAAAATGTGTCATATTAGAACTTAAAGTAGAAGCTGGATGTGCGATGAAAATGAGCTAAAACTGGAAGCTGGATGGATGAACGATTAAAACGTGTAATATTAAAACTAAACTAGAAGCTGGAAAGTCGATGAAAACATGGTTCAAAAGAGAAACTTGATGAAATAATTATTTACGCTATTCGTTTTTTCGAATCCTGCAAATAATTAATTACGCTAAAGCGTACGTTTACCCTACTGCCCTACGATTCTAACAGGTTAGAAGAATAAATGTGCCCTTATGCAAGCAATATTAAAAACTGGGGCAAGAAACTCAATTTTTCAAAGTCACGTGACAAGTGGACTCACACTCTAGTTTAACTTGTCACATCAATGTTTTTAAACATGAATTACACGATGGACACTTCCGTAAAAACATGTCTGCCGTCTTTTACTATAACTCGTTCGTCGTGTCATTCGTATGATACACACCAGATGTCAACAGTGTGCGAAAATGAAGTCACGAGTGCTGTATCGCATGGTGGAATTCCTGACACCCCATATTATTTCACTTACTGGTTTATTGCCGACCATCATTAAAATCCACAGAAGTATTTGGCAATCGCACCCATTGATCGTCTTATAGTGGAAAGCTGAATGGGGTACAGTGTCTCTGAACTATTGCCATTGTCATGTCTGTTCATCCACCGCATTTTGCATTGTGGCAAAACGATTAGAGATAACGCTAATTAATGTGACTTTTGGTGTCTGGTGTTTGATTAACTATACACACCTTAAGGGTCATTCCTGGTCAGATCATGTACAGCATTCACACAGCTTTAATTTGATACCTTATATTTGTTTCTAGGTGCAATAGGAGCTGATGTATAGCACTTTAACCCTCGTCCGATCTGTGTAAATATGTTTCGGTCGAGGTTCAGTGACCTATATCTCGGACACCAGTTGACCCAAAAGTCAAAAATTTTGGTTTTCAGAGTTTCTCGTTGGGTTCTGTTGCCTTGCCAAATTTCATAAACATTTGAGATGATGATGCAAAATTTTAGTCAAAATTTTGTTGATTTGACCCGGAATGCCCCCAAGTCAAAACAGCGCTATCTCTTACCATTTTGCCAACAGTAACTGTAGCCCATGTATTTATATATACACACACATGTATTTGCATCAATGGTTGTGGTTGGTGATTCTGACATAAGAAGGGCAACCAACTACATAGACTAAGCAAGTTTATCGTATGCACTTACTTTTTCTGATCCTCATTCAAAGCGTCTGTGTTCTGGTCCTTGTCGACGAGACAATAGTGCTGAATGCGCTGTGAGAGGGCATCAGTTAGGCCGCTCACAGCAAGGGTGGACCAGGGTGACACGAGCTGAGAGTCGATGATGCGTACGATCTGATCGGTGATCCTGTCCGATACCGACTTAACGATCAAGTTAAGAGACTGCTCGAATGATTTCTCCATGCTCATGAACTTATCAAGAAAACTGCTCAAGAATGAGCCAACTTTTTCATTTGTCTTTTTGTAGTTACTGATTGTAAGCTCAATCTCTCTGTACTCATTTCTGGAGTCGTGCAAATTGCCAAGACTGACAATACACACTATATCTGCTTTCTGCAACGCTAGTTCTTGTGACATGGCTCTGGCTTCCTCTTTTTCCATTTCAAGGTGTTGCTCCAAGATCAAATTCATTGTGAGAGTATCTTGGTCTATCTGTGACAGTCTTTTTGAGACCTGTTCATGCACATTGTCTACGATGGCTTGTATTGCATACAGGCCTTGGAGCGTGGCCACAATTCGAAAGCCCATGCTCGAGGCGCTGCCGTATTTCTCGGTCGTGCCTAAGATACCCTTAAGCAGAGGCAAGCCAACTGAGTTCCATTGCTTGCTTATAAAGCCGCGGTCTGGATTTACAGCATCAGCAACAATTCTGGTAACTCTGTCCTGGAGAGTCTTTGATCTGAAATTTCACAAACAAAACAAATTTACCACAAAATTATAATTGATTAATTGGCATAACTTTGTGTTCATACAAATGATATGCGATTATCAAGAAGATGCAACATTTTGAATTTTGTTATTTCATAACTCAGAACATAACGGTCCATACAAGCCATTTTAAAGTTTGCAATATTGTGAGCAGTTGAAATATTTTGTTTTTTTTTGCAATGCTAAATGAAGGATTATGTAAACATCATAGGAGTGCACATTGGTTTGAACCCAGAGAGGTCGGTGGTCAAACTCCACCCAGGGCAGAAATTTGTGTCGAGCTTTCTACTCCACCTGTGCTACAAATAATGCATACACTGACCGCAAACTGTCAATGGGAAGATAAGACGACGACGGAGAGGACTGGCTACCCGCCCTCATATGCCAAGGCTTTGTCACCTTGTGCTGTCAGCTCGTGGAGCTCTGGCGATCGTCCTGGTGAACACACTCCACCGTCTCCTATTCGATGACAAGTCTCTCAATTCCGCCAAATTCATGCCAGTTACATCTTGTATCTCATCCATCCATCTCCTCCTTGGGCGACCCAGTCTTCTCCTCCCCTCACCGCACGCCAGCATCATTTCCTTCTCCAGACCATCAGATCGCATAACATGTCCAAAGAACCTTAGCTTCATTCTTGTCGCAGTTTGTTTTAACGACTCTTCATTCTCAACTCCAATCTCCTCTCGTATTGATTCGTTCGTTCTTTTCTCAGTCCAAGATATTCTCAGCATCTTCCTCCATATCCACATTTCACAAGCGTTAACCTTATTTTCCATGTTCTTTGTCATTGTCCACGTCTCGCAACCGTACAGTACCGTAGGAAAGATTAGTGCTCTCACGAGCCTTTTTTGGTTTCTATGCTCACATGTTTGTCTTTCCATATCTTTTCCAGTCCGGTCATTGCAGCTTTCCCTATAGCAATCCTTCGTTTTATTTCTGGATCACACTTTCCCTCCTTTCCAACCAGTGATCCTAGGAATGTGAAGCTTTCTACCACCTCTATTTCCTCTCCGTCTATCTCAAAACTATCCCAATCTGCTGTTGTCATGACCTTTGTCTTCTTTATGTTGAAGTATAAACCAGCTTTTTCACTTTCTCTCCTGACCCTTCTTATCAGTTCTGCCAGATCCTCTTTTCTTTTTGCCATTAATGTTGTGTCATCTGCGTATCTAAGGTTATTCAGTGTCTTTCCAGCAATTTTTACTCCCTCAATTGCCCCCTCCAGTTAAGGCACTTAGCCAAGGCTAAGTAGATGAAATCGCTAACACTTCATACCCATGGCTGCCCCAGGGATATCTTAAGGGACTGCTCTTCTTCCTGAAAGGAGTTATTGCGCATTCATTAAACATGACCTGGAACTAGTGATAGAAATAAGAGTGCATTCACACATATGCTGCACAGCGTGTTGCTGCACTAGTACTAGTAATTTCATGCATATTTATATAGCGTACCCGTTCAATAGTTTGTGACTAGTACTAGCGCGCTAGTAAACAGACAACTAGTGATTTTACTTGCGCAGCGTATGTGTACGCGACTTCATGCAATTACTGTCTAGGTGTGTTGATCATTTGTGAGACCATCAAGCAGGTCAATACACTCACCGATTGTCTCATGGCGCGTTACAGACCAAGTGCCATCAAAACATATACGATGAACAACATGAACCAGGAGATACAAATTGAGAAAGTCCTCCCGGGTGACGTCGTCATTGCAGCCTAGTAGGGCCTAACAGTGCAGCAACGCACAATGCATTCTATGAGTGAACATACTCTAAGTGCCTCTTACTGCGGTGACGTAAGAAATCCATTCGTAACTCGACTTTTTCATTGTACGCAGGTTGTCACTTATTAAATTCATATTGAATATTGCTTATTGGTTACTCCCAAGTTCGATTCCTGCAAGCTGCCACTTGCTGACGCATTAATTTTTGGGGTTTATATACACTGTAAGAAATTGCAGTATTTTGAATGTATTTGACAGTATCTTTTGAATGTAAGTTACCGTAAAACGGTATCTTACATTCAAATACGGTCTCCAACTGTAACCCACTCCAAATCTGCCATGGTCCTTGTATTCACGGTACTTGACCGTAAAATTAGGCTAGGACTATATGTTGCAAAATCTATGGTTGAAATTGCAGAACTATAGCGGTGTCGTTTTGCACCATGTCAGCTACGCAGACACCGTTATCGTAATGTCCGAACTTCTAAAGCGCCACTCGAAAGCCAAGCGCAGGGCAACAACTTATTCCCGAGCGCCTCGTCAAGTCCGAGGGGTTTTCCATAGGTTAATCGAATGGAGGTCTAGTCCAGTTTCAGAGACATGCAGCGAGACAGATAAAAAGATATGGGATCACTGTCAGGTAGAAAGATATTTAGATAAGTTCTTATGTAAATTTAAAAAGTAGACGCCGCTGAGACAAGTAGGCCTAAAGAGCTAATTATTAGACTGTTAATATAAACGTTTTTGTGTTGTCGAGTTTGGCTCAAGTGGTTAGCGCGTTTCGTACTTTTGTGAATTCACAAGAAAAACCCAGGTTCGAACCCCACCATGGACACTTTCCTAAATATAAATTTTTTAACAATTATGAAATTGTTGACACGACAAATTATTATTATACTTTGTCCTTAGACATACTTCTTAAACAGTAATATTTACTGTTAATATTTATAAAACAATAATATTATTGCAGAAATCATTACACCTACCCACCCCCGCCTACTGATTGTGATTTGATTGAGCGTCTGTGAATAAGCTGGTTCCCACGACTTCACTTTTGTGGGCGCTGAAGTAATTTCGAGATTACAATTACGATAGCTTTAGTCAATCCCAGTTGACCAAGCTCAGTTAGTGTGAAAGCATGGGTTTAATGGTTTATGGATTTTTAGTGCATCGAGAATTTAGTTATCGTACAAGCCTGATAATTAGGGCCCCCTACCGACTATAAAGTTATAAAATGATTATAAATTTTTTAAACATTTTGTCTAATATTCAGTTTTGTTTACAGGTTAAAATAAACTTGGGAAATTACTACAAACTCAACTTCCTCAACAGCCACACATTGCTTAAACACATTGCGCTTTCGTACATGTATCGAATAAATACGAACCCTTAAAAGCACTGGCGCAATTAGGCATGTAACATGTAACATTTGACCCCAATTCTCTGCAAATGCAAATGCCCAAATCGACACGCAATCACGTAGAAAAAATGAATCCTACATCCAATTCAAACCGGATTTAAGCGGATTAATTTGAAAAACGAATAAACACGCGGCAGGTTGAGACTAGTTATAGATAATATAGGCCTACATGTTTAACGTACATAGACGTACGCGCTTCGTGGTATATTGGATTAGCTGTAAGATGTGTTCGCTCACGGTCGGAGGTTCAAATCCCGAGCGAGGAAATATCTTCTTTTGTGTAATAAAACTTTTAGCATTAAATCCCCTTTTAAAAAGAATTTTAGCATTTTTAACATCGTAAATTATAAAATGATTATAAATCTTTTAAAAACATTATGTCTAATATTCAGTGTTGTTTACAGGTTAAAATGAACTTGGGAAATTAGCCTACTACAAACTCAACTTCCTCAACAGCCACACATTGCTTAAACACATTGCGCTTTCGTACATGTATCGAATAAATACGAACCCTTAAAAGCACTGGCGCAATTAGGCATGTAACATGTAACATTTGACCCCAATTCTCTGCAAATGCAAATGCCCAAATCGACACGCAATCACGTAGAAAAAATGAATCCTACATCCAATTCAAACCGGATTTAAGCGGATTAATTTGAAAAACGAATAAACACGCGGCAGGTTGAGACTAGTTATAGATAATATAGGCCTACATGTTTAACGTACATAGACGTACGCGCTTCGTGGTATATTGGATTAGCTGTAAGATGTGTTCGCTCACGGTCGGAGGTTCAAATCCCGAGCGAGGAAATATCTTCTTTTGTGTAATAAAACTTTTAGCATTAAACCCCATTTTTAAAAGCATTTTAGCATTTTTAACATCGTAAATTATAAAATGATTATAAATCTTTTAAAAACATTTTGTCTAATATTCAGTGTTGTTTACAGGTTAAAATGAACTTGGAAAATTACTACAAACTCAACTTCCTCAACAGCCACACATTGCTTAAACACATTGCGCTTTCGTACATCGAATAAATACGAACCCTTAAAAGCACTGGCGCAATTACTGGTCATATAACATTTGACCCCAATTCTCTGCAAATGCAAATGCCCAAATCGACACGCAATCACGTAGAAAAAATGAATCCTACATCCAATACAAACCGGATTTAAGCGGATTAATTTGAAAAACAAATAAACACGCGGCACGTTGAGACTAGTTATAGATTATATAGGCCTGCATGTTTTAACGTACATAGACGTACGCGCTTCGTGGTGTATTGGATTAGCTGTAAGATGTGTTCGCTCACGGTCGGAGGTTCAAATCCCGAGCGAGGAAATATCTTCTTTTGTGTAATAAAACCTTTAGCATTAAAAACCCTTTTAAAAACCATTTTAGCATTTTTAACATAGTTAAAATATTACTTTCTTTCTAGGCGGGTATTTCGGGTATTTGCGATACTAATTTACGGTAACATGTAACTGTTAATGCTTCACGCTTTGATAGTGACAGCATTGTAGTGCATTTTCGATGCAGGTTACGTAATCAGACGTGTTCGCCACTCATCATCTCATGTATATTTCAGTTACCATGTTCTGCATATATGTTACAACTTCTGTAAAAAAAACGCTGAAATTTACTATCTATCCATCCTCCATTATAATACGCCCTATCTGTTTACATTCTCTGACAACTCTTGAGATGCTGAACGAGTTTCCGTACAATGCTGCTCTCCTTGCCGGGTTTAGTTGCTACTTCCCAGGGGCTGTTGGAGCTTCAGTTGTGGGCGGACGGCATATATGCCTAGTGTGAATCTGATGCATAATATGGTAAGAGCACCCTCGACATAAGGCAATGTCAGAGGCACTCTCGACCTAACGATGGAAAACCAAAATTGAACAAAATGGTTTTAAAGCGATTACGGAACATTGGTAAAGAAAGACCAAGAAGCCATGGGTGCCCGGAGGGGGAAGGAGGGATTTTGCTCCCCTGGATTTTGAAAGTTGTCACATTTTCTGTGTTCGTGAATAGCTTGTATATGCAAAAACGTCATTCCCCCCCCCCTCCGCCGGAAATTTCTTTCCCTCTTAGAAACATCCTCCCCGGAAAAATTCCTGCGGACGCCCATGCAAGAAGCTCACGTCGTACAATTCTGGGTAACCTACTTATACATTCTTCGCGCTCGGAGAAAGTCAATCCCTTGTCCGAGGTCAACCCAATTCGCACACAGTAGTTGACACTCACAAGACAAGCAATGCTTTAGATTAGGCACCAAGCGCCTCATATGTTTGAATCATTTTATTCTTAAAGGAGATAGTATCTGCAGGTGGGCCATGGACATGATGTCCTCTGCACACAGATGCGCTGCACAAAAGAGAGAATTAGGATCAAAACAGCAGTGTAGAAGATATAGGCATAGAGTAAGAAACCTTCATGGAAAACAAGCGTGACCAAAGATCAGTCAAAACTTTCAAATCGTCACAGTTTTAGAAAAAAAATTGAATTAAAATATACAATCTAACTGAAAATATCTGAGCGCATCTGTTGTTGGCTTCAGGACAGGACAGAACAAACAACCAAACAGCATTCCTACGACAGCCATGTGCCTTTGCCAACATTTCTAATTCTAGCTCATAAACGTCTATGCGCCGATATTGCCATGCAGGAGGTAAATAGGTTTTTAATATTCAAGATTTCTATGGTCTTGACTAGAGAAATTCTTTTCAAATGTAAAATATTTATAGTTAGAGCATTAATGTGGAGGCTAGTTATTAAAACTTTTTAAACTAATCAACTGCTCACTTAAAACGTTGTGAACTATATTTTGACTGTAGTGGATATACAATTTTTGCATAGTCATTGCTCAAACATGGATTGGCGCATGAATACTGATGACTCACAGGCTACGGATGACAGATCGAAGCGTGGGTGATTTAAATCAAAGTCGCGAGGGTACCTTTCATTTTGAGGCTTTGTTTTTATTAAACACGAGTGAGGAAATGTCATTCTATCGTTTTAGCGTCACCCTATTCTTCCACCAGTATAGCCTATCGTTTCATCGGCAAAAATTAATTTCAGCGTAATTAATATTTCTGCACTCGGAGTCGACCCGAATCCCGAAACTCGATTCCCGAAAACGCTGAAAATACACAGAAGCCCGATTTCCCGAACAGTTTTATAGAAAGCTGTCGAAATTCCGAAAACTATTCATATAGTCCCAAAATTAAATTGTAATGTTTGAAATACAACACCCTGTTTAAAAATGAATTGTTGAAGTTTGAACTCTATTACATGACATAGGCTTAGAAATCGATTTGGGATCCGGCCATTTTAAACTAAGCATAAGTTGAATAGCATCCCACTTCTTTTGAACTGATAATTGCATTCTACATAATAATAATAATAATAGTAATAAAAATAATAATCTTCGTTTAATATCTTCAAACTGACAATAATGCAGTATGATTACAAATTTTTCAATTACAATGAAGTATTTTACTTCTCAACTGTATTAGATAATCTCTTAAGGGTTTCATTGGGTAACCTCTGTCTTATTGCATATTAAATGCACTGTATAATACATCATACGGATGTACTGTCACGTCACATTTTATGAATTAATGTTTCGTACAGAAGGGTTAATTTACTCCTCTGCAGATTGTGTAATCAATTTGGTATTTGAGTATGTATGTATATGGTATGGTGTGTGGACATGTGCTAATCTGTATGTATCTATGTATGTTTGTTTAAGTGTTTGTATGCGTGTTGTGTGTATGTATGTGAGAGTGTATGTATGTTGTTGACACGCATGCATATATGTAGGGCTATGAAAAGGTATGAGTGCTTTCAGGTGTATAAGTAGGTTGTATCGCTTGGGTGCAAATGGGTATAAGTGTGCATATATGCGTGTGGGCTAATTTGGCATGAAAGTATGTATTTAGGTGACTGCTCATGAATAAGCTGAGGTTTTCTCTAAAAGTTTAATCCACGGAATTATTATAAATGTTCACATGATTGATCACAGGTTATGTTATCTTGGCGTTAGTTAAGTTCTTGTTATGAACAGTGAAAACATTGTACAACGATAATTATACTTACAGGCTTTAATTAAGTACTGAGTTAAGAATGATGGATGATTGACTGCTTTCCACTTACTGTACTACTACCCAGGTGGCCCTTGTAGCGGGGTCATTTGACCCCTTTTGGGCCTCCTGGAGTCCTGTGTAGCCAAACTTTGGAATATAATAATAATGCATGTTTCTGCTTTAACTGTAAAAGTTTGGTTACCAAATAAACAAGTGTCGTCAAGTGTCAAATCAGTATGAACGGATTATCACAAGTTATTACAGGAGTCGAATTTAACTGTACACGGCAGCCATGCAAGGCGCCCATCACGTCCTACATCTCATTTTAACAACGCGCCATATCGCGAATGAAAGGCTGAGTGGACCTAATTTGGGGAGGTTGCGGGAAGCAATCCCTCTACCTCTTGCTATAATACAATGTTTTAATGTTGTAATGTTTTGCGATGTTGTCATTGTTTTGCTTGATGCCTTTTTAGATATTTAAAAATGGAATTAGAAGAGTTTGTCAAGAAATCAACTCCAAATTTGACATCAGATAAACTGCACACAGTTCTGCAACTACTGGCATATGTTGGAGTAGAATCTGTTGATGATCTTGCATTCGTGCAAGAGAAAGATTTATTGAATGTCTTGCCCCCCATCAAAGCAAGAAAGTTGATCCAGAATTGGAGTTGTAATGGTTAGTTGCAGAGTCTTGCATTTTGCTAGGCATCATATTTTTAAAGTCCTGATCTAACACTATGTATAATGTTCTGATTCTTAAGTTGCTGATTATGAAGAAATCGAAGGAAAGTCAGTTGAAATTCATTTGTTCTGACACCTTAATTCTGGCCACTAAAACAATTCTTCGATGCATTTCTTACCCAAACATTGTGTACGGGCTGGTTTTCACTGTAGACAGAAGAAACAAAGTACATTTGCATTATGCAAGGTTCAGTTTGCATTTGGTCTGCTCCAACTGAAGTGAGCAATCACCAGCAGTTAGGTTGAAAAGTGTATTGTATTCGTACCTTTCTCATTACAAATTGCACCCTGTTTGTATAGTGTGACCAGCAAGTATATGTTATTGTTGATAAACTGAAATAGCATAATATGACCTCTAATTATAAAATGGCCTTCTGGTGCTCTGTTAAATCTCCTACTATTTATATTAAATCTTTCATGCTTTTGCAATGGGCTCAAATGTTTAAAAAAATATTTATAAGTCCTGTTATTTGAAATTAATTGTAGATAAAGTTTCCCTGTTATCATCAACAACCAGCCTTGTTGATGAGTTGATCGCTGGTTTCGTGACAAGTCTGACAATCTCTTCATGAATGCTGATGTTAGTATTCCATCACAATTTTAAACTCTACATTTATAAAGCGCTGCTCGAAAGCTGAGCGCAGGGCGCCAACTTACTCATGAGCAGTGTAAATCTGATCCTGGTTGCCAGCTAGAAGAGGCAGAGGAGTCATGGGGGTGATAAGTAGAGGAGCCCGAGGCAGAGAATAGTGGTTGAGCAGCAGTATTGGTGTCATGGGCATCTGCAGGAGTTTTTCTGGGGGGCGCAAGAATTTCTGGGAGAGGAAAAATTTTCTAAGGTGGGCAAAATTTTGTAGGGGGGGCAAACGGGCATTTTATGCATAGAATTGCTGATTTACCTAAATATTTAAGTGTTTTTAGGATTGAAAAGTGTGTTGGGACTGCTGGAATAATCATAATAATCGAAAGATTTTAACTGTAAAATATTTTCAAAATCCAGGGGTGGCAAATGCCCCCTTGCACCCCCTCCGGACGCCCATGATTGGTGTGAGAACTGAGAATTTGCAGAAATCAGGGTGAAGATAATTCCAGAGTTGAGGGGCAGTGTAGAATATGGATCGGTTGGAGTACTTGAGGCAGTGGCGTAGCTATCATATGTGCAGGGGGTGCAAGGCACCCGGGCCCACGACCTCCAGGGCCCACAGAGACACCAGGCAAATTGGTAAGAACGCAAGGCTACAGGCTTTACAGGGCCAAACAGAGGCCCATGCATGACTCCCTGCACCTGGGCCCATGAAAAGCTAGCTACGCCACTGATTTTCGGAATACATTTAAATTTTTTATTGTACTTGTAATTTGGCCCCGCGCTGATGGCTATATAGGTAAATCACAGCACCCGGGCCCGCACTAGCTTTAATGCGGCCCTGACGTGAGGCAAGCAGTTACTGGGGACAGGAAAGAGTTTGATAGGATAATGAAATGTGGCTACCTCATTGCCACTTGTAACTTAGGTGTTGTTTTCAGTTCTACTGTAACTCGCACTGGTATTTGTAAGTCAGAGCATATGAAGAATGTACAAGTATGTCGAACATGTTTTACCACATGTGTCAGATTCGAACTATTTGCCGTTCGCTTACAACTGAAGCCCCAACAACTTCTGGTTCATGCATTCATTTGCTGCAGGATTGATTATTGCAGTGCCATTTATGCAGGCCTAACTTATTCATGCATATGTCAGCTCCACTCCGTTTTAATGCTGCGGCTCGACTGATCAGTGGCACATCTTGGTATGGTATACAACGATGACATGCATAGACTATAACAGGAGCAGATGTATGGAGTTCTCCTCACGAAGTAGTTAATAATTCCTGACGTTTTGGCAATGTCATGTTTTGATTATCTGTGTACTTTTCCTCTTTGTGATTCTCACAACCATAACACCAGTCTGAAGCCTTCACTACCAAGGCACTGTTTACTTAAAACATAGTTTTCTTTTGAACAGGAAGATACTGTAGACAACACACTGGCAGTACACGAAGAGAAGGGAGTGAATCAGTCAACACCACTTCGAGTGAACTACCAACTTTGTCAAAGCTTACAAATATGACTGTTCATGTCTCAGACTTATTTTGTAGAACGAGTTTACTATATGTTTTGTGATCTTGTCTTTGAAGTTGAGTAAACTCATGAGCTGTGTTTCTTTTATGTGTACTTGGAGCACACATTTAGTTATGTCATTAGTAGAGTTAAAAGCTGCCAGACCTTCTGTGGACACTGACAATTGGCCCAGTCACAACAGTTACCAGTTGGGTTTTTAAACTGTTACTTTATTAATGTGCAGTAGTGTAGTTATTTGGCTTCTGGACTTTCATCAACCAAGTGGTTGGGGATCAAATTTCCCAGCTGGGCAGAAGTTTCACTTGCAGCCCTAGTCAACTGAGCTATAATGAGCACACTGACCATAAGATGCCAATGTGAAGATCAGATGGTGAAGAAGGGGACTTGCCACCAGCCTTCGTATGGCGACGCTAAGAAAATGATACTTCATACCCACGGCATCCCCTCAGGGTTACCGAAGGGACTGCTCTGCTTCTTATTCCATACTAGCAAGTATTTTCATATGATGCCTAGACTTTGAGGTGTTAAATTTATGTACATTATTATTATTAAGGAACATTTATATAGCACCTCTTCAAGAAAGTCTACTCAGCACCACTCCCAGTCCAGCCACGGCTAAAGAGAGCAGTCCTCAAATTAGCATAAAAATAGCAGTGACTCGCATGTTAACACATATTAAATAACTACACTGTTGCACACAAGAATAGATGATATGACCTATAGGCAATGCATTCATGTTTATGGCATTTTTATCAAGTGTTAAAATATTTAAAGGCTGAATTTATTCTGCTGCAAAAGCATAAACATAATAGTTTCTTGTTAATTTTTGTCAGGCACCAATTGTTTACAAAAACACCAATGTGTAGAAAAAGACGGGGGAGGGTTTGAACATTTTATCAGTATTTTGCAAACTAATGTCAACAAAATTTGAAAGCAGCCGAATTCAACGCTAGCAGTTTTGCAAGTCAGACTTCAATCAAAATCAATTCCTTTGTTGAGAAAATTCAAATTTGCATACATGATACACCATGGCAATTTCTTCTCTTTGTCAGAGACTTTAGAGTCAAATAATGCTAAGTCACACTAGCAAAACTGAGGGGGTTGGAAACGACCCCCATGGGGTGTGCAGTGAAGACTTAATTGGTGGTCCTAAGAAAGACTAGGGGGTTGATCCTACACCCCTCAACAATTCCCACTCTCACACACACACACACACACACACATGCCACCAATCTCCCCTTGAACAGGCAAACATGAAGGTATCTGTCGATCCTCTGTATCAAGTGATGAACCACTCGACTCGTACAATAAATGAAATAAGACAGGAAAATCCTGAAACACATCTGCTAAAATACTGTCTTTCAAAGTAGCTGACTTCTCAACGACCAATTTGTAAATGTAATTGTAATCTGCCATTTATAAGACACCACTTCAAGAGTAATTCATTATTGGCAATCCAGACTCAAACCAGTCGGATAACTGTCAAATAGTACAGGCTTCAGGTCCTTGCAGAACTGGTGAGAGAGGCCAAGGAACTTCAGGGACAGCTCTCAAGAATGAAAGATGATCTTAAGTTCAGGCACTTTGGGACTCTAGAACGAGTTATTCAGGATGTTCGTAATTGTAATAAAGCATTATGGCGCCACTCAGACCCGCTCCCAACTCGGATCAAAGTCTTCACTGACGAAAAGACAGGTTTTCAGGCACTTGCGGAACTGGAAAGAAGGGAGAGTCAGGAGGCCAACCCTAAGAGCTGTCGTAATATTCATAGCGCTAACCAGAGATGTAGGCCTATTGAATCCAAAGTGACGACGATATTGCAGGCATGTTGTTTATCAGATGATCAAGCGAAAGAGTTGGTCAATGGATTTGGTAGAAATTTACTGAAATCAAATGTGCTCAGGTAGCGCGTCAGTCACAGAATGCTACAGTCAACAATTGCAGAGGGCCGTTATACTCTGTCCTGTCAATCAAAACGACCTGATTTCAATTGCCTTGGCATGCGTCTCTGTGATAAAATTAATGGAACGTGTGAAAAGTATACGCCTTACCATTCGTGTGATCTATGACTTCATTTAAGCTAGGATCGACTGGAATCTTTCAATAAACGAATATTTCATTTGAATGATCATGGCCCAGTTTACCAACGGTGGCAGTCGCTGTTTATGAATTTAACCAATTCTACTCAGTTTCTTGAGCTAATTGGCTTTCACTGTTTTATGACTCTAGCCAAACTACTGCCTATTCAGCAATTAGGTTATTGAGCTTATTAGCGGTTAAAGTTGTGTTCTTTATTGCCGCATCATCATTTCAATTAATTTAACGATGTGTTTTATGGACTTTTACGAAGAGGTTAATTTAATACACATATCTGATGTCAATTTAAAGTTTTGCTCAAACGCAATACCAGTTCTCACAGGCGTCTATCCCCCCCCCAAGTCATTGGAGCAACTTCCCCTCTCTCCCCCTTACTTCCCCTGCTACTGATGGCACACACTGACAGATCTCTCCCCCTATTTCTTGGATGGAGCGTTTGCTCAAAGGTTTCCATGATGTAGACGCCTCTGCCAGTTCTTCCGTTAGAAATTAGAAAAGAACGCACCCACTTCCAAGTGGGCTCCAGCCTCAGCATCTGCAGCATCTTCGGGTACTTTGCGGCGCGTATCGTCCTTGTTATCTGAAAGCTGAAGCTGAAGGCACGTGTGAGAAAGTTTTTGATTTCTTTTTTCAAATTACAAGCATTTCTCCTAATTTCTTAAATTAAGAGAAGCGAGTGCAATTTAACATCTGTTACTGATAGTTAATAGAGTGATCATAATGGTGACACTAACTTGCTCTGTTTGTGACCGTACATTTTCTTCTGTATTTGTGTGGTTAACGCATTGTAGACATCATTCTAATGTCAGTAACGTTTCATTCAAATGTAGCCTTCCAGGATGCCATAGTGTATTAGTCACTTATAATGCTTTGCGAGTCCATGTAATTCGCCATCATAACATTAAAAGATGTAAAACATTAAACAGCAGTGCTCCTAAACTGGTTTGTACGATGCCGTTGTGCAGTGCATCTTCCAGCAATACTCAAGACCACTTGTCACATTTGAAAGAGCACATTCACAAAGGACAGACAATCCAGTGTCCATTCACAAACTGTACAAAAGAATTTAGAAACAAATCCTCGTTTTCATCTCATTTATGTCGAAAGCACAAAAATAAAGAAGTTCCATTACTTGCTGATAATTGTGCAACTGTTGAAGGCAATGGATTACATCCAGTGTTAGAAAACTTATGCGATAATGGTGAGGTTAATGTTGATGTTAACGATACTGATGTCCACAATGAGGATAATGAGTCAGCTTTTGTAAACAGCTCTGCTTTATTTTTGTTAAAACTACAAGCAAAATATTTGTTGTCTGAACGTAAAATTCAAAATATTATTGATGATTTCCTAAATATTCATAGCATTAGCCAGAAATGCGTGGAATCCAAAGTGATGATGAAATTGCAGGCATATGGTTTATCAGATGATCAAGCAAAAGAATTGGTCAATGAATTTGACAGAGATCTGCTTAAATCAACATTTACTGAAGGTCCTTTGAGAAGCAATTTCACAAGATTGCAATATTTCAAAAATGTCTATAATTTTGTCAGCCCAGTAGACGTGTACATTGGACGTAATGATTGCCGGCAGTTGAGGTATTATCAGTATGTACCTCTTGAGAAGAGCTTACAAAATCTTTTTAAATTTAAATCTGTTAAAGATCAGTATTTCCAAAGGCAGGTCTCAACAAATTCTGACATTTTGGAAGACATTACAGATGGATCTGTATTCAAAGCAAATGCATTCTACATGGAGAACCCTACAGCCTTAAAAATAATTTTGTACCAAGATTCTTTTGAGGTGGTTAATCCATTAGGATCAGCAAAATCGAAACACAAAGTGCTAGCTGTGTATTACACTTTAGCTGATATAATGCCACACCACAGATCAAACATTGATCACATTCAGTTAGTTTTATTATGTACAGAGAAAGATTTAAAAGCATTTGGACAAGACAAAATTTTCAGTAAATTAGTGGCAGATTTAATGCACTTAGAAACAAGTGGCATTGAAATTTGTGGACAGATTGTTAAAGGCAGCATTGTTTCAATAACTGGTGACAATTTGGGGTCACACATGATTGGAGGATTTGCAGAAAATTTTAGTAGCACTGCTCACTTTTGTAGATTTTGTCTTATTGAACGGACACAGTTTGTTAATGGCCTAGCTTATAAAACTGGAGCACCAAGAAACAAAACAAATTATGACTCGGATGCTCTTAAGTCTGATCTTGGTCTATTTCAATCCCGAGGAATAAAATTTGCATCTTCCTTTAATAAACTGAAACATTTTCATGTTTGTCTCCCTGGTCTTCCACCTTGTATTGGTCATGACTTATTTGAAGGGGTGGTTTCACTAGACATGGCTTTATATTTGAAATATTTTAAAAGAAAGAACTGGTTTACATATGAACAGTTTAACCGTTTGTTATCAGGTTTCAAGTGCCTCGGCACTGATTCAGCCAACAAACCTCCTAGCATCAAAGTTAATGCTGATCATCTAAGTGGCCATGCAGTTCAAAACTGGTGTTTTTTACGCATTCTCCCTCTTGTTATTGGCCATAAAATCGTTGACTTGCAAGATGATGTTTGGCATCTTTGTACATTGTTGCGGGAGATTGTTGAAATTGTGTGTGCACCTAGGGTTACTTTTGGTATAGTTGCATATTTGCAGTGCCTTATTGAGGAATATTTAGACGGCAGAAAACGCTTGTTTCCTGATCATCAATTAAAACCAAAGCACCACTATCTTGCTCACTATCCTACCCTTATACTTCGGTTTGGTCCACTGATTCGGGTGTGGACAATGCGTTTCGAATCAAAGCACTCATATTTCAAGCAATGTGCAAGAGCTGCCCAAAATTTCAGAAATTTGCCAAAATTACTTGCCAAAAAGCACCAACTGCTGCAGGCTTTTCATGGTGAAGGTGACATTTTCCCACCCATCATGCAGTGTCACAATGGTCAAGCGTTGCTTCTGAAACTGTACAGTAATCCAATTCAGGCAGCCATTCTATCATGCAATCTAAATGTCAAACATTGCATGGTGTATGATAAAATAAATGTGAAGGGAATTGAATATTCTGCTGGTCTATATGTTCCTCTTAGGCACTGTGATTATGGCATAATATTTGGAAAAATTCTGTTTTTGCTCATTTCTGGTAACAACGATGTCAGTATTTTAGTAGAAACTTACAAATCAGAGCACGATGTTAAATTGCACACTTATATTCTGGAAAAAAGTGTAAGCCAAATTGAATGCATAAATTTGAAAAATTTACTTGATTACCATTCAATTCCAGCTTATGATAACTTCAATCACAAAGTTATTGTGTTGCATCATGCATTTTTAGATTTATAAAAATGGATTTAGAAAGTTTCATTAAGAAGTCAACTCCAAATTTGGCTTCAGATGTATTGCAAACAGTTTTGCAACGTCTGGCTGTCATTGGAGTGGAAGAAGTGGATGATCTTGCATTAGTGCAAGAGACAGATTTATCGGAGATCTTGCCACCCATAAAGGCAAGAAGATTACTGCAGAATTGGAGTTGTCCTGGTTAGTGGCATGAAATTTACATTATCGTAAGCTGTCGATTAGTTAAAAGTATGAATGTAATAGTGTTTCGTTTCTTAAGTTTGTTCAATATGAGTTCCATAAAATCAAACTCATACATACATACATATGGCCTTCCAAAAACATGTCTGTCACTCATAACAAAATTTAACATAAAGGACTTGTTGCTGATCAAGTGTTCAATATATTTCCAGCAGGTGAACTATCTGACAGTAAGTATGGTAATCTTCCATTGCAGCAATCAGGTTTTAAAACTTCAGTAATTAACCCTTAAATGCCTGCTTTTTTCAAAACACGAAGACCTAACGTGGGTCATGTGGGACCCATGTTTTGCAGAAGTTTGTTACAAGTTTTGACAAGTTTGCTAGAAGTTTTAACAACATGTTGCAAACATATGTATGTTTGCATACATATGTATGCATGTAGGTATGTTTGCTTGTATGTTTGTATACGTATTATGTATGTACATATGTTTATGCATGCATGGATGCATGTAACTATGTATTTATGTATGTATGTATATATGTATGTGTATGCATGTATCTAATCATATGTATGTACATAGGCATTTATTTACTTAGTTATGTATGTATGTATGTACTGATGTATGTATATGTATGCATGTAGGTTTTTTGTATATGTATGTACATAGGTATTTATGCATGCATGAATGCATGTATGTATGTATGTATATATATATGCATGTGTATGCATGCATGTTTCTTTGCTTATATGTATACATATGTATGTACATAGGTACTTATGTACTTAGTTATGTATGCATGTACTGATGTATGTATGCATATATGTGTATGTTTGTTTGTATGTATACATCAATCAATCAAGTAAATCTTTTTATTGAAGCACGTTAGAAAACAAAGCAGTATCAACATAACAATATATCAGTATTAGTAACAAAAGGAGACCCAGAAGGGATAATAATCCCGCCAGGGAGGGCCACCTAAGATTCATAACCATCACAATAAATGTCATTGTAAAAGTCTTGCAATCAATACTCTTATCGATTACTTTGATCAAGAAAAGAGGTGAACAAGATAAATCTAAATTGAAACTTAATTAAATGGTATATCTGGAATCCAAACCAAATTAGTGTAATTGCAGCTAACGGTTAACATTATCCAATTATCAAGTGAATTACACATGACACGAGTGCACACAAGCAAATAATGAAAACCATGGAAAAACACAAAGAACAAGTTAAGGAACCGAATACCAACATAAGCAAATAAAGAACTAATAATGACAAGTCTATGCAAGAAAACTAAATGATAAAAACTGTAAAGACAACAAAACTGAACAAGTATGACTCCAGTAGGAGTGCACGCAAAGAGTTTTTGAATAAGTACAAGTTAGGCAGTTTATGAGTATTAGAAGATAGAGTGTTCCATGCAGCAGGGCCTGTACACATGTATGTACATAGGTATTTATGTACTTAGTTATATGTATGTACTGATGTATGTATGCATGCTTGGATGTATGTATGTGTATATATTATATATATGTATATGCAGTGCCTTTTTTCTAGAACAAAAGGTTCCGGAACTGAACAATAGGTTCCGGAACTGAACAATTATGGAAGGACTAAAATCCCGAGAAATACGGGATTGGGGGTTCGGAGGGGTCTCAATAAACACTGAAAACAGTTCACAACACTGAAATAAAATTAAAATAACTAAATTATTGCTTTTATTATTAAAATAAATAAATTATCTTTTGGTAGCTGAAAAAAGGTCCCGGAACGCCGTTCCGGCTGAAAAAAGCACTGTGTATATGTAAGTATTTATGTACATAACTATTTATGTAATTAGGTATGTATGTATGTATGTATGCATGTATGTATGCATGTATGAATATATGTATGTAAACTATACATGCATGCATATATCTGGATGCAGCTTTTCTTCTGCCAAATGAAAAAGACAAGAATAAACATCGTCTGTGGGCAATTACACTCATACCAATTGCAAAACATGTTATATTCAGGAAATAAATTTAAATTCTTGTCAATAAGTATACTAACCACAAATACTACAAATAGCAGAATTTTTGCAATTTTAAAAGGAGGTCAAAAAGTAACAAAACCAGCCGTGGGTCCAGGGGACCGTAGGCATTTAAGGGTTAAATCTTTGGTTGTGTGCATTTTTACTTTGTATGCTGGCTGGTTTTCATTGTGTGCACACTGATTGTAAATAAGTGCCTTAAGAGTTCAGAAAGATAGGTCAAGATATGGATTCATTGGCCATTGTTCTGTTGGTGCATTGTGTCTTAGAAGGTCATTGGTGATAGGTTGTGAAGCATCTACATGGATAACTGATTGTAATTAAGACCTCTGAGTAGGGCTCTTTAAGAGGTGCTATATAAATTTCCAGAATGAATGAATGGATATTATAGAGAACAAAGTATACATATATATATATATATATATATGCATTATACAAAGTGTAATTGGCTGCTGGAGTTCGACTCCATCAGGAAGTTAGCCATTCCATCAGCTTAAGTTAAAAAGTGTACTCGACACCTTCTATTGCGCCCTGTTTGTGATTCAAATAATCCACCTGAGACACTGTTGAATCAGCGGTTAGGTATGCAAAGCTCGCATATGTTTTAGAAATGAAGTCCTTCTATTCTGTCCATTTACTGTAGATAAAATTGTGGCGTCGACTTCCACACCACAGACGTCCAGCCCTACGGTTGGCACTCCAAGCACGTCTAACAGTCTCGGTTGGGTAGACGCATTCTCTTTGCCGAGATCAAGGCTATCCAAAAAAATGAATGACTTGTTGGCGCAAGGCAGACGGCTGGAACCTCCTTCACGTCGAGAACTTGTGAGGGTTGTGGTGGACGAGGTTTTAAAAGTTTGTTCAAAACCACTGAAAAAACACACAGATGCAGTTGCCCAAAGAATTGTCGATGCGCATCCTGCATCTCTGTGTGATAAAGTGGATGGAGAAGTCCTCATGGGGGGTTTTCAGTCTCTCGCCAAACAGCTTAAAGCGAGAGTTGAAAACCTCAATCGAAAGGACTCAGCCAATGATTCACTAACCGAATCAGAGAGCGCCACGCCTACGCGTAAACGTAAGCTCGACTTTGGCTGTGTGAATTCTCAGCCCACTGACATGCCTCTTGAGGAGTCTGAAGAATCTCTTCATGCGAGACAAGTGTTACTTACACAAATCTTCGAGCAAGGAGAACTGGCATGGCAACAAGACGAAATTGAAGAGCAGATGAAGATCACATATATCCTGCAAAGGAAGGATATAAATAGAAATGTTCCTATTCCTGAACTTCTGAAGCAGTGGCCCTTCCTGTTCCAGGAATTTGGAACAAAAATTCATTTTGAACTTTTAATGGAAGCGAAATTGCTAGAGTGTCTTACAGATTCGGGTAAAGTCGAGAAGCTCTGGGCCTACTTGAAGACGAGCAATGTCACGAAGTACAAGCAAATATTCAAGGTAATTTTGGATTGAAACATTATTTGAATCAACAAGGAAATTGTTAAACTATTTCTTAAAAATGGTTATACAGATAATTAAGTGCTGTGCAAATTGGCAAAGCTGAAATGGCTGTGTTGTTGTTTGATTTCAACTGGTTCTGCTGTTGCACTGCTATAGTGGAGTGGTACAAATATTTATATTTTCACAAGGAACATTTTAGTCAAAATTGCACAAAATACATTAGCAACACATCATTCAAACTTAATTATTGTTTGGAAAGTCCAACCCATTCCACCATTCTGTTATTGTAAAGTAACAAATGAGATAGATGCTTTTGCACTTTTCAGGAGGCTGCTCTAGATGTCCTCGAGGACGTGAAGGAGTTGCCGGATCCAAAGAATATATTGCCAGCTGCAATACTCAGCTTAATGGCATATTTTGCAGAGCAGTCCGAGACTCTCTTCTTGAAGGCTGATGTTAGTATTTCATTAGATTACATAGTATGTTCAAACTAGAGCTCTACCGAATAGCATTTTTTACTATTTGGCCGAATACGAATAATTGGCCACATTATTCAGTCGAATAAGCATATGAATAGTAAAATAACATAACAGAGGGTTTACAGTGGTTCAGAATACTAAAGCCTGTGTGAGAACCACCTCTTCTCCCCCAACAGTTTTCCGAGTCTAAAGACCCTCTTTATGTCCTTGAGCATAAATAATGTCTTTGATTCTGAATTTCTTCACGTGACATTACACAAGAAAGTAATTGCAGAAAGACTAAACAAAAACTAGAAGATGGATGGTCGATGAAAATATCGCTCAAATTAGAAGCTGGGTGATCGATGAACATGAAACTAGAAACTGGAAGGACAATGAATATATTTTTTTGTATTATAAAGTTCCAATGCATAATTTAGTAACGTAAACTACGGTTTAACGTATTTGTATTTTAAATGATAATTAAGTGCTGTTATGAAACTTTTAGAATGGCCAGTAGCACGTTAAATTATTACCTTGTACATACTGCAAAGTGCAAATGGCCTTCCTCGGAATTTCGTCCCTTATTTAAAAATATTTCCTCACTGGACTTCGCTAAACGTAAATTTCTTAGAACACTTGATACACTGTAACTGTTGAATTTAACGAAAATCGAACAAGTTAAAGATTTGTTTACTTCATGCGCATAAAACCAGAAGCTATAAAGAGAGTTTAGATCGCAAAGGATACTACACAGTGAAGCGTTAAGTTTATATAGCGCATTAACACCAGACTACAATTTATGGAGCGCTTTATTATTCGCGTTCAGTTTTAAAGAAACTCCGGCTGAATACGAATGAACTATTCGGAGCACTATTCGGTCCAAAGCGAATGGAATAAGAATAAGTAAGTAAGTAAAGTAAGTTAGTAAGTAAGTATATTCTTTATTGAACCACCTGCATGCACACTGTGGTTAACAAACATGTTATGCAGTTAGAGGCATGAAACACAAGAAACAACATAAGTTGGAAAGGAAGCCAGCTAACTAGGTTACTTATACATAGAAGGCCTAACAATTGGATACGAATTTTACTGGTATAACATCCTAGTTAAGAAATTCTTACGCGTTAGCGCGTCTGCCTTAGGAATCTTCGGTACAGGTCTAGTTCAAACACGAATGTTCACTTTTTAACTAAATATATTGTTGCTAGTTTATTACTGGAACGCATGCAACTGATAGTCTGAGAGATGTTTAATTGCTTACTGTGAGTCTTGCAACTGATTTGGGCAATCTTGATCTAGAATTTGGAAAGTGTACAGTGGTAATTACGAATTACTAATGATGTGAATATGTCGAAATTCTCGGATATATAAATTGTAAGTTGAAACAAGTGTCCAATGGGAGTTCCTGTTTAATTTGACTAAGCCTAATTGAAACATTGAAATTTGTTCTGTAACAGATAGAAGTTGGAGTTAGGCATATCAAGATGCAGTGTGATCCCTTGCAAAAAGTAGGCCTAACTCACAATGAAGAAAACGTATTTTTGCTGAGGGCGACATAATAGTGTTTTATTGAAGAAGTTATTCTTCTTTTAATATTTTTACTTCTTTTATATTTTTTGTAGGAAACTGCCACTTCTTCAGAAGTTCAGGATTTACCCGTAACTCCTTGCTTGATATTTTGTGGTAAGAGTTTCCTATTATTTGTCTCAATTGACTGCTAAATGAACATTGTTACTGTCATAGGCCTGCTGCTCTGAGGTAGCTTTTTCAGATAGCTGTTGCTTGTATTCAGTACTAGCTGGTTTACCCGGCGTTGCCCGGGTTTCGGAGGTTTGGGCCGGGACACCATGGTAGCGGTGAAAACGGGGGACGCGATCCCTCTAGCGAATAAGCAACAAAACACTGCTTAACCCGGCGTTGCCCGAGTTTAGTTCAGTGAAAGTTTCAATCCCTCTAGCGAATCCGTACTGTAGCTGCTTAACCCGGCGGCGCCATCTGGCGAGTGAAAATAGGTTGAGTGTAATTTTTTATAAATGCATTGCCCGGGTAGGTTTTGGCCCGGGAGACGATGGTAGCGGTGAAAACGGGGGACGCGAAGCCTCACACTGGGTGTGTCATGCCCACCCCGACACAGCAGTGAAGGTTTCGAGTGAAAAGCTCGAAAACTGTACAAATGCATCCCGGTCAAAGACGCTGTGACAGACAGATTCTTTCCTTTATTTATACAGATGTCAGAATTGTGCTGACTAAAGCACTAATGAGTTAACTTCCGGACAAAGATAATAAAAATCATATCTCCTGCATCCTCTGTAAAAAAAATTTGAGTACATTCCACAACAACCCATAGCCAGCATAACTTTAATTTATATTATTTACATTATCTATTCTCTTGTTCATGGTTGCGGTGTGCCAACCAGTTTTGCATAATAAACGAATATACTACTAAATAATGTTGTGTAGGAGCATGGACTCACATACCCATAAAGCTGCGTTTAATTCCTTCTGCTGCTTTTGCATGCTAAACTTGAATGTACTTTTAATGTCGTCATCATTCTGTTTACCATTATTCCACAGTCCCTGTTCAATGTTCATGCTGATGAATTGAAATGGTTATTGAGCCGTCTGCAACAGCATATTAGTAGTGACAAACCCAGTTAGTATAGACTATGCTTTGTGACTGAAGTTCGTGTTTAAGGCACAGGCTGTTCTCAAAACTACTATGTGCCGTATCAAATTTAGATGCGGACGTCCACACCGGTCATAATTTCCTACCCCTTGAGACGGAATTTGTAACATTTCGGATAATGACCCAAGTATGAGCCAGAGTATGTCCACAGGGAGAAAGGACTATAAAGTAAGGAAAGGCTTCAGACACAATTCTACACAACGTTAAGTTGCCGTGTATTTTTCTATATTAAAGTCCCATACTTATTTCATAAGCAAGGTCATTGACTCCAGTCATGTCCTTGGCCGGCTTTAGATGAATTGAAGAATGTCTGTTTTCATGGGTATTTTGTGGCTAATCATTTAACACACAAACACAGTAAATTGCAAAGTACAAAAATTTCTGTTATGTGTTCTAGGATCATCTTGCTGCTCTGCACAACGATTTATGCTGTCGATTGACAAAGTTGTTGTGAATGACAACATCACAACATTTCTGGCGGGATTTCTGTCGCTTTTTGGCAGCTTTTTTTGTTTCAACATTGAGTACCCTGCGGCCGCAGCTGCTACGTTGGAGTTCATTCAAAGGTAAACTGTTTTTGTAAAGCTCTATCTTCTTTTCTCTCTGCCGATTATCAGGTTTGAACAAGATATCTTCTGTTCGTTCTGTCTCTGATTTCGTAAACGAGAGACATTTCTTGTATCCATGCCTTACGCTTATAGATCTTGTTTCGCTGTTTCCTTCCATGTCTTTGTCATCCTTGACTCTGTGTTCCCTCCCCATAGCCATAAAGTGCTCTGGCTGTTAACCTCCCCAGATAACCACCCACATCGAACCAACGTGGGTAAGACATCTACAAATCCCATCAACATCTGATATTAGACCGATATCTTGCCAGATACTCCAAGAGAAGTCCGAGTCCAGTTTCCAGAAGGCCAAATCAAATGAGATGGGGTTTTGCATAGAGTAGTCCAGAAGAACTCCAAGTCCGGTTTCCAGGGGTCCAGATCATGACAGGAGGCAGAGAAGCTGTCATGACGGGTGCCGTTTTGGGCGAGAACAACTGGAAGCCGGATAAACAGATGAGTCAGGATAGGAACACTTGAAAAGAAGGTGATACTTCAATTTTGAGTGGAACGGTATCAGCAATAGAGGTGGAAGGAATGGAGCTAAGCTGAGGGGAGGGAGATTTGCGATAAAGAGCTAGGCAGTTGGGAGGGAGATAGCCACTTATTGGCCAAAAGATTTCTTGCTTACTGCTTAATTTTGTTACAAGGATAGTAATTTTTTATTTTCAGGTGCTTCTTTAAAATTAATCCTGAGCGAGGAAGTCGAGTAGAGAAGGTCGAAAGAAAGAGGAAATACACTTTGAATCCGAAAGTGGTGACGCTGGTTCAAAATGTTGCAGACTTTGAGTGGCTAGGTTCATGAGTTTTTAAGGTGCTTTGTATAGTTTATTTACAGAAGACTGAGTTTTTAAAGGTTTCTGCTTACTTTTAAAATTGTGTTCGCAGATGATTGAACAGTTTATTGTAGGACTCTAACCCTTTGTTGCACAGGATTTTTTGCTGAAAAAAATATATGTGCTAGAAAATGCATATTGTAATCAATTGGCACTGTTTTAAGGTCTAAATTTATTGACAGAATTTGTTTATTTGAAGAAAGAATAACTTTAACCAATTGGTAACTGCATGCAATAGCCACAGAGGTAACCGGTTGCTAATTGGCAACTGAATGCACTGAGTGGACGTGCAATGCTTTACTGTTTGGTAACAAGATGCAAAATACATAAACTACATTATCACCGACCGTTGAAGCTCAAAATGTAATATTTCATGACTAACGTTTTCAAGAATTAAAACTATGCCATTGTATAAAATGTTGCAGAAATGTTGGTTCACTTGGTTATTATACCATCAAAAACTTATTTCCTGCAGTGTTGCAAATTGTCACCATTTGGCTAATATGCTATAAAATACTTCCTGATGGTTGCATATTGTTGTCATTTGGTACCATGAGATTTCAATAGAAATGCAATGAAAGTTCATGTTGTTGCCTACAAACGTGTGGACGTATCTTATATTAAACTGTCTTAGCTGTTTATTAAAACGGACTTTTAATAAAAACTGATTTAGCCATTGGTATGATTTTTTTAGTTCTTGAAATTATGTATGAATAGTCATACTTGCACTGTGAAAAACACGATTTTCGTCTTTTGTAACATAAGGCTTAAGGAAGAATTTTGTTTTCGCCGGTTAGACTACGCTCGTGTGTAGTTCTTTGCATAGGCAAAAACATTCTACATAGGTATTGAACACCGCATCATAGAGTACGGAGCTTTACATGGCTGTGAATCTTGATTTTGTGAGTGTTATCAATAATTGGCAACAAAATACAATAAAGGCTTGAAGTGAATGTTTACTTTGAAAATGCAGCTTTCTAAATTAAAAGCTTTGTTAAAGCTTGATTTTTATTATTAAATTTGCATTCAGTTATGGCAACTTTTAAGATGCTTCGTGTTGTATATTTACCGAAGATTGAATTTTGAAAGGTTTTTGTTTACTTTTATAATTGTGTTTGCAGACGTTTACGCAGTTTATTGTAGGACTTTAAGTGAATGTTTACTTTCAAATGCCGTTTTTTCAAATTAAAAGCTATGTCAAAGCTAGATTTTTTAAATTATTAAATGTGCATTCAGTTATTGAGATTTTTAAAGTGCTTCGAGTACTTTATTTACCTAAGATTGACGTTTATGTTTACTTTTGAAGTTTCTTTGAAACTGCCTAATAACCTGAGAGTTTATAGTTTTTGTGGTTGGGGATTGTGTGCAGACGTTTACGCAGTTTATTGTAGGACTTTAAAGTGAACGTTTAATTTGAAAATGCTGCTTTTTAAGTAAAAGCTTTGTTAAAGCTAGATTTTTATTTACAAATTTGCATTCAGTTATTGCAATTTTTAAGATGCCTCGTGTAGTATCTTTGCAGAAGATTGTATTTTGAAAGGTTTCTGTTTACTTTTAAGATAGTGTTTGCAGATGATTATGCAGTTGTTTGTATGACTTTAAAGTGAACGTTTACTTTAAAATTAATACCCTTGTTAAAGCTAGATTTTTTAATTATTGAATGTGCATTTAGTAATTGAGATTTTTAATGAACTTCGAGTACTTTATTTACCTAAGATTCAGGTATATGTTTACTTTTGAAGTTTCTTTTAAACTGCCTAAAAACCGGAAAGTTTATAGTTTTGTGGTTTAGGATTGTTTGCCGGTGTTTGTGCAGTTTGTTGTGGGATTTTAAAGTGGATATTTACTTTGATAATGCTGTTTAAATTAAAAGCTTTGTTAAAGCTAAATTTTTATTATTAAATTTGCATTCAGTTATGGCAATTTTTAAGATGCTTCATGTTGTATATTTACCGAAGACTGAATTTTGTAAGGTTTTGTTTTACTTTTAAAATTGTGTTTGCAGACGTTTAAGCAGTTTATTGTAGGACTTTAAAGTGAATGTTTACTTTCAAATGCCTTTTTTTTCAAATTAAAAGCTATGTCAAAGCTAGATTTTTTAAATTATTAAATGTGCATTCAGTTATTGAGATTTTTAAAGTGCTTCGAGTACTTTATTTACCTAAGATTGAGGTTTATGTTTACTTTTGAAGTTTCTTTGAAACTGCCTAACAACTTGAGAGTTTATAGTTTTTGTGGTTGGGGATTGTCTGCAGGTGTTTGTGAGGTTTTTTGTAGCATTTTAAGGTGAATGTTTACTTTGAAAATGCTGCTTTTTAAATTAAAAGCTTTGGTAAAGCTAGATTTTTATTTACAAATTTGCATTCAGTTATTGCAATTTTTAGATGCTTCTTGTTGTATGTTTACCGAAGATTGAATTTTGAAAGGTTTTTGTTGACTTTTAAAATTGTGTTTGCAGACGTTTACGCAGTTTATTATAGGACTTTAAAGTGAACGTTTACTTTGAAAATGCTTCTTTTTAAGTAAAAGCTTTGTTAAAGCTAGATTTTTATTTACAAATTTGCATTCAGTTATTGCAATTTTAAGATGCTTCTTGTTGTATGTTTACCGAAGATTGAATTTTGAAAGGTTTTTGTTTACTTTTAAAATTGTGTTTGCAGACGTTTACGCAGTTTATTGTAGGACTTTAAGTGAACGTTTACTTTGAAAATGCTGCTTTTTAAGTAAAAGCTTTGCTAAAGCTAGATTTTTTTTTGCAAATTTGCATTCAGTTATTGCAATTTTTAAGATGCCTCGTGTAGTATCTTTGCAGAAGATTGTATTTTGAAAGGTTTCTGTTTACTTTAAGATAGTGTTTGCAGATGATTATGCAGTTGTCTGTATGACTTTAAAGTGAACGTTTACTTTAAAATTAATACCCTTGTTAAAGCTAGATTTTTTAATTATTGAATGTGCATTTAGTAATTGAGATTTTTAATGAACTTCGAGTACTTTATTTACCTAAGATTCAGGTATATGTTTACTTTTGAAGTTTCTTTTAAACTGCCTAAAAACCGGAAAGTTTATAGTTTTGTGGTTTAGGATTGTTTGCCGGTGTTTGTGCAGTTTATTGTGGGATTTTAAAGTGGATATTTACTTTGATAATGCTGTTTAAATTAAAAGCTTTGTTAAAGCTAAATTTTTATTATTAAATTTGCATTCAGTTATGGCAATTTTTAAGATGCTTCGTGTTGTATATTTACCGAAGACTGAATTTTGTAAGGTTTTGTTTTACTTTTAAAATTGTGTTTGCAGACGTTTAAGCAGTTTATTGCAGGACTTTAAAGTGAATGTTTACTTTCAAATGCCTTTTTTTCAAATTAAAAGCTATGTCAAAGCTAGATTTTTTAAATTATTAAATGTGCATTCAGTTATTGAGATTTTTAAAGTGCTTCGAGTACTTTATTTACCTAAGATTGAGGTTTATGTTTACTTTTGAAGTTTCTTTGAAACTGCCTAACAACTTGAGAGTTTATAGTTTTTGTGGTTGGGGATTGTCTTTGCAGAAGATTGTATTTTGAAAGGTTTCTGTTTACTTTTAAGATAGTGTTTGCAGATGATTATGTAGGACTTTAAAGTGAATGTTTACTTTCAAATGCCGTTTTTTCAAATTAAAAGCTATGTCAAAGCTAGATTTTTTAAATTATTAAATGTGCATTCAGTTATTGAAATTTTTAAAGTGCTTCGAGTACTTTATTTACCTAAGATTGACATTTATGTTTACTTTTAAAGTTTCTTTGAAACTGCCTAATAACTTGAGAGTTTATAGTTTTTCTGGTTGGGGATTGTGTGCAGGTGTTTGTGAGGTTTATTGTAGCATTTTAAGGTGAATGTTTACTTTGAAAATGCTGCTTTTTAAATTAAAAGCTTTGGTAAAGCTAGATTTTATTTACAAATTTGCATTCAGTAATTGCAATTTTTAAGATGCTTCTTGTTGTATGTTTACCGAAGATTGAATTTTGAATGGTTTTTGTCTAGTGTTAAAATTGTATTTGCAGACGTTTACGCAGCTTATTGTAGGACTTTAAAGTGAACGTTTACTTTGAAAATGCTGCTTTTTAAGTAAAAGCTTTTTAAGATGCCTCGTGTAGTATTTTTGCAGAAGATTGTATTTTGAAAAGTTTCTGTTTACTTTTAAGATAGTGTTTGCAGATGATTATGCAGTTGTTTGTATGACTTTAAAGGGAACGTTTGCTTTAAAATTAATACCCTTGTTAAAGCTAGATTTTTTTTATTATTAAATGTGCATTCACTAATTGAGATTTTTAAGGAACTTCGAGTACTTTATTTACCTAAGATTCAGGTATATGTTTACTTTTGAAGTTTCTTTTAAGCTGCTTAAAAACCGGAGAGTTTATAGTTTTGTTGTGGTTGAGGATTGTTTGCCGGTGTTTGTGCAGTTTACTGTGGGATTTTAACGTGGATATTTACTTTGAAAATGCTGCTTTTTAAGTAAAAGCTTTGTTGAAGCTAGATTTTTATTATTAGATTTGCATTCAGTTATTGCAGTGTTTAAGATTTTTGAGATTTTTAGGGAACTTCAAGTACTTTATTTACCTAAGATTCAGGTATATGTTTACTTTTGAAGTTTCTTTTAAACTGCCTAATAACTTCAGAGTTTATAGTTTTGTGGTTGTGGATTGTGTGCAGATGTTTGTGCAGTTTATTGTAGCATTTTAAAGTGAATGTTTACTTTGAAAATGCTGCATTTAAAATTAAAAGCTTGGTAAAGCTAGATTTTTATTTAAAAATTTGCATTCAGTTATTGCAATTTTTAAGATGCTTCGAGTTGTATATTTACCGAAGATTGAATTTTGAAAGGTTTTTATTTACTTTTAAAATAATGTTTGCAGATGTTTGTGCAGTTTATTGTAGTACTTTAAAGCGAACATTTACTTTGAAGATGCTGCTTTTAAATTAAAACTTTGTTAAAACTAGATTTTTATTATTAAATTTGCATTCAGTTATTGCAATTTTTAAGATGCCTCGTGTAGTAACTTTACAGAAGATTGTATTTTGAAAGGTTTCTGTTTACTTCTAAAATTGTGTTTGCAGATGTTATGCAGTTTTGTGTAGGACTTTAAAGTGAATTTTTACTTAAAATTAATAGTGTTGTTACAGCTAGATTTTTTTATTATTAAATGTGCATTCAGTTATTGAGATTTTTAAGAAACTTCGAGTATTTTTATTACCTAAGATTGAGGCTTATGTTTACTTGAAGCTAGATTTTCATTTTCAAATTTGCATTCAGTTCCTGCAATTTGTTAGATGCTTCGTGTTGTATATTTACCGAAGGTTGAATTTTGAAACGTTTTTGTTTACTTTTAAAATAGTGTTTGCAGGTGTTTTGTGCTGTTTATTGTGGAACTTTTAAGTGAACGTTTACTTTGAAAATGCTGCTTTTAAATTAAAAGCTTTGCTAAAGCTACATTTTGATTATTAAATTTGCATTCAGTTATTGCAATTTTTAAGGTGCTTCATGTTGTATATTTACCGAAGATTGAATTTTGAAAGGTTTTTGTTTACTTTTAAAATTGTGTTTGCAGACGTTTACGCAGTTTATGGTAATACTTTAAAGTGAATGTTTACTTTAAAATGTTGTTTTTTTAGATTAAAAAACCATGTCAAAGCTGGGTTTTACTATTAAATGTGAATTCAGTTATTGAGATTTTTAAGGTGCCTCGAGTACTTTATTACCTAAGATTGAGGTTTATGTTTACTTTTAAAGTTTCTTTTAAACTGCCTAAAACCTTGAGAGTTTATAGTTTTGTTTTTGGGGATTGTTTGCAGGCATTAATGCAGTTTATTGTAGGATTTTAAGGTGAATGTTGACTTTGAATGAAAATTCTGTTTTTTTTATTAAAAGCTCTTGTTGGAGCTAGATTTTTTTATTTTTAGATATACATTCACTGATTGAGATTTTTAAGGTGCTTTGTGTAGTATCTTTACGGAAGATTAAAATTTCAAAAAGGTTTTTATATCGTTTTAAAGGTGTGTATATTAGTGTTTTCTTTTAAACAGTACAATAACTTGAGAGTTTATAAAAATGCTGTCTTTTCAATGAAAAGCATTTTCAAGTAGGATTTTTTTATCGTTAAATTTGCATTCAGTTTTTGCAATTATTAAGATACTTTGTGTTGTATATCTACTGAAGATTAAATTTTGAAAGGTTTGTGTTTACTTTTAAGGTTGTGTATAGTAGTGCTCTCTCTTAAAATGAATAATAACTTGAGAGTTTATACTTTTGTGGTTGGGGATTGTTTGCAGGTGTTTGTGCAGTTTGTTGTAGGAGTTTAAAGGGAATGTTTACTTTGAAAATTCCGTTTTTTTAATTGAATGCTATGTTAAAGCTAGATTTTTTATTATTAAATTTGCATTCAGTAATTGAGACATTGAGTGCTTTGTGTAGTTTATTTGCAGGTGATTGAGTTTTGAAAGTTTGTTGCTTACTTTTACAGTTGTGTATATTAGTGTTTCTTATAAACAGTATAAGTACTTGAGAGTTTAAAATGTTGTGTTTTGTGTTTGGGTATTATCTACAAGTGTTTTTGCTGTCTATCGTAGGATTTTAAAGTGATTGCTTACTTTGTAAATGCTGTTTTATAAATTATTTTTTGCAAACTGGATACTGAGTTCATTTTTATTTCTGAGGAGCTTGTTTTAAATAAAATATAAAAGAATAATACTTCAATAATAAATTCTTTGCTGTTGCATGCCTACCTACTGTTAAGTTCGAACATAGAAGAGACTTATGGTATTGACTATACAAGATTGGAGCCACCAACATTTAGAATTTTGAGCCAAGGTCCCTACTTGAAACTAAATTCTGGTGAAACATTATTCCAAAGAAGAAATACGCGGCATGACCGTAGAAATTGCGGTAAAACAAATTCCAGAACACTACATATACGAGATATGCCCGTAGAATAACGGAGAAATACATTCCAAAACATTAAAAATACGAGACATGACCGTAGAAAATTACGGGGAAATACACTCCAAAATATTAAAAACACGAGATAGGACCGTAGAAAATTACGGTGAAATACATTGCAAAACATTAAAAATACGAGACA
This sequence comes from Allolobophora icterica, assembly GCA_963556255.1. Lineage (NCBI taxonomy): Eukaryota > Metazoa > Annelida > Clitellata > Crassiclitellata > Lumbricidae > Allolobophora > Allolobophora icterica. The sequence continues at coordinate 52,380,213 of OY744613.1, read as the reverse complement.
TGACCGTAGAAAATTACTGTGAAATACATTGCAAAACATTAAAAATACGAGACATGACCGTAGAAAATTACGGTGAAATGCATTGCAAAACATTAAAAATACGAGACATGACTGTAGAAAATAACGGTGAAATACATTCCAAAACATTAAAAATACGAGACATGACCGTAGAAAATTACAGTGAAATACACTCCAAAATATTAAAAATACGAGACAGGACCGTAGAAAATTACGGTGAAATACATTGCAAAACATTAAAAATACGAGACATGACCGTAGAAAATTACTGTGAAATACATTGCAAAACATTAAAAATACGAGACATGACCGTAGAAAATTACGATGAAATCCATTCCAAAACAGTAAAAATACGATATATATCCGTATAATTTACGGTGAAATACACTTCAAAACATTAAAAACACGAGCGATGTCCGTAGAAAATTACTGTGAAATACATTACAAAATATTAAAAATACGAGATATGACCGTATAAAATTACGGTGAAATACATTCCAAAACATTTAAAATACGAGCTATGACCGTAGAAATGACGGTTTTGGACGTTCGCGACTAGTTATTATACGGCGACAAATCGTAAAATTTACGGTTAGCCAACATTCAAAATACAATGTATGACAGTAAACTTTCACGGTCTTATGAACGTAAATATTACGGTCTAGTATAAATTACGGTCCACCGTTTTTTTACGGTTATTTTCTGTGTACACAGCTGCCAGTTTTTAACCGTAAAAAAACGGTGAGATTTCTAACAGTGTAGCAAGAGGTTCACAGAAATTTCTCCGGGCAATTTAACCTTTAATCCGGTGGGATCGGTAAATCAACTGGAGTTAAAGGGAGAAAGTCAACTGTATGAGGCAAAAATGTGTGAACCCACATGAGACGTGATTAGCAAAGAGTTAAGATGCATAAGCGCATAAGAATTCTGCTGAAACTTTGTTCTGCATTCATGAGGAGATCATTGGACACGGCTTAGCGAAATCCAAATCCTATTCATCGTTATGCCACCACAGTGGTCGGCATACCGTTATCCATAGGTATAAATTATTAAAAAAGTGTAATCGGGTACAGTTTTTACCTGACAACGGAATCCAGTGCAGACATCTTTCTCAACAAGCAGTTCAGTTCCGGGTTACAGAATTTCAACTGCACTCTCTGCTGAATGTGATTGCTGATATATGGCTTGACAAGGTCCATCGACATATTCGTCAAATACTGCATACCATTATTCATGCCCTCACGCACAATTGCCTCGCCTGCTTTCACTCCTGCATACTTGAATGCCAAACTCTTCAAATTCTGGCCTGTTTTCAGCATATCCTTGCCGACGGTCTTGGCATGAGTGGCAAATTGTGTGGCTGCCGCCTCTGCGACCTCTTTGGTCGCCTCCTGTGCCAAAACACTTGCTTCGCCCGATACCAAAGTTGCAGCGCCCTTGCCTGCATCCTTCAACTTGCCGATGCCAACTGAGCACACTGAGATGACAATACTCACGGCTTTCTGCTTTGCGTAGTCAGTCCAGTCAAACTGGCGACTGGAATAAGCCCTGCAGGCATACAACATGTCGGAGACGCCTTCCGAAATGAGACTCATACCCACAGTGGCTCCAAAACCGGTTGCTATTAGGATGCCACCAATGACTATTTGCACAGCTCCCAGTGCTGCCACGGTACAGATGCTGAACCACGGAATGAAACGCTTCTCACTGATCTCCAGAAGGTACTCGATGCCCCTTGCGGCAAACTCGGCCAATTCGGCGAACGGTATCTGGTCCTTCATGAACAGCTCGGCTAGAGACGGCACTTTGTTGATCTGGATGGCCTCTTGAGTCAAATCAGCATTCTCAATGATGTGCATTGCCTGCTTGTAAAACAGCTCGCTGAACACAAGGCAGAACTGGAGGTTCTCCAAACGAAGAGCTTCCACGAAGAGTTTGACCTGAGAACGATCGAGAGACTCGAAGCTGAACGAAGCTGCCGTTCTGCCAAGTTCTTGACGATCGCTGAGCAGTTTCCAGAGATCGTTGAAGTGAAGACCAGCAAAGGAAATGTTGAACAAGGACTCAGGAAAGAAAGCCAACAAATCTCTCGCTTTGCTCGCAGATTTAACTTCCACCTAGAAAATGAAAATCGTAAATCACAGCACTTTACGATTTTTCAGTAGCTAGTTTAAATCCAAAACTTTTTGCAAACTTTATCGCGACCAACCAATAATGGTCTTTAAATGATTGTCGGCATAGGCCTATAGCTAAAGTCCAGGTTCTGACTGTCCATTGTTACGAGACTCAGCTGTAATTATATTGCTCAATCTAGATATGCCGTTGTTGGCTTAGGTTTCTATGTTCAAAAATATAAGATGTGCCCATATGGCTCAAGGGCATGTATGAGACAGCAGACTTGTGTAATTTACAGTTTGCTTTATGTCAACTCCAGGTCAGCTCTGTCGGTCGGGCTGCCATTAGTGATAGCTAAAGTTACTTTCGTGACTATATTCCTAAATATGTAAGAGATATACCCAGGTAATTCTGTGTGATTTACTCACCTTTAGTGCAATTGATTTTTCGTCACTTTCAAGTGCCTTCACTCTTTCCATGAGTTCATTTGGTTTAACTTTCTGGTACTTTTTCTGCTTATTCTTCTGAAGGCAAACGTTAAAGCAAAACATGTCGGTAGAGTTGAACGGTTCTGCAAAGCCACCGTGTTCCATGTTGAACAACGGAAACAGATCTGCCTTACTTGCTAGCATCTCCACCTCAGCACTTGCGCTACCTGCATCAAACAGCTTGACACATTTTACTGCGCTGTTATTGTCTAGACCATCAAAGGCAACCTGAAATGTGGGCTGTGACTCCTGGTTTTCTGTTGGCCAAAAGCAACTATTTATATTATTAATGCTGGCTTTCTTAATTGTGAACTTGTATCTCAACTTGTCAGCTTCCAATTTGCTCTCGATGAGATTAATGGCTACATTGATCTGAATGTTTGACTTTATCTCGACTCCACCGTCCGGATGCACAATGGTCAAGTCAACTTCATTAGAAGTCGTAATACCCACTCCATGCGTTCTCTCTTTTTGCAGGAGATTAATAGCACTTTGTGCCTTGTGCTCCATTGCGTTCCAACAAGTTCTCTGTTTTTGCAGCTGATCAATAGCACTTTGTGCCGTAAGCTCATCTTCAAACTCCTTATTCTCACTGAGCAGAGCTCGCACTCGAGACAAACTTATCTGGTTGAGTTGCAGCTTGAATCCTCTGTAGTTGGAACTTAGATACTCGGAGCCAAAAGCCGATTTTATCTTGTTCATTTTACCATCCTTTGGATAGGCATTGTCAATGGTTTTCACTGCCTGATCTTGATCTCCCGAGTCGTTGTACACAGTGAGGTTGTTGAACGTTAACTGATAGCGTACACTATCCCTAGGTACGATGTGCATGTTGTGTTCTCGATCAATGTCAACGAAGAGTTCACTGGTTTTTGCCTCGTCATCGACACACAGCACGTCGATGAGACGAAGGGACTTCTTGATCACACGCATGCACTGCTGCACACTGTTCAAGTACGACCCGAGGATTGTCGTTCTTACATTCAGCTGATTATCCAGATCGCTCTGACCAAAGCCACCGCTGGACGACGACGCCTTGAGCAGAAGACCCTGTACCGAGTTGAGGAGAGCCATTTCAGTCGAGAGAATATCAAGGGCCTGTTTGAACGCGTCAAGAATTGGGTGCTTCTGCTGGCTGGTTTTGACTTCTCCAATCGCAATGGAGCTCCAGGCAATGCCAACATGAGCAGCACCATAAAACTGTTTTTCATTCTTCGGATCACCCTATTAAAATTATATACAATTATAAAAAATAGATACTTGAAAGTAAAGTTCTCTAAAAACAACAATTTCAGAGTGAACAAGAAAGTAGCCTGCAATGCTGACAGTAAGATCCAATAGGCAATGCGCACCACATTGCGGAGCATTGGAAGTAATATCCGGTGGACGTGGTCAGTTGGTCATGACAAATGGTTCACGGACAAATAGATTCACGATCTTCCAGCTTCTAGTTTGAGCTATGATTTCATTGAGAATCCAGCTTCTAGTTTCAGTAATCCAGCTTGTAGTATGAGCTCTCTTTTCATCGCTCTTCCAGCTTATAGTTTGAGCTATGTTTTCATAAACCCGAGTTTTAGCATCAATTATTTGTATTATTTACACTGCTTAAGTGATGAAAACCTGTCATAGTAAAATTCAAACCAGAAGCTGGATGATCGATGAAAATATAGCTCAGAGTAGAAGCTGGAAGATCGTGAAAGGTATTGAACCATTTGTCGTGAACCATTTGTCGGTGAATCATTTGTCATGGAACCATAATTTTCTGACTCTATGTTATCATACACTGTTGCAGTTTTAATGAAACGTTTAATGGTGGAAAAAATAAAAATTCTAAAAGTTACTAAATTCTTGTGTCTGTCCGTGCCAAAAATCGTGTAATTACGCCCAATGGTTTAAGAGATTAGAGCATTACGGGAAAACATACCAAAACAATCCACCTAAACAGATCGAATCAGAATTAACTTTCATATTTTAGTCAACAGCCGGTAGTCCTTTTATTTTGTGCACACTTTTAGAACTCTTATTTCTCATTGTTCATTTAGTAATGGAAATAATTGTTACTTTTATAAAGCCTATTTTAAAGAAGCACACTATAATTTTCAATCAATTACTTAAACTACAAACTGTAATACAAATGAAGTAGGAAATTTACACATTCCAACTTCTTTCAATATAAAGTTTTATGTGTCGCAGATAAGCTTCCATTTCAAGAACCAAATTAAGTCTAAGTCCTTAAAGGTGTTCATAATTTCAAACTAATATATCAATCATAAGAAAATGAAGAACCAAACCAAGCACATTGCAGAAAATATAACTGTAAAAGACAAATTTTAGCATCTATAAAGGCATTAATTTTACACGTGGAATTGCTTTTAAAATCGACTTGATTCTTACATGTACTGCCTCAACAACCTTGCAGAAGTGCTCTTTGGCTGTCTTTGCATCAGATTGATTCCTGATTAAGTCATTACCAATGACAATGTGATAATACAAGTTCTTAATGACAGTACTGTTCTTGTAGTTCTCTCTTATTTCCCACAGCAGAGACTCGCATTCATCCGTTGCATCCGCTATGGCCAGCGTCTTGTCGTCCAACTTTCGCCAGAACATCGCCCACTGCTCCTCGATCGCACTCAGTACGCAGACCTCATATGTCGTTGGGGTCACTTGACTGAACAACTCTTTAAGGGACTTCCAGAATCCCTTCTTCACATTACGTCTCAAATCACTGCGAATTTCCTCATTCAGAAACTTGCAGAATTTTCCAAAGAGCTCATCTTTCATCTGAATGAGCTGAAGGTCATCATTTTGGAAGAGGTCGAGTTGTCGTGACTCGACTTCATCTCGCTGATTCTTGACTCGACTCGGATCGACGTTCTGGTAGTCGACACCGAGTTGCTGCATGTTGAGTATCATCTGTCCAGTTCCCAGTTTGCCCTGTCGAGCGGTTCGACCAAACACCTGTTCCTGAACGCGTTGGTTCTGTGGCATGAATGTGACAATCACGTGCATTCCACCCCACTTTTCAATAGCGTCCGTCTGAATGTCGGTGCCTCGGCCAGCCAAGTTGGTTGCAATGACGACGTCACCCCGGAGGACTTTCTCAATTTGTATCTCCTGATTCATGTTGTTCATCGTATATGTTTTGATGGCACTCGGTCTATAACGCGCCATCAGACAATCGTTGAGTGTATTCACCTGCTTGATGGTCTCACAAATGATCAACACACCTAGAGACAAAAAGAGAACACAATTTACGCAAAATTGAATTTTTAAACGTTGACATGCTATCCAACTGCAATTGTATTACGTTATATTCATTAACATTTGTCAGACTCTCAGCAAAGCTGAGAAAGCCTCGAGATCTGGGGCAACGTTCCTTCCACAAAAGCATGCACGATAAAGCTAATTGACCATCCACACCGATGAGACAACAAGATATATCAAATCTCAGATATCCGCAGCCTGGTTCAAACACATGATCAACAGCATTAATAATGAATCGGCGAGTAATATGCATGCGTGCTATTGAGGCTGACTGTTATTCAACCGTCGTATTTGCCTGCCGTACACCTTTGTTTGCTTTGGCTCAGTGGAATAGAGCTTTGGATGACAAACAAGAAATAAAGGGTTCGAATCCTTAAATCACAGTCAAGGGGAAATAACTTTTCTGGTGCTATGAAATGATCCTCATTTTTTATTTGTTTTAGAAAGCAGCATCACAATTTCAAAATTATCAATACTGTCTGTAAAATGCAATGTAAAGTGGCTAACGCTGTGTAGCGCATATAACCTCAATCCAAATACATCCATCATGAAATAGCCCCAATAATTCGGTTATTTGAACTTAAAGGTCACAAAAGGCCAACGTTCAAAGTAAATCAGCATGAACACGTGCTTGCACTATGTTTCATGTGAACACAGAATTGGAGCCATGCATCTGACATATTCCGTATAATCGCAATTGCATCTTAACTTGGTGTTACGACAAATGGTTCATGGAGAAATGGTTCACAGAGAAATGGATCACGATCTTCCAGCTTCTAGTTTAAGCTATGTCTTCATTGACAATCCAGCTTCTAGTTTAAATCATATATTCATCAATAATCCAGCTTGTAGTTTGACCCTATTTTCATCGGCCATCCAACTTCTAATTTGAGCTCTATTTTCATTGCTGTTACAGCTTCTAGTTTCACCTATATTTTCATGCACCCAGGTTTTAGCGGAAATTATTCCTATTATTTACACTGCTTGAGCGATGAAACCATGTCATGGTAAAATTCAAACTAGAAGCTGGATGATCGATGAAAATACAGCTCAAACTAGAAGCTGGAAGATTGTGAAAGGTAGTGAACCATTTGTCGTGAAACCGTTAACTCGACTCAAACATTATGTTGAACTGAGGCGTCATCAAATCTTTGCATGATGTTCTGCAAGTCTCTGTTGGTGAGTTAAACTATAATTTAAGTCCACCGGATGAAATTTGTTGAACAGCTTGCAGCTTTTTCTGCTCGTGTGTGTTCAGCAACGTCTGAACGACAGTTTGTTCAGCTGTTTGAGCTGTTGCTCAGTTTTACCTGCATTTGGATCAAACCTTGAAAACCACAAAAATCAAATTGTAAGAAAGTCTCACACAGTATCCCTGTATACAATGCATACGTATAAACAGCAGGCCTACCTCTGTCTTTTCTGGTCTCTACAAGAGCTGCAGAGCAAATGTCCTGAAACCATTTTGTCTCGTTAGGAGAAACCATGGTTGGAAACTCAATGTACTGCTTCTGACGTAGCTGAGGGACATTGACCATGTCCACTTTATATACACTTCTGAGTACCTCTCGAGCCTTCTTAGAGCCCAGAGTGCCTGTCAGGCCAAACACTCTATCATAAGCATTTATGAAGCCGATATTGGACAGGAAATTTGTGGTTAGCGTTTCAGATCTCATCTTCAGACTGTGCTTCAGCTGCAAAAACTGATGCAAGCCATCACTCCAGTTTGTGGCACTCTGCACAATGCCAGTGCTGAAGTAGTCTACGGGCTTTATTTGGCCATCGTGTACGACGTACTGCACGTTTTCCTGATAATTGAGTGCCTCGATGGCATTCACCACCCATTTGCTACGCTGTTTACTAAAGAATTCCTCAAAATTGGCTGGAACTTTGACAATGTTCTCTTTTACGAGAGCATCCAAGTAGTCACGGAGTTTTTTCTCCAGAAATTCATCAATGTTGCCCTGAATCAGTTCTCCAATTGACGGACTCAAATTGCCCATGAGTCTTCGAATGTAGTCTTCGAGATCTGGTATTTTGATGATCTCGCCTTGTTCGTTCGAGTATCTCATCGCCAGTTTGTCTTGCTCAAATTCAACTTTGCCATTAAGCAAATACATCTTGGAGTCAAACATGATAAATCGCCGCTGTATATCGAGAAGCTTATGCCAGAGAAAAACGTAAACCGACTGAAAGTGGTCCATGCCGGCTGACGTTGAGCTGAGACGAGCAATCTTGGAGCTGTCGTCAATGAGAATGGAATCGACTTCATCGACAATAGCCACACAGCACTGACGGTCACCCTGTGTGCCCAGCTGACTGTAGCTGTCACGCAGCTTATCAAATTGAAATTGAGAGACTTCACCATAGACAATGTTTGCCTTGTAGCAATCTTTCACACCTTAAATTCAGAAAAAAATAGAAATTAATTAATTTTCATAATTGCTGCATTTCTACACTTCATATTAGACATAATCATATGGTGTCATAAATGTTGAAATTTTCTTCGTGCATTATGTCAGTATTTATTTTAATACAGGCTCTCTAAAATGTCTTGTTAAAATATAGACTGCATTTACTGAAATAGAAATAGCTAGCGCACGTGCTAAGGGCAGGTACATCAGGAATTGGAGAGTTTCAAGGCGTTTAGGTCTGAGAATAGGGAAGTGTCAATAGATGAGTAGGTGTGTTGAGTGTGGGGATGCACATTGTCTGGAATCTGATGTCTAAAATAAGTAGCTAAATAATAATAACTACAGCATGGCAATTCTGAAATTTAAAAATAATAGGGCACATGGCAACGATTTCTATAAGGAATATTATACCTTGCGTACATAACAGTGATTTACATTTGGAGTCATGTGAACACAAAGTTTTTTCTCACAGAGATGAATTGCTGGTTGTCTATCATAATTACTTAATAGCCTTAGTTAATAGTTAATAGCCTTATTCATGAACATATAACTAGACAGAGTCAGAATTTGCATGTTTTTTGTATTAATAATAGAATTGGTCAGCAGTCACTTACCTTGAATATAGGTCCCTGTATCGTTATTGAAGCTGCACGTCAAATTAAACATCTTGAAGAGCTTTCCATTTTCCACTGCATCTCGTTCGGCCAGCGTTGGTGAACTGGTAATGACATCCACTTGCATGTTGCCGCCGCTAGAACCTTCTCTCAGTGCATTCACAATGGCCAGAATACACACTATGGTGGACTTGCCTTCTCCAGTAGCCACTTGCAACAACTTGCCTCGAATGGATTCATCACAGCCGTTAACTGTATAATCACACAGTGATATCAGGCTAGCCAGAATTTGAGTGTCGGTCAAATGGAAACCTGTATGCCAAAAGTTGGCTCTCTTCACAACTGCGATTGCCTCTACAATGTCCAGGTCTTTATGTTCTGCCACTCCAACATTCGTGGCCCATTGAGAAATGTGCTTTCTTTCCCACTGACTTATGGGTAGATGAGCGAAATTGACTTTGGCAGATCGGGGTGAGCTACCCTTGACTTCACACAGTTGCTGTCTCAGTGTTGTTCCAATGTACTCTTTCAATTGAGCAGAGCTGCTGCTACTTGCGCTATTATCTTCTTCTAGCTCTTGCAACAACTCTGCAGCATTTTTTATTGTTTCCCTCTGATGAAACTTGTTTTCCACAATCAGTTTATTCAGATTCTTCAACGCGTCAGGCGCCTTGAAGATTTCCAGGCATTCTTTGTATTTCGCGGGTGAAAGCTCATAGAAGGAAATGATCTGAAAAAGATTGATGACAATCTGAACAATTGTTCTTCGGTCTTGATGTTGTTTGATGGTGGTAATCATTTCGTTCAGCTGTTCGAATGTCCAGCTGCTGCCTCCCCTCTTCCTAAGCATGCCATGAAGCAAACCATATAAAACTGACACTTGTTCTTTATTTGCTGATGATGAAGTAAAATTTTCACAGAGATCTTCTATTTGAAGCAGACTTATTAAATCAGCAACACTTGCACATCGCACACTTCTAAGCATGAAATTATCCAGAATTTTTTTACCTCTTCTAGAGGAGCAGAATTCCATCAAAGCCTCAAAGGCATTGAGGTCATCGATGCATACAATGGAATCAAATAGCTTCTGAATGAATGCAGCTTCAAAATTCTTGCACAGACTCTTGGCTAGCTGTTCAAGATAAAACCGGTCATAGTCTTTCTTGTTCTGAAGAGAGTCATCGATTAACCTCATGCACCAGTTTTGTTTCAAGCTGTGCTGAAAAAGCATTGTCACATCGAAAATGTTCAGGTCAGCAAATTCCGGTACAAACTCGCTTTGTGCGATAACAAATAGAACTTCATTGACCTGCTTCAGTGAATTAAAGAGTGAGATATTCAAGCTAAAGTGAAATAGAAATACTGAGCTTTTCAATTGAGGTGCATGCTTCTGTTCAATTTCCAGCCACCTGCTGTAGAATTCCAGCTTTTCAGTGTCTGAACATGGCTCTAGCTCTCGGAAGATATTGGAGATTAATAATTCACGATGCCAGATCTCTCTGTTCCTGTTAAATGCATCTAAATCAATGCTCTTCAGTGACACAATGACGTAGAGAAGATCAAGACCCTCCTGGTCAGTAAACTGTACTTTGGCTGGCTTTGACAGCTCTTCCAATTTATCGTAGCACCATTCCTTGAAGAAACTGGACTCGACTGAAAAATGATCAGCAGCAAAAGCAAGTCCCGCATAAGACAGAACTCGAACTAGGACATGTTCATGTTCTAATTTGTACTCGAGAGCTTCGAGGCATTTCAAGAATAAGTCGAGATCAATCTGGACCAAATAGGGTATCGACAGAAAGATGCATTCAGTTAAGGCTACCAGTAGCTCGGTGTCTATTTCCTCAGAAAAAAGAGTTAAGAGCTTCTCGGCAACTGCTTTCAAATTTTGAAATTTGCCTCGTTTAATCAGTCGATTGTAGGAGACCATAGCTTGCTTGTTGTTAACGCTTTCATTGCTGGTTATCAAGACTTCTTCAATAAGAAGCACAAAAGCAGAACTCTCGTGAAAATTGCTGCTAGTTATGGAGTGACTGCTTAACAGGATCTCCAGAAATTCGTCAATACTTTTGATGCCCATCAGCATTTCACAATCTGTGATATTTAAGATGTTGAGTAAATCAGCAATTTGCTCGTGGTTCAACTTCAGTTGCATGTTGAAAAGAACAAGGAGTGGAGAGGAGGAAGAGATAAATTGCTGCCTGTAACAATCAGCATTATCCGCTGCAAATTTCCTGCTCAGAATTTGATGAATACGAGGCGAGGAAACTTCTTTAGTTGAAGAAACCTGTAGAAGACTTAAACAAGATTCCTTGACATCCTTTAAGCTTGTGCTCTCGTACAAGAGGGCCACACTTTCAAGCAATTCTCTGCTCATTTCACTTTTGAACTTGTAAGACTCCAGCAATGCCAGGGCTCTTTTCTTAACTGCTGCATCGAGCAGCTGTGTGTTCAGAATGTTAGCCAGCTGAATGTAGTTCTGATCCAGCAAAGCAATGTTTCCATTCATTTTTGCCAATTGACAAAGCAGACTGTCTAGAAATGTATCCACATCATTGACTTTGGTCAACTCAGCCAACTCAAGCTTTGACCTCAAGTCTTCTGTGAAACCACTTTGAGTGCTCAAGTTTTCTTTCAAAAGAGAATACAGCTTTTCCACAACTGAATGGTCACAAAGAGTTTGTCGACGGCTATCAATGCAAATCTCTACGAGTTCACTCAGGTACAAGGTCTCTATTTGAGTTTGTCTCATTAGGGCCACCCAGCCATTTGCACAAATCTTTTGTGTGTTACTGTTGTCTGACATTATGCCTTCCCAGAGAATCTTTTGCATTCTACCTGCAAAAAATAAAGTAAAAATAATATTAGATACAGCAAGTCACATGTAATTACTAGATTTTTAAAACACTTTTGTTTACTTTCCATTGACAGCTTGACAAAAGTAAAAAAATTGACAAAATAACAACACTTAAACATGAGCAATTACCTTTATATATAGTCAAGTCATCTTCAGTCGATTGAAGCACAATGGAGCCAATTGAGCTGAGTAATTCTTGCTCGAACATGATATTCTTTTTCTCGATGTTACCAATTTTATCTAGAACTTTTTCAACGACGCTTCCCGACAACTGTTCCCCTTTATGTGCTCGTTGAACAAATATTGACAGCACCTTAACCTCTAGCTGCTCTTCATTGCTATCGAAAACCTGCTCCAGTTTTGTTAGACGCTTATCGGACAGTGTTTGATTGTTGCGAGCCACATTCTCAAAAACATCCAAGATACGAAGTGTTATGATGCTAGAGTCAGTTGGATTGAATCTTTTCATCAGCTTATGCAATAGATTGTACTGGATTATCTGGCGATTCTTAGACACGTTGTAAAGAATTTCTAGTGTCGCTTCTTCATTCACATGATTCTCTAGCACCAACATGGTATCTTTCGGCATTTGCATCCCGCCTTTCTGGCTTTTCTCTTGGAGAAACAGAAGCATGCTGTGTTTCTTTTCTTGCATTGAACTGGTATTTATGCTGAGACCATAAGCAGCCCTGACAAGTTCCAGTTTGAGGAAAGCGTCATCGCCAAGATCCTGATTGGTGCGTGCCTTCTCAAGCAGCTTGAAAGCCCTGAGTCGACGGCGTGAGTTGTCCGACATTTGCAGATTATCTACGAACAACTGCAGTGTACGTGTGCTTACTGGTTGGCCATTGCAGACAACATTCTGAAGACATAGCAGAGCCTGATCGGCCAAGTCGACCAAGTATAAAGCATGCTCCAGAGCCGAAACAGTGGTCTGTGGAATTTTGAAGGCACATCTTTGGCGAGATGTTGTGTACCTCTCGAGTATTTCCAGCACCTTGCAGAAAAAGAAATAATATTCTGTACATAAATTTGTTTATTCAGATCTGCATCAGCGTACTATTCTTAAAAGGTGGAATTTGTTGCAAAAATAATTCATAATACAGATCATTATTAATTGTAACACTACAACGCCTTTTGTCAACTAAGAATTCCAGCAATGTCGGAATAACGACAGTCGGAATAGCATCCATGGAAATAGTATCACTGGACCTAAATCCCAAATTATTAAATAATGCAGCTTTACAACACAATGTTTTGGCAAACAACATACCACATGCAAAGTGGGCCTATATAAGATTTTCATGAACACTAAACTGAAGAATAAAGTAATATAAATTTCACATACACGTAAACAAATAACTACTGTCCACTTTCAAGTATAGGGATTATGTGTTTAGGATATCTACCTTCACTGAGGATTCCGTAGACTTGTTTCCATAAAGGATCTCCTCCATGATCAGAAACAAGTCCTCGTCTTCAAACTTCTGTCCCTTTCTCGCTTCATGCGCTAGAATCTCCAACACATGCATATTTATTTCAGGCACAAAGTCCTTCTCGCCTATCTTCATACTGTCCTGGGTAACAAACATGGAACTCAGCGAGTCCATGAAGTCGGATGTCAGTGGCTCATCGTGCGTACTCACTCGAGTGGCCAGTTCTCTCACATAGACCGCATGTGCATAGGTACTTATCAAGTAGACTTCGTTATTAATAAGGCTCTGCAAAGCACTCAAAACGTCCTTGCTAAACACACACGATGGCTCTTTTGGCATTATCGAGACCAGATGAACGCATTTGATGGTCACCAGTCTCACTTGAGTGTCTGCACAGCTGTCGGTGGCCATCAGCAAATTGTTAACAGTTTTCTCACTGACCTTTATCTCTGTCTGTGCACCTTCCACAGCTGCTAGTAGAAGCTGGGCTGCCAGCAAAGCCACTGAACAGCTGGCATTAGTCGAGCTACTGGGCTTCTCTATTGCTACCATCGAGTTCTCTTTCTCCACAACAACATGCTCACTGAAAAGCATTTCAGAAATCAAATCCAGCTCATTCTCCTCTCGTATAATCTGTTTTTCGCATCGGCTCAGAATCACTATTATGAAATCTCCAAATGGCTTATCAAGAAGACTGATGAGTTCACTGACAATTGAGCTTGGCAAACATTGACGTTTTTCTGCGGTCAGGAGAATCGACATTAGGATGCCATCAATCACGTTGACACTTGGGTCAGCTCCACTGCAATAAATAAACAATCTAGTACCGTTTTAAATACTGCAGTACAGTGTGTTAAAAATGTACACAATCTCAACATTTTACAAAGCTTATATGCTAAACTTTTTGTAATAAAAATTATTATTGTTGTAACTTATTAGGCCCTTTATTATAATTATATATGTAATGGGGCAATTTAGTTTTATATTAAGAAAATGTGAAGTGCCAGTCCAGTAGTCTATGGGCCATCAGCCTGTAGGTTTATGGTTTCACTGTTAGAGCCAGGTTTGAAACCCTAGAGAAGAGGTGGGCAAACTACGGCCCGCGGGCCGGATCCGGCCCGCCAACACCTTTTATCCGGCCCCCACAATTCCTCATAAAATTTTAAAAAATTAAGGCCCCGAGAAGTTTTTTTCTTTCTGGCGCTGCTCTCTTGCTTACTATTCCGGTCTCGTCTTTAATAACTCTACGCATGAACTCTGCCGATCTGCCACACTTCCTGCAGAGGTTCTTGCACATGATCTGTATACGCAGAAGTTAAATCCGTTCAACTAAAGCTAATGTTGCATTCAAAGCAGATTAAAGAACAAAACTACGGGAATTTTCCTACCCTTCAGTTGCAAACTGCAGTGTAGGAAAAATATAGCCTTCAGCTGTCAAGTTTGACAAAAGAGTTCTCCAGGCGATTTGTGGATTCTAAATCAATTGAGACTGAATTTGCTGTGCTTGCTATACCTTGCTGTGCTTGCTATACCTTTCACATTTGACATCGACAATAATAGCTCATAATTATACGGAACTTCAGCTGGAGTTAACCGACACACAACGTGACATTGTTCTCAAAGAACACTCAAAGGATCAGACCTGACAACATTCTTTTCTTCGCTCAGTAAGGAAAAATTCTCAAATCTACAAACTTTTACTTTAAAAATGGTTGTGTTTTTTTTCCTTACACTTACATCTGTCAACAAAGATTTTCAACAATGAAGATAAACAAATCCAAGTACAGGTCTCAGTTAAGTGATCTAAACTTGAACTCGAAGTGTGAATTGCAACCAACGCATTCACTCCGGATTTTGGGAAACTTGCTAATTAATTGCATGCAAGTTCACAGTCACATACATCTCATTAGTAACAGCCAAAGTGTATTTTAATATATTTTAAATAGTTAACTGCTTTTCATGTTAGTCGTTATTAAGCTAAAAATTTATTATCCGGCCCTCCGAATTTTTTTGGCGTTTAATGTGGCCCCATGAGCAAAAAGTTTGCCCATCCCTGCCCTAGAGTTTCAAACCTGGCTCAAACTGCGGCCCTGTTTACTAGTGGATGGGAATAAAAATAAAAGCAATCACATAAAAAAATCTTACCTGCTCTTAATATAGAGAATCAGTGTCGATAAATGACTCTCACACAGTCCTTCTCGGCAAAACTCCTGCTCCAAGTAGTTGTTGATAATCTCCACCAGACTGACCTTGATTTCGTCCGCAGTAGCGTCTCTCTGCAACAGATCTAGCAGTTCATTTAATACTTCACTGGTGATGAATTCCTGACATCTTCTCGCATCCCTGGTCTCCCTGATCATAAAGTTTACAGCTGTCTTAGATGTTCGAATAGAACTGCATGACATCAAGTTTTTCAAATACATCGTGAAAAGAGCTTTGTAGTCCAAGCCAGATTCGGACTCAGTAACAACCTCAATGATTTCATGCAGTCTACTTTGAAATTTCTCTTCGTCGCTATCCGTCACTTGCTGTGAGGTCAAGTAATCCTGAATCGTTCGCATTCTACTTTTCGTCATGATTTTCCTGTTGCGACAGACAGAGTTGTAGAGAGCGTTAACAACGTCCATTCGCAATCTTTCCAGTTCCGTCTTTATCTCACCATGCACTTCTGATTCATTCAGCGGATCCCGACGCACTTTGACCGTGTATGTTCCATAGAACCAGCCATTCTTCGTCTCGACCCGCATCACCTTCTCGTGGATACCTGCATAGAACCCCTTCAACAAATCAGGTCCATCCAAGCCCTCGATGGTTGTATAGTCGCAACAAATGCCATGTATGATTGCCTGGTAAAATTGAACCTTAGAAGGAGTGACATGCGGCAGGCTGTGAAGCATTTGACGAGCAAGCTTATCCTCATCAACGATGCCCTTCATAAGACTGTCTAGGGCTGCATCGTTGAGCTCCTGTCGGAGCGAGATTCGCTGAAAAGTGGCAGCAACCATGCGATTTATGACTAACTCGTATAGAATGCGTGTTCTTCCATGATCCCAAAACATGAAATGAATACCGAACAGCTTGCTTGGCAAATACGTATCCTTGTCATCCTTCTTCAGCGTCTTACTGCAGGCCACCTGGTAGAGATTTAAGCATTCGGCCCACGTGGTACGCCACATACTGCGATCATCACCCGACACGTCGTTGGTAGTTTCAAACTGTTGACGAGCCACGTTGACAACGGTCTTTCTAGATCGATTCCTGAGCGCATTAGCCAGGTTGAGAATCTTGAGTTGGACATCATCACACTTGGGACTCTTGACGCTCGACTTCATCACCTGAATAGTTTTACTCACCACTAGCTGCTTCTTGTTTTTGGTCTCCCTTTGCCTGTTTATCATCGTGGTTGATTGATGATGTTCACTGCTTCCATGTCGTTCATCTTTAACAGTGGCAAGACCATCTTAATAAAAGAAAATAAGCATATCATGTTGAATACTTCCAGTCATGTAGACAAATGTAGTCTTAATTTAAGCACAAATTCATTAATTTCATATTTTTCACCTGTCACATCACACCACAACACAGATTTATATACCGGTGAGTCTTAGTTGACTTACACCCTTAGAGATATATGTGGTGACTGTTGAAATTTACACCGGTGACTCATTGTTCACTTACGCCGAATGACACAAAGCAACTGTTAAAATCAATTCGTTGACATAGGCCTGTGTGTGTGAACCAAACTCATACAATCCAGCAAGCTTTGATTTCAACGATGTAAGTAAAATTGAACTGTAGCCATTATCATTTATCTACAATGCAGAATTAATCACCAATTTCCACAGTTGATGCTCAGTGAAATGTACAGAAGAATAGACCTAATATACAAAATGACAGGCATGTTCTTTATATAATTTGAAATTTGTCTGAATATCAAAAGGTCACTGGTTTCATGGGTTTGGTTCACACAGAGGCCTACATAGACAAAGTGATTTTTGCACTTTAACTTGTGTCATTTGGCCCGTACACTGAGTTTAAAACAACAAAGTTTTTTCACATTAAACTCTAGAGCAATAAGATCTTGAAAATATCTTAAATGATAATGTTGGAGACAGTAGCTGAAGGCGGCGCTAAAACACTTTCAAATTTTGACCTACTGTAAAAATCATAGTCATACAAAGTTCAGTAAGCACTTACTTTTAATGGCTTCAAGCTGACTAAGTAAGAATGCCTTTGATTCATCGCCAATTTCACTGTTGCTCAGTATCAAGGTGTTAATATCACTGGTCATTTGGGTACCGAGTATCTCTTTATCAGGTGATGGTGACATGGTGATGCTCGCCAGTACGTAGCCAAGTGTCCACACAAGCTCTGTTTTAATGGCACTATCTTTCGAAGTCGCCAACAAGTTGAGTACTTCATGAGGACTCAGCAGGTTCGACAAATTCGTAGTCCTACTGTTTCGACATAAATATTTCAGAGCCAGACTAAACAAATATGCAGTCTGAAGATCACACTCGGCTTCTTCTTTGCAGGATTTCAACAAACACATTGCCGATTGCAAGAAACCGGAGTCAACGTCAATCCATTGTTGCCAGTCGATGTCAAACTTGCGTATGAAATAGACCTGGTTCAATAGTCTGCTGGTCATAGAGAGTTGCTGGTCCACTTTCTCTCCTTTGAGCTGCGAAATTGCCTGCTCCTTGTCAAAGACATACTGCAACGATTTCTTGTAATTGTTAGAGCTGGCCTTTTCAAATTTTCTCATCATCAGTGCGATCTTGCCAACTGTACTCAAGTGCCATCGCAAGTTCTTGGACGAAGGTGAAGCAGCGTGGCTGAGATTTTCATTCACTATCGATCTCAGATCATCATCATCATAAGCAAACATTTTGATTTTTTTCCTCTTCAAAGAAGATGTATAACACTTTATAAAGGAAACATGTAAGGCACTTCTATGATTAAGATGAGCCAAAGCAACTTGTCATCCAGTAAGTTAGATTATTGCAGTCATACACTTTGCAATTTTTTGATCCATTATAGTGACAGTTCTACAAAAACAACATCACTATCTAGGTACAAGTCTGATATCAGAGTAACATCTTAATATAATCACAGCTGAGTCGAGCAAGATAGTACCATGACTGTTATAAATACAACTCAACTTTCCACTGGGAATAGGGAACTCGATAACCCCCGGCTGGCAAAAACCAGTGGGCGCAGTGACTTGAAACAATGCAGGGGTGATAAGGTCATCGAACCCTTAAAGTGTGATAAAATTGGATGGGGTGAATTAGGGGATAGGTTTGCAATTTTTCGATCCATTATAGTGACAGTTCTACAAAAACAACATCACTATCTAGGTACGAGTCTGATATCAGAGTAACATGTTAATGTAATCACAGCTGAGTCAACTTTCCACTGGGAATAGGGAACTCGATAACCCCCGGCTGGCAAAAACCAGTGGGCGCAGTGACTTGAAACAATGCAGGGGTGATAAGGTCATCGAACCCTTAAAGTGTGATAAAATTGGTTGGGGTGAATTAGGGGATAGGTTCCCCCGATATGGGTAAAGTTGCAATTGCACGCCCAGAAGGTTTCCACTATTTTATTCGGTTCCATGACAAATAGTGTTTTTTTACTTCATGACTAGGGTGATGCTGAATGACTGTCGATGAAACTGCGGGAGCCTGCTGTCCCTGTCTCATCAACTTCATCACCTCATTGCCTGCTGGAATCGAGCTGCTTCTAATCTCCACTTTTGACCACCAGCTCTGTCACTCGCATGCCTGAACCATGCCTTCATTTTATTCTCAACTGAACGGTTGCTTTTAGATAACATGAGGTAATTGCACATGTTTCTGGAGTTGCCGGGCAATTTTTAATTTCTTTTGCTCTACTAACAGTGAATAAAATAGTGTAAAATATGAAAACAAACATAAGTGCTTACATTTTAGTCAGTTTGAAATATATGCCAATATATGCCAACAGAATGACGTTCGATTAAATGAAATTGTTATAATAAGAGGTTGTCCAGGCAGTTCAAAATTTCAGTTCTCTTTCATCTGTCTGTTAAATTTGTCGAGCATTGGTGCATGTTCGGATATTTTCTCATTTTCTGTATTTTGTGTTCTTTTATAGCAGCAGTAGTTATAGTTGCTATATAGTTTAATATTGACTGTGACTTTCCTTTTGTTGTTGTTGTCTATAGGTGCTTGCCTGATACAAACGACAAGTAAATAAATAATTTATGACACTTTTCAGGACATCGTGAGATGTCAGCAGTATCATAAAGCTGTAACCAGATGTTAATTCACATTTTATATTAAAGAGGATTGTGGGCACAACGACGTAATGTTGAGGGTACTTTAAGGGGCCAATGCAATAATCCACATTTATCATTTGACGGGTCCTTTGAGGGCAAAATGAGGGCGCACCATACGAGGCCAATGTGGGATGCAGTTGCACTTTCTGCATTGGGATCATTCCGTGTCAAGTTTGTCAACTCAACGAGGTTTTCGAAACATCTCCCATCTCACCATCTCAGATTGTTTCATTTTTGACCAGTATCTGGTAAATATGTAGAAAATATGTATCATGAAGGTCTGCAAAGTTTTAGACCTTAAAAGCTAGTAGTTCCTGAGATATGAGGGTTACACCACACCTGGGGTTGCCCAATTTTCAGCTGTGGGGCAAAATACGTATTTTTTCTGTCGTTTTCCAGTCACTGCATTTCAGTAATTAATCCATGCAAAAGCATGAAACTTTTCACATAGCCTCAATTTGTGGTCTAGTTTCAGGAAGTGTAAAATTATTAGCTCTGCTAAAAATAGTTGAAGATATGGTGTGTCAAACTTGCCACTTCATTAATGTTTAGTGAAATGTGTTAGCTATTCCTGGCTGATGTAGTGCCAATGTTCTTCAATCGAACTCTCGCTGCAATTTCTATCATAATATACACTTTGTGTGTTACTCAGAATTTAATTTGCTTGTCTACAATAGTTACTTGCTTCAGGGATTGGTGTCAAAGTCCTTAATCTGTAACATCGAACACAATTTATCATGCTTTTCCATGACGTGGAAAGACATGTGCAGTTTGTGTAGGGTCATAAAATTTTTAACACATATTATAGTAAAGGGTAAGAAGTTCTTATGGTTGAAAAAGAATCAATGTGTCTCATCTCCTTCATTAATTGTTAACATCATTAATATGTTCCTATTTATGCTGTTACGAGTCAAATTTTAATAGTGAAATGCTGATTTACTGAAGCAGTGGCGGCAATCTTGTCTGAGAGGTGGGGGGACAAAGTCGGCCACAGTCTGGTCGATGACCTTTTTTTAAGGAATTCATGTCCCCCCAAAAAATTTCTGAACTTTTTTAGGAAATCATCTCCACAAAACTTCATGACTTTCTACGAATTCATCTCGAAAAAAGTTGATGAATTTTTTTAGTCATTCAATTCTTTTTACAACTTTTCCCCGGGTCTCCCACAATAATGTGTGATTACCTTTTTTTGGAATTCGTCTATGAAATTCCTCACTTTTGTCATTACTTTTTTTTACGAATTTCTTCTTCCTTTCTCAGAATTTTCGGGGGGATACTTCTGCTCAAAAATAGAGTTTCTACCTCATCTCGTCAAAAATTATGTGAAAACCTTTAAGCGTAATTACATTTCTTCGCCTTTTTTCGTGCTTCTTCTAAATTTGGGGGGGACAAATGTATGGCATGTCCCTCCACTCTTAACGGTGGGGGACTTGTCCCCCTCGTCCCCCCCATGATCGCCGCCCATGTAGGCCTACTGAAGTCATAGCATTATTATGACTATCTCCCAGCAATTTTCACTACAGCAACAGTATTTTTTTCAGTGCTCAGGTATTGCTACTTCTCACTTGGTTCCACTGACATGCTGACTAGTCTCAGGAGATTCAGTTAGCAGTGTGAATGTAGATATTGTCTTGCTTGCAACGTGCTGTACACATTATAATGCTGGCTAGGCTCTAAAGCTCCAGCTGTCCAAAGTTACTTGTACAGTGTAACTTGCTTGTCACAGGCTGTTTTGTGGTTCTAGTTATGCTTAGCAGTATCAGATGTGTGAGAAAAATGTTCGTAATAATACGGTATACCAAAACCAGGCTGTAATCGGGTCAATACCAATGAAGTCAGTTAACAGTTAGATGCAATCTTGTCAGCAAATCCAGTCTTTTACATGTAGTATTTCATGAACACAGTTTGCATGACCATGGAGCTAGATGAACTACGGGTAAATCAGAAGTGCTCGACGGGAAGTGCTCTAACGGATAAACGCCACTCCTTCACTTACTGCTAAAAAGACAGCCTTGCTCAAGATTTCAGATTTAAATAAAAATGATAATGAGATATTTAAGTTGAAGTGTCGTGTGTTGGTGACTGCTGGCAGTATATTATGCTTTCACCTTATATTACAAACATTTTTCTCAAACGCAAGGTCACAAAGTAATACGAATAATATTATGAGGTTTGGGAATAACCATCAGTTGAAGCCTTGTGTTTTTGACACTAGCATAGTAATGAATTTGTTAGTTACATTTTATCTCAAGCTGCTAAACCTAGTCCACATCATAGTACAGCTAGTGACAAATCAGGACTGTATAGAACTGCAATAGATACGTGCTTCAGCTAAGCCTTATTAAACATGACGAAACTGCTCATCTAACTGCACAATGACATCTGAAACTGCTAGGTATAATCAGAATCACGGAAAAGCCTGTGACAAGCAACATTACATGCAATGTAGGCAGCTGGAGCTTTAGACCATTGGTTGAGTTGACATGGAATTACTGATTGTCATGTTTGGGCTGCTTTCATTGGACCCGCCACATTTACCCTAATTGGCGTGATACGGGGCCAATGGGTTGTGCTGTCTGGCTACTCACCTTATGTACAATGTACTATGTACAATATTTTCTAGGCTTGCAATGGTATCTGTTATATGTATATTCGTTTATTATAAACCAACGAAGGATGACACACCGCATCAAAGCTTACAACAGTCTAAAGCCCATTAGGCCTATAGATTTTACACAATTATTTACATAACTCATCCATCGTTTTAATCAAATAGATTATTTAAAAATAAATTAATAAATAAAGAAAATAATTATATCAAGATAATTGCATCATGACCAGAAGACACAACTCCATAAAATTAGAACACCGAGAAAACGTTTTCTGACATAGTTGACACCTGTATGGTTTTTCTCCACTGTGGGTTCTCATATGAATTTTGAGATCAAGATTCTGTGCATATTCTGTCTGACATAAATTACACTTAAATGGTTTTTCTACAGAATGAGTTTTCATGTGGCAACCTAAATTGCGATTCCGAGTAAAAGACTTCTGACATAGTTGACATTGGTATCGTTTTTCTCCAGTGTGGCGCTTCAGGTTTCCAGACTGTGTAAATGCTTTGTCACAGTATTTACATTGAAATGGCTTTTCTCCTGAATGCATTCGTTTGTGTATCTTTAGATCACTGAGACATCCAAATGCTCTATCACATAACCCTCGGGCTACCAAGGGGGGGTGGTTACCACCCCCCCCTACGTTTTTCTGGAAAAACTTTTTTTTGCACGTGGAATATAATTTTGACATTTTAGGTAGCTGTAGGGGGTCCATTTGCGCAAATTTTGAGGTAAAAGTCATGATGATATCCCACGCCATAAAAAAGTTATACCCGATATAGCCTAGGTACCACTTATGAAATCAGGAATTTCTCTCGTCAGCTGTTAGCTGTTGTCGACTATAAAGGTATTCATTATTCTTTCTGGAAGAGAAACAACTATGCCATTCTTTAGAGGGAATTTAGGGTTATATTTACTTGCTTAGTTATTTGTCTTTTGATAACCGGAAGTGATCATAATGAATAATAATACGCTTTTTCAGTGTGAAAATCACTGATGCAATATCACAACGTAAACCGATATGGTTGGGTATGGGGAAGGGCTATAAACAGTTGAAGCAGAATACTAACAGAGTAAAGTAGTGCTGTGAAGTGTTCAAGAAGCCGGTTTGCAGGAAGCATTCGCACAAAACAATGAAAGTAACTTGCAACAACTGCAAGGACCACTGACGTATTTGACTGCCGGGAAAAATTACATAATTTCTTGTTTCATGTTGATATAGCTGCACACCTTTAGGTTTTGCCTGTAACTAAAACAGACTTTGGAATAGTTTGTATTGTTGAAAATTAAGCCTCATTATATTTATTATATTTAGGATATTCTTGGATACATAGTTCATTTTCAAAACCCGCATCATTTATATATTTTTGTCCAGGTATTTACGTAACAATCGTAATTGTCTATGGGCATATATATATACACACACATATACCGGTAATAATGTGTGTGTGCATATATATATATATATATATATATATATATATATATATATATATATATATATATATATATATATATATATATATATATATATCAGTCTTGCGTGTCGATGTAGGGCCTTACGTCATAATATTAATTGATCAATAGTACAAATTGTGTGCGATAATATCAGATATCGTTAAATGGACCGGTGCCTTTGTTAAAAACTATATAATTTCGAGATGCATTCATATATTTTACAACTAAATACACCATTCTTTTCAGAAATGAATGCTGAATCAAATGCTGTATTACATGATATGATATCTTAAACCAAACACGAAATTCCGGGGGGGGGTGGTAACCACCCCCCCTTGGTAGCCGATGTCGCAAAAAAACCTTGGTAGCCTGAGGGTTAAATCCATTCATTCAACTTGGACTCCAGCATTCAAAACTTAGCCTAATAGATTATGGATCACTTAATTTTTAAGTACAATAATTTTACCTCGATTCTTTTGCAAAAGAGCTATTAGTAGTCATAATTCTTTGAAATTTTCAATAATATACAATTTAATTGTAAATTCCATCAGTTTTAAACAATAGTTGTCACACGTGTTAGACGTGTTCCACTATTACAGCTTCTGCAGTCTGCCCGTAATGTACTGGCTTGGCATAATGCCAGAAAGCAACAACCACTCATGTTTTCACGAAAAAATTTCAGAATTTACAACTTTCTACCGTCCATTGTGGCAAACTCTCTACCTGGAAGGTTGTGCTTTGAGCCACACGGAAGCCCAAACCCTAGAATATAATAACACTTGCCGTAGGTTCTTAAACAATGTTAATACAGTACCTGCTCTGAGGACCTGTTTGCAAAATGGTGTTGGGGGAATTTCTCACTTCCACTAACTTAGTCAATGGGTCCCTAGACATGAAAAATCACCGAGGTGCTTTTCTCCCACAATGGGAGGAATGACGCTATGGCCACATCCAAAATGGCCGCCGTCGGTCATATTGGAAAAATCATCTACTTTGTTTTTTAGAGTATATGCACGTGTAATACCTCTAATCTGACTAATTTCGGTATGTGGAATTCATTTCTGATATTGTTTTCGTCATTCGGGGTCATCTTCACCTTGAAAGGTCACGGTCAAGGTCATTTTGTTACATCGACGATTTCGATTATAACATCGACGATTTCATTTAATAACTTAGCCGAATTCAGCAGTAGAAACAGGTGTACTATCTCTAATTCAACTAATTTGGGTATGTAGAATTCATTTCTGATATATATTGTTTTCGCAATTTGGGGTCATCTTCATCTTGAAAGGTCACGGTCAAGGTCATTTTGCTACATCGACAATTTCGATAATACATTACTTAGCAGAATTTAGCATGCGAAACAGGTGTTATATCTCTACTTCAACTAATTTCGGTATGTGGAATTCATTTCTGATATTGTTTTCGCAATTTGAGATCATCTTCACCTTGAAATGTCACGGTCAAGGTCATTTTGTTGTATCGACGATTTCGATTATAACTTTGGTGAATTTAGCAGTAATATCTCTAATTCAACTAATTTTGGTATGTGGAATTCATTTCTGATATTATTTTCGCCATTCTGGGTTATCTTCACTTTGAAAGGTCACGGTCAAGGTCATTTTGTTACATTGACGATTTCGATTATAACTTAGTCGGATTTAACAGTAGAAACAGGTTCAACATCTCTTCTCAGCTAATTAATTCAACTAATTATGACTTGTTGCATTCGATACTGATTTTTTTGATCGTTTGCTGTGTGTTTGGACAATTTTAGGCCTACTGTTACTCTTGTTGATGTCCTGTTGTTGATGTGTCCGCCCTGCTGTGTCGATCTAAACACCGCAGGGACCTTATTTACATCTGACACTGAGAATTAGGTTATTCGTAGACATAGGCGTATGAGGCAACTGTCTCCTCTTGCCTGTTTATATACTAGAACTTTGATTGACCAATGACAAGGAATTTGCCAGTGGTCCGTGAAGCTTGATGGTTTAGAAGAAAATGATCGACATTTCAAAGCTTCCAGTCGGTTCTTGCTGCTGTGTAAAACAACCATTTTTTAGGAAAGTCACCAAAATGGGTGAAAATATCTAATTTTTGTAGATTTTGTGAAAGGCTTAAGTATAAGGGTTAAAAATGAAACTGTATAAAATTATCTATTAAGTTACATACATGTATTTGTTTGGAACTTAAGATGTCATGTTTTGAATCACAACCATTGTCTTAAATGATCGTCCTTGAAAAACTTCTGATTTCAATCAATCGAGGTCACACTGTTTCCAACACTGTAAAAATAACCCTTACGACAGTTAGAAATATGATGTCTTCATCATTCGAAGCAACTAGAGAGAAATTCGAGAAAGGAATCTACTCGTTGTACAATATACCAGGTGTTCTGTTCATGGACTTTACGGGTGTCTACGTGAGTGAAGATGCGCCTTACCTGGATATTGTTGAAGCACTGGAACGCAGCAACAGTGGTGCTCCCGAGAAAAAGAACGTGCTCACGCCCAAGCTAAAAGCGACTAGCCATGGTGATTGGTATTCCAGAGTGGTCATGTTGAATAAAGGGTACTTTGAGAGCCGAGGTAGACTCGAAGAGATGCTGATAAAGACGGATGACCGGGAAGTTGGTCCCCAGTGCATCACAGCAAATAGCATATCTCTGCAAGCAGCCCTGAAGACAATGAAGGTTGACTTGTCAATCAACATGGAGTACTTTTTACAGAATACGAGTGAAATTGACGCCGAACTGAATTACAAAGTCTCGGACAGTCTCAAGTTGAAGGATGAACTAGTGATGAAAAAGTTGGAACAAGAGCTGTTCTACAAGATGATGTGTAAGGTGTTTGGCAAAGAAAACGCAGATGACCAGGTTGAAGTGGATGGCAAAGAAACACTCTATGAAAAGTCATTCGTGATCAGAGACTTCAGTATTTTATCATTTGATGGCAATAGTATGCTGGCCACTGCCACAAGAGATGAGTACTATTTGCTGCTCTTCGACTTTTAAAACCCATTGAACGTCGTAGGCGACTGAATGTGACTCAACCATTAGCATTGCAACTATCGGTTGCATCATCGCGAGTCATCATCTGTTGCCTATGACTTTCAAATAACGTCTAATTCCATCAAGACTTATTATGGGGTATCAATTTTATTTTAAAATAAATGCTTGTAATGATTTATCTTAAATTTCTGTTGTGCATAGTGAGCATAAATACTGGACTCCGGAGTCATTGTACGTATTTAGAGGTTAACATTATGCCTAAATCTACATTGCCCTCATTACAGTTCGAGGTCTGATGATAACTTGTAAATGTAGTTTCAGTTTTTCTAGATTATCCAATAACTACCGTGAGAACTGAATTCATGAAATTTTCGTTAAAGTGTTATTTGAATTTGTATATGAATAAATAAATTATGAAACAACGAAAGAAAATGCAGGAGCAAACAATTTCAATTATTTTAAATAATTCTTTCCAGTGTCTTGATTAAAAATAAATTCCAAATACTGTGAGATAATCCATGACCGCGCAGAGACAGATCATGTGATATGCTGTACTTTTACTTTACTTGTACCGCGTCTTGACTGTATGTGTACTGCACTTGTCCTGCACTTGTGCTGTGATGTACTTAGACTGTATATTTACTTGTAATCTTAGACTGTACCTGTACCGATATCGTGATAACAGCACTTGATACTGTACTTTTACTGCATTTATCGGTATTGTGTTGTACTGTACCATGCTGGATTGGGACTGTATTAGTATTCTGCTTAAATGAGACAACTGTTCTGATGCTCTCATATTCCAGTACTGTATTGCAATGTGCTGTACTGCTACAATGCAATAGAATTTCAGAACACTACCGGTATTGTATTGTAGGCAGGGGTGTCTATCCCCCCTAAGTCATGGGAGAAACTTCTCATTCCCCTCTTCTTCCCCCTCCCCGTTACTTCGCCCCTAAAATGGTGGCACACGCACACTGACCCCCCATTTCTTGGATGGAGCATTTGCTCCAAGGTTTCTGTGGTGTAGACGCCAGCATGGGGGACTAAAAGCTTCCCCTTGCCGAAAAGCGGAGAGATCGACGAGCTGAAATATCAGAGACAGGCCGACAAAGTAGGATGGAACACAGCCTAGAAGGTACCGCCAGACAAGTGCAGCAACCCGATAGGAGATGCGCTGAGAAACAGGGAGCCAGTGAAGGACATCACGCATAAAGGCAGAGACAGGAGCATGCTTAGGAAGGTGACCAATGAGGCGAGCCGCTGAGCGGAGAACCCTATCAAGGTGCCCAATTAGCTTAAGAGGCAGGCCTACAAGTACCGCACTGCAGTGATCAAGTCTACTGGTAACGAAGGCATGCACAAGAGCCACAGTATCATTGTGAGAGAGAGAGAGAACGTGAGACAACTCGGAGTTGGCGTAACTGGTAGTTACAACTACGAGTGACCAAATTAATATGCTGTGAGAAATTCAGCTCTTGATCCAAAGTTACTCCAAGGTCTCGAACTGTGAGAGAGAAAGAGATATGAAGAAAAGTCACCGCTGATAGACGCAGGTTAATAGACGAAAATAGTCTGCGGGTACCGATCCAGATAAACTGGGTCTTAGATGGATTCAAAAGCAAACGATTTGAAGCCATCCATGATGAGAGAGCGTCAATTGCATGGGACATCAGCGATACAGAAGACACTGCGTCGGTGGCGAGGCAGTGAACATAGGCCTGCACATCATCAGCATAGAGCTGGTGCAGGAGGCCGTTTGCGGACAGCAAGGAACTAATACCATATGTGTAAATAATGTACAGTAAAGGACCCAACACTGAGCCCTGTAGCACACCAAAAAGGGGTAGGGACCCAACGGGACCTACAGGCACCAACAGCCACACTGTGCGCTCAGACAGAAACGAGCGAAGCCATTCTAAAGGAGCACCAGCCAACCCAAAAGAAGTAGAGAGGCGTTGGAGCAAGATAGGATGATCGACAGAGTCAAAAGCAGCACTAACGTCGAAAAGAGCCAAGAGAGTGACCTGACCACGGTCAATGGCACCATAGAGACTAGATAGTAGACGGACCAGGAGTGTCTCTGTGGAATGGTTCCTCCGAAAGCCCGATTGCTGGGAGGGAAACAGCTCATGCATGTCTAAATATGCATTTAATTGGTTAGCGACTATGCTCTCTAATATGTTAGATAAAAATGTAGCATTGGCAATTGGTCGGTAGTTTGCTGGATCATCTGGATCCAGACCTTCTCGCTTCAATGCCGGAAGCAGATTTGACCGCTTTTGAGAGGGTGGAAGATGAGTTTCCTGGATCGACCGGTTGCATAGTGTATAAAGTGAAGAACGGCAGAAGTCATCAATGAGTTATGGTACGAGAAATATAGGAACAGGGTCCAGCTCACACGTTTTGGGCGCAAAGCTTAGGATGAGCCGACGTAACTCTAACCCAGAAACCTCATTTAAGACGGTAAGACGGTGATCGGTGACAGAGTATTCTGGTGGAGAAGAAGCCGAGGTAGCGTCGCGTATGGTTGAAACCTTGGTTGTATGCCGCTCCAGGAATGCGTCTGCAGTAAACGGTGGTGGAGACTGGGACTGATGGTTGGCCGATCGACGACCGAGGAGGCTGTTGAAAATAGACCATAGTTTCTTAGGTTCCGTCGACTGGCGAGTAATGATAGCTTCCCAGTACTCACGCTCCCTATCCCGGTAGGTGGAGTGCATCCTCCGGACGAAGTGAATCCAAGCAGTCTGATCTTGTGGAGAGCGCGTTCGCCTATAGATCCTCTCCAACCGCCTGGCTTGTCGACGGAGCGCTCTACACTCCGCGTTGAACCATGGGGACAACGGGCGATGACGTGTTAACTGAGCACAGTGGTAGAAAAGAGTCTATGATCTCTGTCATCACAGTCTCATAGGAGCAGAACAGATCGGAGACAGACTGTGCAGAACTTGCCTCGGCGTCCTTGAAGAGAGGACAATCCTGAATGGCTGCTCTGAAGGCGGCGCGATCCAGGCTTTTACCTTCTTGACCTCAGGAACTTTGTCCAGCACATTAATCTTCTCTTCCGTAGCTGTTTATTATCAGCTCCAACAACTCAGTTTCCCTCTCCCTCTCTCCCAGTGCGGCCTCTACACTTGTCCATTCTTTCGTGGTCTCCCGCCTTGACTACTGCAGCGCTATAAGCTTATATGACGGGCCCCCGGCCTGCCGGCTGAGGGACCTTGACAGGAGAAGATAATCTT
Source organism: Allolobophora icterica (assembly GCA_963556255.1). Taxonomy (NCBI): domain Eukaryota; kingdom Metazoa; phylum Annelida; class Clitellata; order Crassiclitellata; family Lumbricidae; genus Allolobophora; species Allolobophora icterica. The sequence continues at coordinate 52,350,348 of OY744613.1, read as the reverse complement.
GAAGGGGCGCTATATAAAACCACTGAAATAAATAAATAAGAACACATTCAACGTATTTCTTGGACAACTGTTCATGAGAGGTCAGGCAAGCACATATCGTACTAGGACCACTCTGGCCCAACGTCGAGCTTTTGCTGTCACAGGTCCCTCTGCCTGGAATGGCCTTCCCTCTCGACTACAAACTAAACTAATGATGGGAATCTCCCCAGCATCTACTCGCTTGCTCAAGACGTGTCTGTTTCCACGGGGCTCATGTCTGTGCATTTCTACGTCTGTCTGCCTAATGCTCAGTGTACGTGGGCCTGTCCAGTATGGCCCCGTGCCCAGTAACACTCCCTAAGGCCTGCTCGGCCGGCGGGTCAGCCAGCGGCCTGTCAGGCACATTCCCTCTCGACTACAAACTAAACTAATGATGGGAATCTCCCCAGCATCTACTCGCTTGCTCAAGACGTGTCTGTTTCCACGGGGCTCATGTCTGTGCATTTCTACGTCTGTCTGCCTAATGCTCAGTGTACATTCGACAGCGCAGCGACCGTGTGCATTCCGTTCCTTTCCTTTATGTTTAACTGTCCATCAAATAGGCCACTGCTCAGCGCCTCAGCCAATCAAATAGGCCGACCCAGAGCCGCACACATTGCGTTGCGCCCATAGTGATGCTTGCATGTATGTATGTGCATTGTGCATGTATGTATGTCTATATGTGCCTGTCAATCAAATAGCTTAGGGGTCAAAGCCTCATCCAGTCAAAAACAGACCTAGAGCCGCACACAATATTGGTTCTGCCCACTGCGCCTAAGCATCAGTCAAAACGTTTTCCGACACACAGGTCTAGGAAAGAATATATGTATAGATAGGCTTCCTCGAAATGTTGCGAATTCTTTTCGGTCTGTTCTGGAATAATGGATATCTGTTAGAAATCTGTATTCCTGAGAAATTGCGAGAAAGCTCCGTTGTACTTAATTATCGTTCAGAAGTGCTCTGAATTCGAATCCTCAACCAGAGGTCCCGATCCCGAAGTCTCATCCACGAGGGAATGTAAGAAACCAGTTTTTTTGTTCCTATTAAAGTTAATCGCCCTGATTAAAGTAATGATTGCATTTTTTTCTAAGTAGATCAGTGATACATATTGTGTGTTAGTAGAAGAAAAAAGTTTGTCAAACTTTTGCATGTCTCTAGCTTTTTAATAGTTTGGCAATTGTATCTCCGTCGATGTGAATAAGAAACTAGACATTGCTGTGATTTTGATTACATCTCAGTACAAATATGCCTCAGTCTTTGCATGGATCTTTAGGATAGATACAAATGGAAGGGATGGAGGGTGAATTTGTAGATAGACCTGTCTCTCGCCAAAGTGTGACTGAAGTAGCTTTGGACAGATTCTGGAAAGATTTACAGAATGAGTACAGAGATTAGAGGAAGAAAGGACGTGGTTATCACAGAAACTAAAAGAAGACTTGACATGTTAAGTGGAGTCCAACGAGAGAATCCAAGAATGAAAGACAAACCTAGGCTGTACGAGAAATGAATGAAAGACGTACACAGGCCTTAATTCGACTAGAAACCAGAAAAAAGCTTGGACGATGTGTCTACAGAAATAGGTGAAACTGCATTACACTCTGAGTTGAATTCGCCGTCCAACGATGCCTAATAATGTGCGTTGACCAACAATTATTTATTTCTGGGCGGGTAATCGCATGCCTGTTTGACCATCCGCCGTATTTTTTGCGTTTTCCTTGGTGTATGCTATGGTTGTGGGGTACAGGGTGGGAGAATACTCACGCAAAATATATCATACAAAGCCAAACTGGTGGCTTCAGGATGGATCTGGGGTCCGCCCGGAACCATCCTTGGGCACTCAAGTGTTAAGCAAGTAGCCTTATTTGCAGCCGAATAAGTACATGCATTACATTGCATGCAAGTTCTAACAGGTGACGATTATTTTGACGAAAAATAGCAGCTAATATATAGCAACAAACATCGCTTCCCAACACATATTTTCCCGCAAGCATACCAACATACATAGTCTTACATTCACACGTGCATGCATTCATATTATATGAATAAATAAAGAAGTAACTAAAGCTACGCATACATACCTACATATTAATTATATGCCTACACATTTGCATGCAAATAGACGCACGTACATACATAGTAGCTGATCATACCTTTGATGAACACGTCAGGTGGATGAACAGGTAGAAGAACCTGGTTAGAAATAACCAAGCACAAAATAATGACCTCTCCGAATACGAGATCGTCTCAACAACGTGTGCTTATATAGCCAATTGTTGGGGGTTTGTTGGGGGTTTGTGGGTGAGGGTGAGCGTTGGTGGGTGTCGATTACGTGGACGACTGTATTTGAGCAACTTATGCCAACATACATAAAGCATTATAGAAACTATTGTAAGAATAAAAAATATAACATTTTGAAGGTTTGTTGGAATCCCTCCCTCCAGAATGTGTCCAAGTGACAGATTCAGTTTGCTCTCAGTCACCGACGAACCCTTTCAAAAATAAGACCACGCAAGCACTCATTGTATTTACGCTCTGTTGCATTCGGCTTTGTGCAGCATACATCTTTAAACTTTAATTTAAAACTGCATGTCAGCCTTACAGACCACCCCCTCGAGTCAAACACAATTTATGACTAATTTATTAATACCACGTTCAATCTTTATATACAGGATACATTGACAGTCATGCGATTGGCTTAGGCCTAACACTAAATTGTCCAATCCTAGTAATGTCCTATACATTTATATATAGTGTCATTATACTATACAAGCATATACATTATTACATATAGGCCTAAACCACGCCTACCCACTCTAAAACCCAACAAAACACCTACCCACTATTAATATATGAATAAATAAAGACGTGGTTAACGGCAAAACCAGGCGTTTTACAACTAGGCACTATAGGCGAATCTCTACTGGAAGACTATTCCAAATGGTGGGCTCAGCCTGGGGGACCAAACGTTCTCCTCCAGCATCGGCCAACTGAATGTGAAGTCGTACGGCAGAGCTTGCACAGATGGGCCGGGGCACAGTCACGAAGGCAGCGCCAAACCAGTACAGCGACCCTAAAGCATAATTTATATACGCTGCCCGACAGTGAGAAACTGTAACACATCACGTATGGATGACTTGTATAGATAGTGGCATATTTGGCGTAGCCAAGTGTGCAGGACTTTTGCGATATATGAAAGCGCTATATAAGTTGTCTCGATACACACATACATATGCATATATACCTGATGTAATTGTAATTGTAATATGACATAAATTTATAAAGAGCCACTACAAGAATAAACCCTCCAGTGTCAACCGGAACCAGTGAAATCCTTGCCACCCACGCCACCCACGCATTGCATTTACGCTCTGTTGCATACAGACTTGAGACGCTTTCGAAACTGTAGAAAAGGCAAACTGAGGATGTTTAGTCTCAGCTCTCGAGAGTAAATGCGGACAGTACGGGTTTGAGCCCCTCTAAGATTTCACGCGTCCAGTTAGTTACATCGGTAAGAGCGTAGGCTGCGTCTATGCGCCTCTATGTTAGAGGGCATGCGGATCGCGGTTCTCTTCCCGCAGGTGGCTTCTCTCAGAGATTTAAATCTCGGGCTAGCACGGTCCCAACACGGTCCCATGGCGTGGCACCCATTCAAACGGGCAACGGTGGTGAAGGATCTCACCCGATAAATTCATTGAAAAATGAGCAGGTCGAGGCCATATACGGTCGCTATAGAAAATCGCGTACATTTACATCAAGATTTACTGTTTAGCGACATTGAGCAATTTCATTACTCAAAATTGCTCAGTCCTGTCGATTAAAACACGCATTATATATATATATATATATATATATATATATATATATATATATATATATATATATATATATATATATATATATATATATATATATATATATATATATATATATATATATATATATATATATATATATATATATATATATATATATATATATATATATATATATGAAATCTCCAATGATCATGAGCGCATCCCCTCTAGGCGCATCATCCATCGTCGCCTGAAGTCCTCTGTAAAAAAGATCATGCTCTTCCTCTTCCGCCATTGATGTTGGGGCATAAACTTGGATGACTGTCAAGTTGATCTCTTTTCCTCTGAATCTTACACTCATTATTCGGTCACTTACTGTGTCATATCCCATTATCGCCGCCGCACTTGTTCTGTCACAGATCAACGCCACTCCATTTCTCCCTCCTTTGTCCGATCCCGACATTATTATCCTACACTCTCCTGATGTGTAGTGCCCCTGTCCTTTCCACCTCGTTTAGCTGAGGCCCACTATGGCTATCCCCAGTCGGTTCATTTCTCTCTTTATTACTTCCAGCTTTCCCACTTGCATACTTCGTACATTCCACACTGTAAACTTGTACTGTTTTATCAGCATTGAAATGCCGTTTTCCTTGAAGGTTTACTGCCGTGGAAAATTTAAACGGCATTACAGTGTTTATTTGGATGGACTCACCGTAAACTTCATGGTTTCTTAGTAAAACGGTATTTGACAGTAATTAGACCTCGCAAGGTAAAGTCTGTAGTAGATTTAAATGTGACCACCAATTACACAGGACAAAATAGACTTTCATGATTGTTTTTATACGTTCTTGAATTTTAGTTTTTATTTGACATACATTATTTAGTTGAAGTCATACTAAAAGAAAAGTTTTAAAACAGCTTATTTATTTGGTATACCTGCTAAGCCTATTAGATCGCCTATTAAGAAAATTGCAATTAGAGTAACTATAGGCCTATATGTTGAGAAATTTGAATTATATATTTATTGCACTAGGTAGCCAGCGTAGCCTAGGCTATAGTATTCCTAATATTCATTAATGAATGCATTGTAATAAAGTAACAGTTTTCGAAGCATGATTATTGCATTGAGTAATTAGGTCCAATGACAATAATTATTTTTATGGCTTCATGAAGGTCGATCAGTGTATGCGTAAACAGGAGTATACGTGGGCACAAAGTCAGACGTGCATAGTTCATAAAGAGAATCACAACAGTGTATACAGACCTATTAACATATATAGGCCTACCGATAATAATTATAATATAGGCTTGCGAATTTATTTATTGTCTGTTATTATGTTGCTTCTCTCGACACTTCACGGACGTGTTCAAGAAATATAATGGAAGGTTTTGATTAGGCCCTAAGTCTGCTGAAGTGTAGAAATCGCTGATGAATTTGAAAACGAAATTCACGTTATGGAAGATAATAGCCCATGTCGGCTAATGTCTATAGACTACACTCGCTATACTGTGAACGCAGTTCGATACCTGCAACCCTCTCGGCCGGGCGCCTTGCATGACTGTCAAAACGTGTGTTTAGTCAAGATATTGATAAATGTACTGTCATAATTCAATGTAATCTTACTGCGCTTGTCAGTTTCAATTAATACAGATTATTATTATTATCATTATTATTATTATTACTATTAGTTGCGTGTTATTTAAATAATTTATTTATGCGCTATAAAAGTTTTGCTGACAAAGTAGCCATCGAGAGTAGGGCCAAAGTGCGTCTTCCTTTCGTTTCTAGATTCCGACGAGTGAGGGTCGTAAAAAAAGTAAAAAGTTAAATCTGGCATATTTTCCTAGGAAAATTGAAATCTGGTAAATTCCAATTAAATTCTTAAAATTCATAGATGCAATCTGCTGAGATTGTTTGATATTTTTTTGATATGTTTACTTGCTCGGTTTGTTCGCGTTCATTTTCTTCTGTGCTGGTATGGCTGAGTCATAGCCGCATCCACTCAAATTCTAGCAACTGTTCTTTTAGATGTTGTTTTGCTTATTGTAACAGTGTCTTATTAACGCACAATGCGTTACGAATGCATGTTTTACGAAACCACAAGGTTAAATTTCGCAAGGTTATACAGCATGACGGTACAAGTCTTGTATGTAATGTTACCACGTGCTCATTTATTTCAAACAGTTTAAATGTTCACCTTGCGCACTTGAAATCCCATATACTTTCAGGAAAGACAATTGATTGCCCATTTAAAAAATGCTGTAAAACATTTTCAAAGAAATCCTCATTTACATCTCATGTTTCACGATGTCATAAAAATTTAGATGGTTCATTCTTAAAAAATTCAAACTCTGAAAATGTTTCTGGTGCTGGAATATTAAATTCACAATTGGACCGTGTTGACAGTAATGATGAATGCATTAGTGAAGATAATTTTGATTGTGATGATCATATGGATATGATTTCTGAAGATAGGAAATCTGAATTTTTAAATAACATTGCTTTATTTTGTTTAAAGTTGCAAGCCAAATTCCTGCTATCTGCTAGTAAGATTCAAAATATCATTGAAGAATTTGTCAATATTCATATGATTAGTCAAACCTTCACTAAAAATAAGTTGTTAGCAAAACTGAATGATCATGGGTTATCTGCTGAACAATTGAAAGAAGTTGTAACTGAAATAGAAATGAATGACTTATTTGAATCCCCTTTCAATGAAGGCTTATTGAGAAGCAACAGCTGTAGAAAAACCTATTATAAGAAAAACTTTCATTATGTGAGTCCTCAGGAAGTCTATCTCGGTCGAAATGAATGTCAGCATTTAAAATACTATCAATATGTTCCATTGAAAGATAGTTTGAAAAATTTATTTACTTTTAAGTCTGTTAAAAATCAATATTTAGAACAAACTTTGCACAGAAATGAAAACGTATATGAAGATATTACAGATGGAGATGTTTTTAAATCAAATAAATTTTTCAGAGAAAACCCTATGGCATTGAAACTAATTTTATACCAGGATTCATTTGAAGTGGTAAATCCACTTGGTTCAGCAAAATCAAAGCATAAAATTTTAGCTGTTTATTACAGCTTGGCTGATATATTGCCTCACCACAGGTCAAATATTGACCATATTCAATTAATTTTGCTGTGCACAGAGAAAGATTTTAAAGAGTTTGGACAGGAAAAGATTTTAGGCAGACTTATAGATGATTTAGTAGATTTAGAGACAAACGGTATTGAACTTTTGGGGAAAAATGTTAAGGGAAGTGTTGTGGCTATCACAGGTGACAATCTTGGCTCACACACTATAGGGGGTTTCACTGAAAATTTCAGTACTACACTACATTTCTGCAGATTTTGTCTGATCGAGCGACCTGATTTCATGGCAGACCCTCCATATCTGACAGGGGCACCAAGAAATCCTGATAACTATAATGCAGATGCAGTAGCTGCTATCGATATTGGTCAACAGTCTCATGGGGTCAAATTTGCTTCTTGTTTTAATAAATTGAAACACTTTCATGTTTGCCTTCCGGGGCTGCCTCCGTGCCTGGGCCATGATTTATTTGAAGGGGTAGTATCTGGTGATGTTGCATTGTTTTTGAAATATTTTGTAAAGAAAAAATGGTTTTCTTTTGTTCAATTAAATCGTTTATTATCAAAATTTCATTGTATTGGTTCTGATTCTGCTAACAAACCAGCAAGTGTTAAAGTTAATTGTGAGCGACTTGGAGGCCATGCCGTTCAAAATTGGTGTTTTTTACGAATCTTTCCTCTGCTTGTCGGTAGCAGGATAGCAGATCTTGATGATGAAGTTTGGAATTTATGTATGTTGTTAAGACAAATCGTTGAAATTGTTTGTGCACCAAAAATAAATTTAGGAATGGTGGCTTATTTGCGGTGCATTATTGAAGAATATATATATTATAGGAAAATTTTGTTTCCTGATGTCACTCTGAAACCTAAGCATCACTTCCTGGTTCATTACCCTGGTCTTATCATGAAGTTTGGACCCTTGATGCGGGTGTGGACAATGCGGTTTGAGGCGAAGCACTCTTATTTTAAACAATGTGCCCGAGCTGGACAAAATTTTAAAAATTTGCCCAAAACTTTGGCTGAAAGACATCAATTATATCAATCTTTTCATAGTATGGGTGACCTATTCCCTCCACTTTTGCAATGCAGTAATGGACAACCATTTTCACTTTGTTTATATAACAAGGCTATTCAGCTCGCTGTTTTGGAAAACAAACTTAATCTTGAAAATATTACAGCTTTTAATAAATTAACCTTCAAAGGGATTGAATACCATTCTGGTTTGTTTGTTGTTATTAGACGGTGTGAAAGTGGTTTTGTGTTTGGTAAAATTGTATTTCTTTTGGTTTCTAGTGATGATAAAATTGATTTTGTAGTGGAAACTTTTCCCTCTGAGCATGATGCTAAATTGCACTTCTATGTAATTGAAAAAAAGCCTACAGGCATAGAATGTTTCAATATCAATAATTTAATTGATTTTTATCCTTTGCCAGTATACAGTTTTTTAAATAAACAAGTTATTGTATTGCATCACGCAATATTGTAGACTGCAAAATGAATTTCGAAAATCATATCAAAAAAGGTCTACCTACCATCGATAATGACACAATGGCAAAAGTTGTTGCAAAATTAGAAGGAATTGGTGTAGAAACATTGGATGATTTGTCGATTGTTGAGGAGCAGGATTTAGTGGAAGTCCTTCCAGCTATTAAAGCCAGGAGACTTGTGCAGTCATGGAAACTAGGTGAGTATAGTTTTTTAAATTGATCTAATATACAATTGTATTGTTACTATCATATTGCTATTGCATGCATCATCATCATCTTTGTTTTGCATCTGTTTTCTATGCTTGCATGGGTTGGACAATTTGCTTCCAACAGTTCAATGACCAGCCCTCCATACACGATCCAAGCTTACAAGATAACTTGGCTATGACCAAGTAAGCTATTAAGGAACAGCCACCTTTAATATGAAGGAAATGCTGAGACAAATTTCGTGATGCCATCTCCCTTACTCGCTTTCTACAAGACCATCACGCTTGGTGAGAAGAAAGAGTTGCCCAAATTCACGTCAGCCCGAGAAGAGAGCATTGTTCATATTCACATTACATTGTATTTATTGTTTTTCTTAAAATAGTTACTTTGATTATTTTATTATTGAACACCAAAATATTTAACAGAGCAGAATAACAAAGTTTAAAAGAATTTGGGGAACATTGTAATTCTAATTGTAATTGTAATCGAGAATTTGTAAAGCGCCACTCAAAATCTTGTGCTCCCGACCCGGGTCAGTGTCTTCACTGACAAACATTCACAAAGCCTTACTTAAAAAATACATTTTGATTTGATATTCGGCTTTGTGAATTTATGTTGGCAACCATTCAAATTCGCTTCAGATAGAAAATCCACTCTTTCACCATCACTATAACCAATGTTATCCAAATTTCCAACATCATATATCAGCTCTGTACTCATCTTCCTAATGCAATGTTTTGTGTACCGATAAAAACTGTTTTTCTGGTGTATTTCATAGCCTTGAAGCTTGTCTGTTAATGCCTTATATGCAGTTCCTGTTATAACTAATAATCACTAGTTATGCCAGCGCCTGGGTTCGTTTCTTTTTGGAGAAACGAAACAAATTACCAGCTAAATGCATTCCTGCTGTAGACTATAGAATAGATGTATGCCAACACCCTGTCAGGTTATAACAATGTCACATATTAAAACAAGGTTATGTAAGGCTGCCGAGCCCTTCGCTCTTCTTCTGCGGGTGAGCTCTTGGTTCCTCGTTCTACCACCGCAAATAGGCAGCATCGTGCTTTCTCTGTGGTTGGCTGCTCCATCTGCAATCATCTCCCATTGGAGATTTGCCTTTGCCTAAGAATGGTTCGCTTGTGTTTTTTAAGTCGCTTAAGTCCAGTTTATATTGCCGTGGTTTGGCTGGCAGCGCTTCTGTGTAGGCAGTGCTGGGGAGTATTTGAAATACAAAGTATTTGAAATAGTATTTGAAATACATTTGAGTATTTTTGTATTTGTATTTCAAATACATTTAAAATGATGTATTTTGTATTTGTATTTGAAATACTTTTCAAAGTATTTTGTATTTGAAATATCAAATACTTCGTTAGAAATACTATTTATTACCTACTTACTCTCATAATTTTATGCAACATGTTTTTTTTCGGTAATAATAACTCAGTGGTCTTCTAACTTCCGATCTTTGGTGAACTTTGTATCGTTATCAGTGTTGATCACTATATGTTGGCTGCTGTAACCCATCCATTCTTCAAACTACGTTGGGTGCCTAATTCCCAGAAGGACAGATTTTTGCAGCATGATGACTATTAATGGAGCATGTATCCTACTATAGAATAAAATGTATTTTGTATTTCAAATACAAAATACAACTATGTATTTGTATTTTGTATTTCAAATACATTTTGAAAAATGTATTTTGTATTTGTATTTCAAATACTTTTGAAAAATGTATTTGTATTTAGTATTTGAAATACATTTACAGAGTATTTTACCCAGCACTGTGTGTAGGTAACTTGAGGGAGCGCTATATTAAATTTTAAAATGAATGAATGAAAAATATAAGTTATCACTGGTATTATGTATGTCTTTCCATTGTAGCACAGTTGTATGGTTTCCTCACAAATTTTATACCAAGATTTGCAGTGATTATTTGAAGTGTCATTTTTTGTTTATTTCTTATCAATGTAACTACCTAACTTTGTAGTTCTTAACTGTTTATTTTAGGAAAGGAAGCATCGACTTCTAAGTCACCAGTTGTTCCAAAACACACAGACCTAAATTGGGCAGACAATTTTGAATTGCCAATTGGGGCACTGTCGCCAGATTTGAAGAAAAGCCTCTTAGATGGCAAGAGGCCAGACCCAAAGAGTCGCAGGGAACTGGTAAAAGTGACAGTGCATGAAATGGTCAAGGTTTGTCAGAAACCTTTGAAAAAGCATACAGATACTGTTGCCAGGAGATTGGTCAAAAAATTCCCGTCGCTTACTGATACCAACCTTGAGAATGATACTGTTCTTGGTACAGGATTTGAATCACTGGCAGTGCAGCTAAAATATCGTGTCGAAAATGTAAATCGAACACCTGGGAAAGAAAATCACACGGAGTTCAGCCCAGAAGATGGTGAGGAGCCTGTTTCAAAGAAGATGAAAACTTCCTATGGCTGTGTCAACCACAATCCAACAGATATTCCAGATGGTGAGACGTTGGAATCTTTGTTGGAGAAGAAAGTTGAATTGGCGAGAAAATTCGGTGAAGGAGAGCGGGCCTGGCAGATGGATGTTGTCAATGAGCTAATGGATCTCACCTTCTATTTGCAGCGCAAGGACATCAACAAATCCAAAACTGTACTGGACCTTCAAACGACGTGGCCATTCCTATTTCAAGAATCCGGACTGTTAATTCATTTTAGAAAATTAATGGCTGTTGATTTAGATTCTGCGTCGACTGAACCAAAGGTTATGAAGTTGCTGTCATATTTGAAGACACAGAATGTCAGCAAATATTCAGTGCAGTTCAGAAATGCTGCAACTCATGTCCTTGAAGACCTGACTAAGATTGATGATGCGAGCCGAGACGTGAGATTGTCAGCATCTGTTCTGCTGTTAATGGCATTTTTTAAAGAAGATTCAGAAAGTCTTTTTGTAGAAGCTGATGTAAGAAGTTAACGATTATTTTATCCTACATTATGTAATGCAGGGCAGGGGTTAGTTGGAGAGAGACAGAATGTGACATATGGATGGGGTTCAAGCTGACATATCATTCATAAAACCTGTTGAAATTTAGAAAAAGGTCTTTGTAATGTAATTTTGGCTATATTTAGATGATGCAAACAGCTGTTTACTAAGGCAGTGAAAAGGTGTTAGCAACCTCTATGCTCACGAATGTTTGCTGGATATTTGAACTTCTGTTTTTAAAGCTGTGACCGAGTCCTTTGGGGATAGGGTTGTCGAGTGTTGGACGTGTGTGTGTGTGTGTGTGTGTGTGTGTGTGTGACAGTCTGTCATTCATATTTTCTAAACATTATATTTCACATGATTTAAAGTATTTGATTTTAGTATAGCTATTCTATAGGTGCCAATTTGAAATTACTGGAATGGCAGTAGAACTGTGCATTTAAGTTCAGGACAGTTTTGGTGCTAAATCTGTTTGTCTCTCAAGAAATGTAGTGTTTGCAGACTTTTAGTATTTTTCTTCATTTTATTGCTGTTAAAACGTTTTCTGGTTGAGTGATATCCGAAATTAAACATAATTTAGAGACATCTTTTAGATATTAATGTAAATATTTATATTTTGTTACAGGAAACATCTACAGCGGCTGAGGCTCAAGCAAATCCAAACATCCCAGCTACACCATGTTTGATTTTTTGTGGTATGTTTCACTATTTTAAATAGTATCAACTGCACATGAATAGTCTGCATTCACAGTTAATTTGCTTGAATAAAATAAGACTCGCGTTTTCATTAAAATAGCGAGTAGTCCGACTTGACAATTTTTTGTAAGGAAAAGAAGTCTTGGCCTGAATGTGATTTTTTGGGGTCTTGGTCTCGGTCTTGGTCTCAAGGTTCAAAGTCTTGGTCTTGGTCTCGAGGTTCAAAGTCTTGGTCTTGGTCTCGAGGTTCAAAGTCTTGGTCTTGGTCTTGAGGTTCAAAGTCTTGGTCTTGGTCTTGAGGTTCAAAGTCTTGGTCTTGGTCTTGAGGTTTAAGGTCTTGACAACAAGACTGCCCTTAAATTTAATCTTTTGAAATTAATATTGCCATTTCCACCATCACATTTTGAGTGTCAAGTTCTCAGGATCCTGTCATCAGCATAAACACTTGCAAAGCATAACGATAAAATTATCCCTGAGCAGTTTACTGTGATAGGCCTAGCACTGTTTGCAGGTTGTCACATTCAACAAGCCCAAGCTAAAAAAAGCTCATTCTTTTTTGTATACCTGCCAAGCACCTCTGCATTTATTTAAATTCTCTCAAAAATGTTAAACTTTCTTAAGCTATTTCGTAGTTATGGTTATTCATCTTGCAATGCCAGTGTGGATTATGTGCATTTTTAGCAAAAAAGTTGTTTGTTATTATAATCTCTGCTTTAATTTATATTTAGGACATTCATGCTTATTGGCGGAAAGATTCTTTCTCTCCATCGATAAATGTATCGTCAATGAAAGCATCAAGAATTTCAATGCCGGCTTCACCATGCTGTTCGCCAGTTATTTTGTCTTCAACATCCAGTACCCACAGCCAGCTTCTGGTACACTGGATTTAGTGCAGAGGTAAAAATAAAGATAACTATTTTGTTACTGCCAGGCATAACTGAAATATAACATTTCTAACTTGATGCTCCATTTGATCATGATACTCCATTAGTAATTTGATCAGATTGTAAATTGTTTTTTTCCCTAATATAACAAAAATATTGAAACCGGTGACAAAGCCAGTCTGGAGTGCTATATAAAGCAGAGGCATGAAGTGTCCTAAAAATAAAAGTCAATAATTTTTTGTATTTTTTTAGGTGTTGATTTTTGAAAATATTTAGATTTAGTTGGCAATTAAAAATTGGGCACCTTTTAGGTACTCTCATGACTCCCTTTTGGTCATGGGCGACGATCCTGGGGGGACAAGACTCCCACCTTTGGCAGTGGGGGGACACACTGTACATTTTTCCCCCCAAATTTTGAGGAAACACCAAAACAAGGTCAACAAATGTTTTCCTGCTCGCGCTCGAACAAAATTTTTACCTCTTTATTTGAGCAGATCAGTTCAAAAGTGTCCCCCCAACCTGTCAAACAAGATCGCTGCTAAACTGCTGCCATGTGGCGATTTAAACCAGGAAAACCTTGTTGAATGAGCAGCTGTGACAGTAACAGGCATAGGCGCCGACTTTTGCTTTTGTCTCTGGGTGCCAGTCAGGGGCGGATCCAGAAGGTTTATCAAAGTTTTAAAGGACCAACGAAACTTTTTTAGGAAATCATCTCCGAAAAAAACTGATGACCTTCTTTTAGTCATCCGGAAAAATTTATTATACATTATTTCGTCATTTTTCATCGTCTACTACGTGTGTAAACATAAACAAATTTTAAATGGGGGCCATGGCCGGATTGCCCCCCTGGATCCGCCTCTGGAGCCAGTGCATATTTTAAGATAATTCTCTCCTAACATTTCAGGACTTTTTTAGGAATTCATCTCCCGAAAAAATTTGACGACCGTTTTTTTAGGAATACCCCAAAAAAATTGAATTTAAGGTCCGAATCCTTCTGGGTGCCAGGCCCCCACTGAACTTTTTCTCTGGGTGCATTGGCACCCAAGGCCCCCAAGAAGTCGGCGCCTATGGTAACAGGGTTATCACTATGGCCTGGTGGCCATGACTCTGACATGGCAAATATAGTAGTTCTGTGGCTTAAATTAATTTTGGTATTAATTTATCATTTGTATATATTAATTCTTGTGGGCTAAATAAATTGCAGTAGTTTACCAATAAAATATATAATATAGCGGACGTGCCATAGAAAGCATAATGTACCCTAGAAGTACTGACTAAACATCCATCTGTCATTGTCAATCATAACCTATTTTACAACCTCTGGCTTTTTTATAAAAAGATTTTATTAGCAAAATCGAGTTGAAGAAGACATTTCTGTATACATACATTTTGGACTGAATTCTATTTCTGTATCTGTTTTAGATGCATATTTCAGATCAATCCGGATAGAGGGTCCAAGGTGGAAAAGAAGGACAAGAAAAAGGTCTATCCTGCTACCAACCCCAAGGTGCTGAGTTTGCTGAACAGCATTCGAGACCAGGAGTGGTACGGTCAATAAGTTGCAGGCTTGCGGCCTTGATTTCTAGAAAACCTTGGAAATTGTTGGTTTTCTAGGCCAGGAAAACCATGAAAAATCGTTTGTTTTGCAACTAGGTCTTGGAAAAAATTGGAAAATGGCTACTTTATCAGTTAGAACAAACAGTAATTCCTTCAGGCAATACATGATCATTAATGTTCATGTAAAAACTATGTTTAAGACAAATAACTGATTATTTATTATCGAGCCATTTTAGTGGTAATAATTTTTTTATATATCTGTATGTTTTTGCACTATCAGGTTTACATTTTATAGTCTTTTTAATTTTACAGTACTGGAATGGCAGTAAAATTGTACATTTATGTCCAGGACAATTTTGGTGCTAAATCTTAACGTGTTTCAAGAGATGTGATGTTTGCAGACTTCTTTTGTTATTTTCTGCATTGTGTTGCTATAAGGTTTCTGGTTGTGATGTGGTGTTTGCAGAGTTTTAGTATTTTTCTTCATGTTATTGCTGTTAAAAGGTTTCTTGTTGACTGATTTAAAGTCACGTTTGGCTACTTTACCAGATAGAACAAACTATAATTCCTTACACACTACGTAAGTAAGTAAGTAAGTATATCCTTTATTGAACCAACTGCTAACTGCACTTTGGTGTACATTAAAGTTTTATCATGATCATTAATGTTCGTGTAAAAACTATGTTTAAGACGGATCCAATTTTTGGTTGAATGATTTAGAGTCACTTTGACTACTTTACCTGTTAGAACAAACAGTGATTCCTTACACAAGACATGATCATTAATGTTCATGTAAAAACTATGTTTAAGACAAATCGAAATAACGATTTTAGTGGTAAAATTAGTGAAATAGCAGTTTTAGTGGTATAATTTTTTATATAGCTCTATGTTTTTGCACTGTGAGGGTAAAATTGTGCATTTAAGTCCAGAACAATGGCCGTAAAATTATCCTTGTATGTCCAGGACAATTTTGGTGCTAAATCTTATTGTGTCTCAAGAGATGTAATGTTTGCAGAATTTTAGTATTTTTCTTCATGTTATTGCTGTTAAAAGGTTTCTTTTTGAATGATTTAAAATCACGTTTGGCTACTTTAATATATAGAACAAATCTTAATTCCTTTCACCATACATGATCATTAATGTTCGTGTAAAAACTTTGTTTAAGACAAATCGAAATAACTGATTATTGACTCTCGAGCAGTTTTATTGGTATAATTTTTTATATAGCTGTATGTCTGTGCACCGTCATAGGCGTAATTTGTGGGGGGTACGAGGGGTATCCGTACCCCCCACTTTTTGGACGGGGGTACCGTGCCCCCACTTTTTAACAATGCCAATCAACATTTTATTATTGTGCCTTCCCAGAGATCGCAGTCTCTGCCTTGCTTCGTGTATGTAAGAAATTGATCCCCCCCCCACTTTTTAGACCAAAGTTGCGCCCTTGTGCGCTGTAAGGTTTACATTTGGTAATGTGTTTTTAGTTTTACAGTACTGGAATGTAGTAAAATTGTGCATTTATGTCCAGGACAATTTTGGTGCTAAATCTTATTGTTTCTCAAGAGATATAATGTTAGCAGACTTCTTTTAGTATTTTTCTTCATTGCTGTGCTATTAAACGATTTGTGGTTGTATGATTAAAGTCACTTTTGTCATTATATAATAAATAGTAAAAAAGTTGAAATACTATATGTTGTTTGTTATTATTCTAAGTTGAACTAGCTGTTAAGTTTGGATAAACTAACAGGCTTAAAGAAAGAATTATAGGCACAACAAATTTTAAAATAATTCCATTCACTGAATTAGCTTTATATATGTACCTTATGCAGTTTTTGCACAACTTACTTATAACAAATGCAACTACTAGTTCAAGGAAAAAAATTAGAAGAAAGTACGGACATTCGCTGTAAAAATCAACAACAGCTTTGTGTAAAAAATACTGCTGAGGGCAGTAAATTTTAAAAGCACTACAGCAGAAAATCGTAAGAAATGCGGTGCTTTGCAGTACACATCAACGGCAATATAATGTAAAATGTTTCTGGTTAACCGTCATTGACAGTTACAATCAACGGCAGACTAATGTAAAATACAATTTAAATACAGTCGTTCATGGTGACAATAACGAGGAACTACTGTGCATAAGATTTTTTCTCCGGTCTTTCACAGTTAAATATAACAGTCGAACACTGCAGATAATACTAGAATGCAGTCGGCGGCCGTTAAATGCATTGTAAAAAAGTGCGGTCGTGAACCGTTATATAACGGTCTCTGTTATATAACGGTCTGCCGTTTATTTCTACATTCTGCACCGTGTTCTTAGCTGCCAGTTCAATTACCGTTAATTTTACACTCGAATCATTAACAGTGCATGTACCCACTTTCATCTGCTTCTTGCAGCTCAGGTTGAGCCGTTGTTCCTCGACTCCATCAGCTGTTGGACTTCCTTGCGGATTTGGTCCAGTCGCCTCATCACGTCTAAGGTTTCCCGGCTCTCCATCTCGCTCTTCCCCAGTAGTTGTTGAGTCGACTTCTGGCCTGGCGGTTCCGCCGTCCTCGACTATAGTTGATTCACGCAAAACTGAGGTGGATAATGGAAAGACAGCGGGAGTACGGTCAGGAGGTACACCTTTGTTTCATTGACTACTGCAAAGCCTTTGACTGCATAAATCATTCAATCATGTGGAGAACCCTAAAAGAGATGGGAATACCAACGCATCTCATCATGCTGCTTAAGAGCTTATATGAGAACCAGGAGGCAGTGGTTAGGACGGAACACGGCGACACTGGAAATTTCAAGATAGGGAAAGGAGTGAGACAGGGGTGCATACTATCTCCGGTTCTGTTCAATCCTTATGCTGATAGAATAATCCGAATGGCAGAGCTCAGGCGCGTAACTAGCATTACGCAATTACGCAACTGCGTAAAGATTTTGAACGTTTTTTGTGTTTTTCGTTGTTTATCGAAGGCTCCATAAATTATGGCTTAGCAATTTATATTTTCCCAACAATTCTCAAAGAAACTGATGCGTCTGTAACGTAGCTGGGTAGCCTGCTATGTATAATATATTAGCGATGACTATCATAGCCATCATACATCATCCAGCGTTGAGAGGCCTCTGGCCATCGCTCCGTATGAGCCCAAGGCTAGGCTGCCCCTTGGCAAATGAGCTTGTAGTAAGTTGTGTGTCAGAAAATTCCTGGTTTCTCACCCTTCCATGTTAATCAGCTGCCCTCGAGGCAGCTGCCCTCGGCAACATATGCCCCCTCTCTCTCTCTCTGTCTCTCTCTCTGTCTCTCTGTCTCTCTCTCTCTGTCTCTCTCTCTCTCCCTCTCCCTACATTTAGTATACATGTCGGCAGAAATACACGTTTAAAATCCAAACCAAAGTTTCAAGACCAATTCCAATGGCTCAACACCGAGTCACTGTTCGAAACCCATTACTGACGAGTCATGCCCTCTAATAAGCCCTTTCGACATGTCGAGTGCGCATGCGCAGTGACTCGACCCACTTAATTGTCCAAAAGGGCATTACTACCAACTTTGTCAACAAACCACACGCAAGTCGTTATAGGTCGATTGCATTTAATGTTTATGACTTGTAGCATTACTTAAAAAATATGAAAATCCATTCGCCTGGATCAACGAATCTGTGATCTGTGTTTAGCATAATTTCAACTCGAGCACTCTTACTTCGTAAATGCATGCGGGCAATTTTAAGATGTCTGAATTAAACGCCTTTAATGAAACCTTCACTACCAGTCATTGCAACAGAGTATGAAATGGTTACAGGCGTTGATTCTATGTAAAAAGATTAAATATACTTAAGTTTAATTTAATTAATTAATACTTTTAATATTTTCTGGTTAAGTTTGTGCATTGCTCTCAGATGGTGCAACAGATGCCATCATGCTAGGAAAACGAAAGTATTAAAACAAGTCTCTAGCATCGATTGGCAAACATCCCAGAATGATTTCTTAAACAATTTTCTTTCAAAAAAGGAGCCACACTTACTGAAAAATCACACCATTGCCTATTGCATTTGATCATGTGTTGCTTTTAATACTGATGAGTGCAACTTAACATGACATGACCATCAGCAGTCACAAGATGTGGCAGAGGTGGTTTCAGCAGGATCTATGTCTGCAAAACTAATTGGACACTGAACCTCAAGCAATCCCTCACCATAGCATCTACGTATAAGTGACAATTCTATCTGGTGAAGCACATCAAACTGAACGTTTCTTATGAATGTATAAGCCACATTCCTGTTGGATCGTGATCCAAGTTTTGAACCACATAGATGTTTCAACTTCTTCCACTTTCCCTTCATGGCCACATCTCAAAGATCAGCAGTAACATTTTTGCCCTCCATTATCAACTTGATAACAGAAGCTGCATCACACTTTATCCTAAATAATTTGTTTGCTCGTATAAAAACTTCATGTGCAAAACAAACCGAAGTGAACTTTTACTCTGACCACGTGTTTTTCTTCAATCTTAAGTTCAAACTCAGAATATACAGGCAGAAGAAAATCAGCAGCACAATAAAAACGTTTAGCATAATGTAATAAATGTGTGATGTCAATCAATCAATTAAATATTCGTTTATTTAAAGATTCCCGTCGACATGTGATGGGATTTCACAGTGTTACAAAGATAAAATTATTGCAAGTGAAAATAAATCATAGTGCATATTTTAACCATAACTACGGGGACAAATGTCCCAGTAGTTTGGGTGATTTGTCTCTGTAATACTCTATTTTTAATGTAATTTTACAACATTAGAACGAGTGATCTCTCTGACTATGACAATCTGAGAACGAGCCATCGACTGTCAGTGTATTTGGATACTGTTAATGATCGGTTATTGATATCATTCAATATCAATGGAGTGGGCACTGCATATTTTCACCCGAAGCCGCCATGCATAGCCAGATTGCTTACTAGCAAAGAGAGACGCGAAGAACATTCGGATCCGGACATTTATGCCATGCAATTCTATGCGCACAAGTTTTTCTGCAGTAACTGATCTTACCACATGGGAAGTTGTTGTGACTGAACTCTGTCTTGACCAAATCAGCAACATAATAGCTGATGAATACTATAGCTACATCCTATAAATGTTTGTTTGGTGGATGGACCCATATGGGTCATTCACTTGGAAGCAACATTAATAGAATGTTACTTGTTTTCTATGCTTAACCAAATTGGAAAATAAAGTTTATCGTTGTTGCCGAAGTCAAAGCTAAAATTTGTTTGTTGTACCTGCAGCTCATCCACTGGGTCACAGTCACTCAGCCTGTCACTGACTTACTTATATCAATTAATTTGGAAAAATAAAGTGGCTAATATGGGCTCCATTTGGCAGCAAATGCTGTAAAATGCGCTGTCAGCTGGGGCTTCGGCCCAGACACCCTAGTCGTGCCTGACTTTGTCCCACTAGTCGAAATCCATTAAAATATGCACTGAAATCAGAAAACAGTTAATGAAAGAGACTGAAGAGATTAATGGATTTAAGAAAAAGGTAGACTATACATATAACAGAAAAACAGTATAGTGCTTAAATAGTTAATTGTTAACAAGTTTTTTTATAGAGCTTATGGGAGATAAAGTTTTTGTCGTTTTATCAGAAAATGTGAAATTATGAGCCCGTGGCCGGAGATTATGAGGGATATTGCGATCAGATGAAAAATATGGTCGCTGAACATGGCCGAGGTCTGTAATGGCTATATTAAGGAGGCGTTTGTCTGTTTTTTCAATTCAGAAGCGATTTGAATGGATGGGGAAAGTAGGCCAGAACGTCACATTTTCTTCAGCAGTGTTTCAACCTAGGGGCGCCGCCAGGCTTAAAAATATTGGACGCACACCCCTCCTGTCTCCTCCCATCCACACCCGTCCCCTGTCTGCCGCTCATAGTCATACACTGAAAATGACTCCGAGTGACTCATAAAAGTACAGTATAACACATGCATGTAATATATGATATTATTTATACATACTGTATGGTAGACCAAAATTACACAGTGAAATTGTCAAAAATATAGATTCGATGCCTAATCCTTGTGTGGATTTGATTTGGTGCGTGGACGCACGTGCGTCCAGTGCGTCACGCTGCCGGCGCCTCTGTTTCAACGCTCTCCATGTCTCCTACTTGGGTATAACCCCAGAAGGTCGGGGTGTCGACTCGCATTCGTGCTCAACATTGACATCACAGCTGATCGGTCAACTCCAGCTGTTGCGCTGCCGAATGTAGTTTTGGCTAAATGCGGCATACGACAAAGCCACCAACTGTTGTTTCTTTCTACATTGAATAATTGTAAATCCCAGATTCCGGAAACTTTCTTAATACATAAATATTCCAAATTCCAACGTTTTAAACCATCTAAATCATCAATACTATCCATAGTTACCACAGCAATAACATTACTTCCGGTAGTAATGACCTATGTAGGTCGAGGTGACCTAAATAGGTCACTGAGATGTCGAACCCGCTTATTGTAATGCATTTTCGAAGAATATCAGACGTCTCAGACAATCAACGTTAAGTTTCAGTTCAGGCAAAAAGAATAAATCTGGTAAGTAACACAGCATATATATCAGTTCTCATAAAGCTCGGCCCCGGCATTGTAGCTGCCTGAAGGGGAATCGTGGGATCTGGAGTCCGAGTCTGTAGGCTACCCTCTGAACGGGAACCATCGATATTGCGAGTCGCTCAGATCCAATGAGATTTTAAAGAGCCCCACACTAACCCCTACATTGTGGAATTTAAAATGAACTAAAATTATAATGGAAAAAATAACCTTAAGTTAGATCCAACTTAAGTTAGATCCAACCGCCCTCATGACAGTAAAGTAAGTAAGTAAGTAGGTGAGTAAACTGACACAGAAATTTATTTATTTAAAAATTTAATTATCTATTTAAGTTTGTAAATGTATGAAATATGTTTATAGTAATAAGGGATCTATCTCTTTCTGTCTGTCAATGTCTATTACAGAATATTTTCTCAATAAAATCCAATATTCTGTATAGCCCCACTCAGACTTCATTCTGTCTTCATCCCATTTTGTAAGGTGAATATGAATGCATTGTTTTGGTATTGGTCTTTGTGTTCTTATTGGCGGCCGGTGCGATGGGTCCTGCGTGACTTCGCCGGCAGCATGCCATTAAATTTGTGAATTTGTGCAGTTATGTTCATTTACTTTAACGAATGTGGCAAATAAATTACTTACTTACTTACCCACTATTCCCCTTTGACGAAGTAAAATGCAAAAAATTAGCCCGTTGAAATGTGTACCCCTAAAGTTATGTACAGATTTTCGCCTCTGCTCTCCCCCCTCCATTGGACACTAACTCCGTCGGGCCATCCCTAGACCCTTTCCCTCCTTGGATGACTAGTAATAATTTACAAGTAGTTATGTTGCTGGTGCAAGCATTTTGCTGAAGCTGCTGGTGATCAGGCTAGGTAAACTTATGGTCACGATGAAGAGGCGCGTTTTTAAAGTAGCAGATAGGTACACAGTCTGTTAGTTTAAATTTTATTATAACTGAAATTGTGTAACAGACTGACGGTGCATAGAAAGCTGACAACTAGGCCTACATGTACATGTACATTGAACAAAGTAAAAAATTTCAATGCTTTAGTTTATTGCAGTTCTAAGTTGGGTCTGTCTGTTTCTAGTCTACACTGGTTGCTGGGACTTTGCAGCTGAGCCGATTTTTAAAACCAAATTATGAAATTATATAATTTGTCAAAGAAATTATGTAAAATGTAATTACATTTAACCAAAAAGATGGTCTCCAAAATGCACCATTACAAACCTGTAAATGAAAAATTTTCTTACCCTGGGGAAGGGGCACAGCCCCCTCCCCAGACCCCTCCCCTCAGTGTTACAAACTGCGTAATTTTTTTTAAGCCCTGGTTACGCCACTGGCAGAGCTGGAAACGGCGGTGGAAGGGGTGAAGATGGCAGGACAAATATTAAATAATATAAGGTATGCGGATGACACAACGCTTTTAGCCGGAAGAAAAGATGACCTCGCAGAACTCATACGAAGATTAAGGAAAGAAAGCGAGAAAGCAGGGTTATACTTCAACATCAAGAAGACTAAGATCATGACAACGGCAGAATGGGAAACATTCGAGATAGACGGAGAGGAAATACAGGTCGTAACATGTTTTTCGTTTCTGGGCTCAATGATCGAAAGAGAGGGAAGATGCGAGCCGGAGGTGAGACGGACAATAACACTAGGAAAATCCGCAATGCAGGGAATGGAAAAGATATGGAGAGACAGGCATGTGAGCATGGAGACAAAAACAGGATTGGTGAAATCAATGATATTCCCGATAGTGCTATACGGAAGCGAGACGTGGACAAAAACAAAAGCGACAGAAGATAAGATCGATGCGTGCGAAATGTGGATATGGAGAAGGTCGCTGGGAATATCGTGGAGAGAAAAGAGAACAAATGTATCTGTAATCCAGGAGATAGGACAGCTAAGAGGAGACTTGACACTACAACAAAGAGCCATCAGACAGAAATTGATGTACTTTGGACATGTGATGAGAGCAGTCGGGATGGAGAAGTAGATGATGCTGGCGTGCGGAGAGGGGGTGAGGAAAAGAGGTCGCCCAAGAACTCGATGGATGGAGGAGATACACAGGAGGACAGCGATGAACCTTGCACAACTAAGGGACGCGGTACGGAACAGGGAGGAGTGGAGGAGGCTGGTCATGACGGTCGCTAGAGTTCCACGAACTGACGGCACAAGGTGACATGGTGATATATATATATATATATATATATATATATATATATATATATTATATATATATATATATATATATATATATATATATATATAAACATCTTGCTGTGTACTTATGTCATTTACACAAAAAAATAGTTGAAATCGCCGTGAGCGCATACGTTTAGCTTGGTTAGGTGACTTAGGTCTTTACAATAACAACATTGGCAGTAGACAGGTGACAAATTTTTTGTACAGTTTTTATATCAACGGCTGCTTAAATTTATGATATTCATGCGCCGGTAATAACAGCTAGGACTGTCAGAACAGACGACAGAGACCTAACTGTACTTTACTATTACGACTTATGCGACGTGCACTTTAATGTAGCCTACATTAGGCCTATAGGTTTCACACAAGTACGCATGCACAGATCCACAAGAGCGGACGTATACGGGTCCACGACCCTCCTGCTGAGTTTGAAGTCGGGACTTCGCTTTCTTAGTTGTGACCCGCGTCTACGTAAATTTACGGCTGTAATTTGCGCATGATTTAAATGAATAACCGTGGCAATTAATCGTAAATATAACACCTAGTAATTTAGGCCAATGCCAAATATGCTCATATGTAGCACAATAACATTAGAGCATACAGCTTTTCAACCAGGCTATAGGAGAAAAAGAGCAGTCCCTTAAGCTAACCTTGAGGTAGCCATGGGTATGAAGTGTTAGCGACTTCATTTCCTTAGCCTCGGCATATGCCAAATGAAGTCGCATATGTCGAGGCTAAGGTAATGAAGTCGCTAACACTTCATACCCGAGTGGCTAGTCCTCTCCCTCGCCGTCTCATCTTCCCACCGACAGTGTAGGTCAGTGTACTCGTTATAGTTGAGATGGCTAGGGGGCGCAGTGGAGCAGAAATATCGAACCAAAGCTCTGCCCTGGCGAGGATTTGAACCACGACCTCGAACACTCCGCTGTTGAC
The DNA here is from genome assembly GCA_963556255.1 of Allolobophora icterica. Classification (NCBI taxonomy): domain Eukaryota; kingdom Metazoa; phylum Annelida; class Clitellata; order Crassiclitellata; family Lumbricidae; genus Allolobophora; species Allolobophora icterica. Next base: position 52,325,923 of record OY744613.1, on the reverse strand, counting down.
TACACTTTCAAGCAACCAGGCTATAACTGAAGGTAAATGTGGTCACAAGAACTGGGAAGTCTACCGAGTAGCAGGTCATGAGGCGGCTTTGCCGTCTGGTCACAGTGATGTGGGATACAATTAGACCCCCAGAAACCGCCTCCGAAAAATTCGCTCCCCACATTTAGCCTCTTAGAAATTTTCCCTCCTCCGTGAAGTACGAACACATTAATAAGACACAACACGTCTCATGAATTAAAAAATCTTTATTGTAGAATTCCAACGACTTGAAACAAATGTCTATAAGTCAAAGTTGTGGAAAGTACCTTGTGAATATTTCATATCGTTGGAGTCATCCACAGTTGTTTTGATCCTCTTTCGAATAGCCTCATACTTTTTTTTAATTCTTGCAGCTTTCTGACCTCATGCAATCAACAGTTACTGTACAATATCATAATTTATGCAAACTTTGTTGCCTTTACAAGCACACGATTTAAGCGAAATAATTGGGGGATAAGTGGTGATTTACAGGGAGCGAAATGTGGAGGCTATGAATCCGCAGATTCACTTATGCATGTGTATGGAAACACTGCAGTAATGCGTATAAGCTCTGACAAAGGGGGCCATTTTATTTATTTATTCAGGATTTATAGCTTATGTATGTATGTATGATTGTATATAGGCCTATGTATGTATGCATGCATGCATGTATGCACGTCTGTCTCTGTCTGGTTGACTGTCTGTCTGTCTGTCTGTCTGTCTGACCGTCCGTCCGTCTGTCTGTCTGTCTCAAAAGCACTACGCTCACTGGATCAACTGGTGCTATTGTTAACTGAGAACCACAAGTTCATTTGCACGCAAATTATTTATCACTGGCAGGATTTCACGCACGAAATAATTGATCAGATGCCCGACTTTCAGGAGTTTAACACTTGTTTCAGGTTAACGTCCAAAACAGTTTGCATGGTGCATACAGTTCAATATTTTGTTTGAGTAGGATCAAAATTGTGACTTCGGTTATACTTCCGAACCTCGGACAACAGTTTGGGTAGCACTGGTTTAGAGTATTTAGCATCAATGCAGGAGTCTCTAATCAGCAGGGCGGGATTTAAGGTTGACAGCAGTCTCGGGGTGGGAAGGCCCATTATAGAAGAGTACGCATTTATAAATTCCCTCTTCTCTCACACTACTGGTCAGAGTTTCTTGGTACAAACTTAAACGCTGTTTCTATGGAGGTTTGGTTAAGGCGATCTCAACATCGTGTTTTAATTAACCAGAAGTAGTATAATATATATATATATATATATATATATATATATATATATATATACAATATATATATATATATATATATATATATATATATATATACAAGAAAAGTAAGCAATGATTTATATAGAGCGTTAATTGTTTTATGGAGAAAATATAAAAATGCATTGGTGTATAAAATCCACGTGTCTAGTGTTTCATTGTCTGGTTGCATATCCTCGTCTTTATGTATAATAACCACGGTTTGGCTTCTATTATAATCCTATGAACTGACTATGTGCGGGAAGTAACCCAGAGAATGCACCATACATGACCAAACCGACCTTTTAAGTCACGATGCATGTCAAATTCATAATTATTTTATGTCTAAATAACCACAGTTCGCTTTCAACTTTTGTTTTTTGTGAGCGAGCCGGTTGGTAAGCGTGTGAGTGAGCGAGTTAGCGAACGAGCGAGCGAGTGAATGAGTGAGTGATTGAGTGAGCGAAACAGTGAGTGAGAGTGACTAAGTGAGCGAGATAGCGAGCAAGTGTGTGAGTACCTGTTGGTGGTATTTCCAAGTTTGACCATGTCTCACATTATATGCGTGAAGTGCTCTCTTTGGTGCCTATTTCCCAGCGTATTGGATTAAGGATTTAAGACTGGATCTGGCGGTACCAGTTAGGGAATGCCTCTGGCTACTTGCGGAGGATTTCTTGCCCCACCTCAGGTTTTGTCTGGTTGGGGTCTTTGTTTGTGCAGACTCTGATCAGTGGTGTCTAATCAAATCTAATGGGTTCCCGTAACGCCGCTAGTATAATGTCCAGTAATCACGCGATGATCGCTTCAAGTGAAATCACAATAGAAATCATAATCTATTGGACAATGAATAGGTACTATAGCAACGTCACGGGTACGAGATGGGTACAGGTAAACTCGCGAGTACGGGTCGGATCGGTTCGGGTAATAATTTTGAAAAAGGATCGGGGACGGGTACGGGTAACGGTAGTGTCTTACGGGTACGGGTCGAGTAGCAGAAATGCTCTACCCACAGACCTCTAGTGACTATGAGAGTTGCATGAGACGAATCTAAGTTTAGACCTAAATAAGATCAAAGATTTTGTCAGGACTAATTGAATTGGACAGCGACTTCAAAGTTTCGGACTAACGATCGAGAAAGCCAAAGAATCTAAAATTGTTTGTATGGGGGGGGGTGAGGGGTACACCAAGAGTCAAAGCATCCATTGACCAAGTGCAATGTCTATTTGCATGGGGGTGAACATGCAACAGATTTAGATCGGTTCGTTGAGGCGCGTTACCTTGCCAGCTGTAAGGCGGATTTCGAAATGGATTCTTTGCTCAATAGGCAACCAGTGCAGTAAGTGCAATAGGGGCGTGATGCGGGGATATTTAAGTGTCTTTGTTAAGTCCCTGGTCAGAGAGTTTTGAATCATTTGAACTTGATGCAGGTCTTTCTTAAAGATACCAATGACAAGTGAGTTGGTCAAAAATCGCTAGTAACCAAAGCATCAGCCAATGAAATTAAGGCAGTATGAGACAAAAAGATTCTAAGAATATCCCTATCTAAAATTGAGCTGATCTGCACAATGCACTTGTCTGACTCCACCGTGTCACTTTCTAACCATGTTCGCATGGTTAGAAAATGATATGGTGGAGTCAAACATCACGCCAAAACTGATTGCACATTGAGCATGATTAACAAGTAGGTAAGCTGCCATACTGAACAGATGTAAGCCAATAAAATTTACGAAGCTGTTGGCTTGTGCATACATGTAGAAGAAATCCAGTTTAGACGGATTCAGGCAAAGTTTATAACTAGCCATTCAAGTTTGAACATCGCCAGGACACATAAAAACTAGCTGGAGACCATAGCCTGGAACTATCAACTGAAAAGAATAGTTAGGTATCGCCAGCCTGCAAGTTATATAGTCAAGTGAGATTTTTGTCATTAGTGAACCGAGTAGTAAATAATGTAAACAGAAGCGGGTCCAGTACAGAACCTCGTCTAGAGTAGCCATATGCCAAGCACTTTTGTAAGATAAGTTTAAGAAGGTCGTGGACTGAATGCATTGCAGGTTAGCCATAGAGATCAGTTCGTTGGTTGAGCTTACAATGCCGCCGTTATTTACGAATCTCTCTTTAAAACTGGAACACTGAACCGATCCACACACCTAAAGAAAAAAACGTCTCAGAATGAAGAAAAACCTGATCGCAGAATTTCTGTATTGTTGATAGGCCTATACGTGCAATTTCTGACAGTGGTAACTGTTCAGAGGGATACATAGATCATCATTCTGCGCCCCCTGAGGGTTGAGATAGATTCACGAGAGGACGATACGACAGCAGTTTACGCATTGACGATCACGGAATGAACGTACTGAGCGTACGTTCATTCCGTGATCGTCAATGCGTAAACTGCTGTCGTATGTGGCTCCGCTCAGTCACTTCGTATACACACTGTCATCAACAATCATTATTAATGTATTCAAACATTTCAATTATTTCTCTCGCCTCTTAAAGAGTCTCTCAAAGCGGTATTCGAACCGTGATTCAGCGACCCGTGCTGTCTCACTTTCTACCTCTACTGTAGACTCTATCTCTCTGCGTATGTTTCTTTTCTTAACGTCTTGTTCTGTCTCTGATGGTATGTCCCTCTCGCCCTGGATCTGTCATCGTTTTTCTGTGTTTTTCTGTTGCTCGTTCTTATCCTGTGTCTTGCTGTGTGATTGCATGCTTCTGTAGGCCTAGCGTTGTCTTTTCTCGTCCGTATTCTGTGTCTTTCTGTCTGTCCCTCTGCCTCGATCACTATCACTCTGAATGTTTCTAGTTTTCAGCATTAGGGCCTATATTCTGTGTCTTTTAGTGTGTTTGTCTCTCCCTGAATATCGCTTAGTGCTTCCTCTTTTCTCAACCTGTAGTTTCGGTGTCTTTCTCTACCTGCATGTCTTCCTGTACTTCTCGTTTAAATTCTCCATGTTCGTCCTTCGTATTATATCTTCTCCTTTTCTTCCACAATACATAGCTATCATTTTTAAATGGGAATGTCCTGCTCTTCAATAGCCCTGGTATAACGTGTTTTATATGGACTGCATCTGTGAGACCGACAAACGATAGAGTAAATGTGTAGACTTTGTACAGATAGTCCCAAGGCTGTTGACTAATGTCGCTTTCATGTGATTCGGGATTGATTTAAAGAAGGTCATGAAACCATCCCTGGCCTTCAACTGCGAGTTGATCTAAGCGGGCTCAGAGGGATTTTCCTACCGAATACAATTGACTAAGAAATCAGCTATGCATAACTATGATCATTATCGACGTCTCCTATATAGTTATAATCACCACTTAAAGCCGTTGTAACCAATAAACCAATTTGAGTGGATACTGACTGTATGTGCTTCGACCTCCTGCTGTTTATTTATGTGCCTTTCAATTTCCCTCAGTGTCTGTGTCTCTCTCAGTGTCTATGTCTCCCTCAGTGTCTCTGTAGGCCTATTCTTCTGTCCTTTCGCATATCAGCCGAGCTAAACGGACAACTTGCAGTCCCATCCCTGGTCGAATGCCCTCCAGCGTTTGCTGCGCCTGCATAGCTGACATTCCTCTCCATTGTAGCGGTCGAGGCTGCTTTCAAGACTAGAAGCTACGCATTGTTACCAGTCGTTAAACATCGAGGTGCACATGTTTACGCGAGCCAATACATACAGGGAGCCGTGAATAAAGAGGGAACGTGTGTTGTCACTAATCATAGCCACGCATTTTGACACTAGTGCTTTGAAACGCGACGAGGTATGGAGCACGACATTCTTGTCAAATGAATACAGATTCAAATGCGTTTTGAGCTGAGATCCGTGGGTGGAGAAACAGGAATGTAGCTCGGTAGCTCGGAATTTAAGTCATATGAAGAACGTCATGCAGCTTATGACAAAAAAGACATTGGTCCTGTGTCTTTCTGTCATTAGTGAACGCAGTCGTGCTTACGAATTCAGACTTTAACTCGCGTTATGCCAAGTCATTATTAGCTCACTTATTATTAGTAGTTTTTTTATTTATTCTGTTTTATTAATGATAAAGAAAAATGGTCGCAGTTGGTTATCGTAATCTCAAAATTTCTACAGCGCCCTAACAACGAAGTCGCGGTAACCAGCTTATTCACAGGCTCTTAATCAAAACATAATCGATAGGTGGGCTGAAATCGGTTCCAGGTCAATATCCAAAGGGGCCAGGCAGGGAGAGAGTCAAACGGCTCAGATGGATGATGGTCTTTAGAGTTAAAATGGCGAGGGAGGTAAGGGGAAGAGGAGGAATCGGGATAGAACATGTGAAAGAGCAGTGTGTTTCAGTTTTGAGTGAACGACCTGTGGAGTGATAGCAAGCGGTGAGGTTTTGGTGAGTTCGTAGGATGGATCAATCAATCAATCAATCAATCAATCAATCAATCAATCAATCAATCAATCAATCAATAGCTATATTGCATCAACTGACAAACCACAACATATTTTTACAGTTCAGTTCCTTATGAGGATACAACATTTGTCTAACAAAAAAACTTAGCAAATAGGTAGTGATTCAAAATTTATTTATCCTGCACGAGAACACCTTAAAGCATATACCTCTTAGACGTTGCCAGGAGAGGCAAAGGGTGCCCCCAAAGGGACTGACGTCCCGCTGAACGGGGTTACCCAACTTGTTCAGGCAATAAGTCCTTTAGTGATTCTCAATTTATAACCCTCTCATGTGTCAAACAAGAGGTTATTTTTTAATGTATGCTATTTAGTTTGAGGTCAAACAAGATTCTGGACCTTAATTAATCTTAACTAACCTCAACTATCAAGGGGCAAAATAAGCCCCACGGGTGCTTATATATATATATATATATATATATATATATATATATATATATATATATATATATATATATATATATATATATATATATATATATATATATATACATAGTTAAAAACCGAACTCTTCAAGATATCCTATCCTGATTCCACTCCTGCGCTACCACACAACCGCCATCATCACCGATTACCACCGTAGTACCCTGCTGTCTCCTCGGCTTGACCTCCCGGACTCTGACCTTTCACTGTAATAACTTGTGATCATCCGTTCATTCTGATTTGTAATCATACTGCGTTGTTGTCAGTTTGAAAATATTAAACGAAGATTATTATTCTTGGAGGTGACTTTAACCTAAAGTTTGTAAATGAGTTGTCATGTCATGCCATTTTTAGTGATTTTCTTAGATCCTCTAGGCTGAAGCTGTGTGATGGCAAAGTGGCTAGTCCCACAAAGTTCACATATCTGTCTGAGGCGAACAACGCGAAGTCATTTAGTGATCACGTTTTCGTTAGTGTAGCACTGTTTGATGGGGTTCAGTCATCTGAAATAATTGACAGTGGTATGAACCTTTCTGACCATTTACATCTGGTACTGCACCTTTCAGACAGTCTTTTGGATGATGGGGATGACCCTGTTAGACAGGTTCCTACTAGCATCAAGTCTAGTCGCCTTCGATGGGATAAAGCAGATATTGCATTTTATTATCATGCCACTAATGTTTACCTAAGTCAGATTGATTCATCAAAAATCTTTACAAAGTGTAATGTAGGATGTTTGAGTGATTGAGTCTTCTGTTTCGTTTTCTCATATTCTTGTTTTGTGCTACCAATGTTTTGGTGAATTAAAGATTGATATAATTATATTATAATTCTGATGTTCAGATTCAGACATAACAGCATTTCATTTAAGTACTTTTTGAATAGATAAGGCAAACTGTTATATATCTAACCTGAACATGAGAATAAAAATATATGTATTACTAAAGCCGTCAATGTTAAGGTTAGAACTGTTACTTATTCGATTGTAATAATAATAATAATAATAATAATAATAATAATAATAATAATAATAATAATAATAATAATAATAATAATAATAATAATAGTAATAATAATAATAATAATAATAATAATAATAATAATAATAATAATAATAATAATAATAATCTGTTCTTTAATTAAGCGCCTGCAAACACACTGCGCTGTTGTATACTCAATGCACCCCAGGGCACACAATAGAATTATTATACATAATGCCGACTCTTTAGCTCGTAAAACCTTTGTCATTCGAATGTTATATGCTTAAATTCATTTTATGAACTATGTACACCAAAATGCGGTTAGCAGTTGGTTTTGAATAAAGGATATACTTACTTACTTACTTACTTAATTACTGTACAGTGAACATACATGTAGTAGAAACGGCAGCCACCCATGGCTGCCTTACATACATGTATACAGTAGAAGCACATGATAACAGTTTTACAGGAGTCGAATATAACTGTTTAAGCGGAAGCCACACGGCGCCAACCCTGGCCTACTATTCATTTTAACCACCGCTGCCACCTAGCGAGTGGAAGGCTGAATAAACCTTACGAGACCCTACCGGTTTCGATCTTGGTACCTTCAGCTCTTCACGCCAGTGTGTTATCCATGTGCAAAACACTTAATATGCTGATTCCATACTGCAGGTCGTATAGATGTATTGAAAATGCCTTTGAAATGTCTATGAGAACTGACTAACATGAGTTAACATGTAATTGGCTGCGTTTGACAAGCACTTGATATTATAATAGGTTTCTAGTGTTGGAAAAATACTAAACATTAGCAAAGTATAACCCATGAAAAAACACATACACATACAGATGAATGAAGCAAAGAAACACTACGAATTTTTAAGGTCACAAGCTAACAGTTAAATTCAAATAATCAATAGGCCTAATCAGTATTAATCACACGCATAACAATACACTGATTAATTCAGTGCCGTTTTAAGGCCTAGGCACGCGAGGCACGTGCCTAGGGCCCCGCGCAACAGAGGGCCCCGCGGTGACCCTTAAGCAAAATAACAATATTATAACTTATGTTCTAACAAGTAGCAATTCTTCAAAGCAAAGCAAGAACAATAACACTTTTTAAACAAAAGTCTGCTGCGTTCTGCATTTTAGTTAAATATAATTATTGCTAATAAGCTCCGAGCGCTATAGAAGTTAGACTGAAATAAATCAATAATTTTAACGCATGGCCATGGGCGTCCGGAGGGAGTAAGGGTTATTTGCCCCTGGATTTTTAAAATTGTCTCGTTTTGTGTGAATTTGCCTACCCCAGAACAATTTTTTCAACAATCTATGCCATGATAAAGAATGAAAATCTGGAATCAACGTTTCGAAACGTTGAAATTGCAATAAGAATGTTTCTGTCAATGATGGTGAGAAACTGTACGGGCTAAAGTTCTTTCTCAAGGCTTAAATTAATCATGAACGAGCTTCGCAGCAGTATGATGCAAGAACGATTGAACTGCCTGTCTGCCATCAGTGCCATGGGCATACAATCAGGTGTGTTAATTGGAGTCTTTGAATTTCGATTATATTATAAGAGACTGTTCAAATCAAAACACGAAAGCGATGTTTGTAAGGAAATGTTGTGACAAAGTCACAATCCATGTATAGCAAACATTTACTCATTACAATCTCACCTTTAATTTGTATAACAAATTGACAATGGAAACTGTAATGTATGTTAAACTAGACTTATTTTACACTTGTAGTACAAAGATTGCTGTGTTAGCTGTGTTTGTATGAGTTTAGTAATAGTACTATATTAATAAATTTAACAAAATGACACATGTGCACATGCAATGCATTGATGCAATACTCTAGATCTGAGACTGAGAGATTGAGGCGGAAATCGGGTTACGTTTAAGGTTAGTTAGCATAGGCGCCCACTCCTTGGGAGCCTTGTGCCTGGCATCCAGAAGAAGCAGGACAAGAAGCGGATCTTACATTCAAATTTTTTACAACTAAGCAATGTCACAACTTGAGAAGTACAACTACAACACAAATACCCCAAATTGCATGATCTTACAGTCACAGCCCGTACAGAAATAATTTATTTATTTATTTATTATGTAAAAAAAAATAATAACACTGGAACGTCGTCAATGACTTCCAATACTTTTTCTAATCTGGTAACCTTTGACAAGAAAACAATAATATTCCTTCTCCGAAAATCCGCTAAAACTCACCTACCTAAGGAGAGTGGGACGGGGCAAGGGAGGGGGAGGACCCAGGCACCAGAGACATAATCAAAAGTCGGCGTCTATGTTAGTTAGGGTTTGTGCGGATTGTGCCTAGGGCCCCCAAACTTCTTAAAACGGCTCTGCTGATTATCTGCAAATATTACAGTTTTATGACATTGTGGAACATTGCGCTACAAAAATTCTAAATAATGTGGTGCCGTGGATCCATCACGTGACTTCCGCTATACGAGTAAACATCACTGATGGAGAGATCATTGGTAAACATGGTTTTCCATTGCGTTTTTATAGAATTAAAAAAATGTAAAAAATTCGGATCATTTCCGGAAGTCGGGAATAGGCGCGTTAGACTACCTTAGGTCCCGTAGATCACCAGGTAAAATTTGGTGAAATTCCGAAGCTGCCCTCAAGTACCGACCTGTCCCCAAGTCCCATTAAATATTCCAATCCCTTCTCCAGATATCACAATGAAAACACTGGGGCCCGGTCGGACCCCCCCCCCCATTTGGGCATTCGAGTAGCCTACCAAAAATAGCTTGGGCTATTAATGTAGAGCTATAGAAGGCCAGATATCGTAAAGTTACTACTAAAATTTTTAAAGCACTACCGTAAAACGGGGTGACTTTGGCCCATTTTGAACTTGTTTTAATAATAAAACGATAATGTGACTGAATATGGTTGACTTAACAATTAGATTAGATGTGCATAGGGTCAAACAGAAAACGTATAAAGCAAACATTTTTGGGTAATAACAATTGAACACTTTTTAAAAAACTTTTGGGGTGGGCCAAAGTCACCTCATCAGGTGGGGTGACTTTGTCACACAGTAGTTTTTCAGTTATTAGACAAAGTAAACATGTTACTGGGGTCACTTTGGCCCGAAGAATGTGTTTAAAAAAATATTTAAACTTAAAACTAACACTAAGTGACAATGGTACCATACCGGTACCGGTACTAGTAAAAGACGAGTGAAAAGTCATATGACTGTTGAAATGTTCAATAACGCCATCAACTTTTCAATGCAGGAACTTGAAACAACCCTAAACATTATAGTCTGCAGGATATAAAAAAAACCTAGAAGTAATTTGTGACAAGCCAGTTTTATGGATTTTAGTTAGGTAATAACATGCAGGAAGACATACTAAAACCTGCAAGGTGTACCTTGTTAGCAAAATAAGATATAGCCCAAAATAGCCCAAAAATAGCCCACTTGTGAAAATGACACATTTAAGGCTGTATCTCTGTGCATAGTTGGCATATTTGCATGAGCTTGGTGTCTATTTCTATATTTATAGGGCCAGGCAACCGAATGGTAATGGAATTAGGGGGTACTAGGATAAAATGTCCCCGGACAAAATGTCCAGGACATAATGTCCCGGACAAAATGTCCCTGGACAAAATGTCCACAGACAAAATGTCCCCAGACAAAATGTCCCCGGACAAAATGTCCTCGGACAAAATGTCCCCGGACAAAATGTCTCTGGACAAAATGTCTCCGAGAAAACTGTCCCCGGACAAGATGTCCCAAGACAAAATGTCCCCAGACAAAAGTATCAGATACAGCAGCATTTCATGTTAATCTTCCGACGCCAAATGGTTTTGGGCCAACCGGTGTCACAAAATAGAGCATCAGATACAGTTATATCCCCTTGGCAGAATGTAGTATCGGTGTGATGAATGTGAACGGGTGGGACTACCCACCCTCGTGCAAAAGTATCCCCATGAGTCGTATGAAATTATCGTTCGTCAAAAAAGTTTCCCATGCAACATAATTACAAACTGTGCGATTTAACTCAATTTAGAACTATGTCAGTCGTGGTCATGGGCAAAGCCATAACGCTACTTAGTGTTGGCATACGTGGACAAATAATATTAATAGGCGTAATAATGAAAACATGAACAATTTCTAAAGCGCCGTAACGCGACCATGCAGCTACAAGGGCGCTCTACAGACACCATGGATCAGCAAATTTGGATCAGGATCAGCTTGACGTTTTCACTGTAACTGAAAGCTGGCACCAGGACTCCGATGACGTTCCGATTCTACGAGTGTCAACCCAATCCTTCCGTTGACAATCCTTCTGATTAAATCCTTGTTCTCTCTCTACTTAACGCCTATTTAACGTTCACCTTTTGAACACTAATTCTACGTATAAGTATAACCTGAATTAATCAGCAACACAGTTTAATATCTTTTCAGTTTAATAAGAAACAAACAGACAGAACTCAATTCGATTACAACTCAACTAGTCAGCCACACTACTACAGCGAACACACTCGAATTCAAACTTCTCTAGTCAGCATAATTCTTCGCGCCTCTTGACACACCTGTCTTCTGTGCGCATAAGCGAACTCTAATAATATACATATAGCGCGCCGCTGCCGATATCGGCCGGCCGCGCGTGTCACTAAGACTAAACGTTATACATCTATCATATATACATATACACGTGAAACTAAAGTAAGCGCACTAAATATATACGCTAGTATCTCGCACTGCAAGATTGTACACAAAACTCAGTTCACATTACCTCCTTCCTTTTTCTGGAATTGAGCAAATTAAATTTCAAAATTTGCGAAATTACCAAAATACATGAAACATATATGTATATATCTAACTAATTAATGAACAATCTTACGATTACTTATAACCTTGACAAACAATCAGCAATAACATTCAATCTGCCCTTCTTGTACTTCACCTCAACATCAAAAGTTTGTAAGGCTAACGCCCAACGCACAAGTTTAGCAGACTTAGACATTGACTCAGTCAAATATGTAAGAGGATTGTGATCAGTAAAAATGAAAATTTTTGATCCAATTATAATTTCTTTTAACTTGTTTAGAGCCCAAACAATAGCATAGGCTTCCTTTTCCACAGTAGCCCATCTCTTCTGGGTATCAGTTAATTTCTGACTGATAAATGACACAGGGCGTTCTATTCCCTTGTCGTCCATCTGTGTTAAAACAGCCCCAACTGCAAAGTCACTACTATCGCAGTACAAATTGAATGGTTTTCCCACTTCAAAAACATATAACACTACTTTGGATCGCACGGCCTCTTTAAGTAAATCAAATGCTTGCTGATGTTCAACAGTCCAATCAATCTTATCAGAAACACGTTTACTAGTTAAATCAGATAAAGGTTTCGCAATCTGTGCAAAGTCCTTAATAAACTGTCTGTAATAATTAAAAAATCCAAGCAGTTGCTTAACTTGCTTCTGAGTTTCTGGGATCTTCAAATTAGTCAAACTTTCAATTCTGTCTGGATTCATCTTTATCTTACCAGACCCAACCACATGACCGATAAACCTTACTTCAGACTTACCAAATATGCATTTTTTCAAATTTAAGGTAACGTTATGCAATCTCATTTGCATCAAAAATGCATCTAACTGCTGTAAGTGAACTTTCCAACTGTCAGAATGCACAGCAATGTCATCAACATACGGTTCTGCAAAGTCACTTATAGGCTGTAAAACTAAATTTATCGCTTTAACAAAAGTTCGTCCAGAATTTATCATTCCAAAAGGAACACGAGTAAATTCATACAGTCCATTATGTGTTACAAAAGCTGTCTTCCATTGATCAGATTGTTTTACAGGACAAGTCCAATAAGCACTTCGACAGTCCAAAATAGAAATCACATTAGACTTTCCAACTTTGTTCAAAACGTCTCTGACAATCGGCATCGGATATTTACAATCCACTGTGAATGAGTTAATGTATCTGTAGTCACAGGCAAGTCTTAAAGATCCGTCTTTCTTTTTAACAATAACCAAAGGGCTTGCCATTCTGCTCGATGATGGTTTAATAATGTTTGTTTTTAACATTTCTTTGATCTGACGTTCCACTTCTGCTCGATAAATCAAAGGAATTCGATATGCTGCAAATTCCTTTGTGCCTTGCTCTCTTGTTATACTGATTTGGGTATTGTAACTGCTTTTCTTGAGAGTAAGATTCTGCAAACAATAATGCTTTCTCCGTAGTTTCTTTGAGTTTTTTCAAATGCTTTTCGTGAAAAGGAATTTTCTTGTGCCATTTCCTCGGGTTGTCTATTAGGTCCATTGTCATTCTCCTGAAGGCGACCTCTTCTCTTGAGACTGGAGTGATAGGCACTCTATCCATCACCAGACTCCTTGCCTTTAGTTGACACTTCTCGCAAGACTTACAAAATTTCACAATGTCTCTTCTCATCTTTGGCCATACAAAAGATAATTTTATTCGTTCTCTTGTTTTCTCTTCTCCTAGATGTCCTCCAAATACCGATTCATGCGCAAATTCCATCACTTTAATTCGTCTCTCTTTTGGTAACACTAGTTGATATATCGTCTGGTCTAATATCTGATATTTCTTATGCAATAAACCGTTGATCACACAGAATTCAGATTCTTTCTCTTGTGCTAACTTCCACCACGGCTTCAACGATTCATCCTTTCTCTGTTGCTCTTCGAACTTCTTCGAATCGGCAATCTGCACCTTTTGTTCTTCGTCCATCTCTTCATCTCTATACAAGTCTCCTATCCCCACATCACATTCATTGTCTTCTTCAGTTTCATTTAATGTGCCATTCTCGCATGCAACCATCTCTTGCTCATTCATCTCTGATGTTACACCATCTCGCGATAAGCTTCGTTGCTCATTACTTTCGTTTTCCTCATCACTTGAACTTTCAGTTTCATTCTTCTCATCCACATCTACCATTTCCTGTTTCCGACTCTGCGCTCTCGTCATTACATTTGCTCGTACACTCACATCTCCTTGTATCGTTTTGACCTTCATCTGTGGTACGGCTTTTAATTCGGCAATTATCTCTGGATGCAACAAGAATCTTTCTGTACTGCCCATCTTTGCAATACTAGCACACATCAAAGTGACATAAGGTGTAAGTGAACATTGGATTTTACGCGGAAATCCCTCTTCTTCCACGTCACTACCACACAGTCTAACATCGACTTTCACTAACTTCGCAGGAATGGCATCTCCTGCCACACATTGCAAGTTCACTTTTCCAATTTGTTCCACCTTCATGCCTTCCAGTAATTCTTCACTAATCACCGGAATCTCTGCACCCGAGTCGCTCAGTGCTTTGACTTTCACTGGCTCTTTACCGTCTACTGCACGAATTTCAACCTCGACATATTGCAAGAACGATTTCTTCAATACTCGACTGTCATCTTTTCCTATGACTTCTCTCTGAATTTCAGCATCCAATAGAATTTCTTTTTGAATACCACATTTCATTACCGACTTTACTTCAGTCTCTTGGTTTTCTTGACTCGCGGTTTGATTATCTGTATCACTAACCACTTGAATCAAATTCACCCTTGTGTGTTCTTGATTTCTGCTAGAACTAGCTGCTGCCACTGGAACTGGACAAAATTTAACCAAATGTTTGTCTGAACCACAGTTGTGACAACGCTTCACCACTGTATGGTATGGTTGTGAAATACCTCGTTGTTCATTTCCTTCATATCTCTTATACTGCGTAAACGATGTGTTGCCTTCCCTCTTGGCAAACGGCGCTGACGATTTGTTAAATCCCTGACGACCAAACGTCACTTCTCTGGTCTCATTGGGTACAGGGACACTAGCCTTGACTTCTTTACCTTTGAACTGATTCCCTGTTCCTGGATTACTTTTCCACTTTCCACTCTGGCTTTGGTTTACGGAACGTTGAGAAGGATAACTGTTTATATTTGGAAATGCAAACCCAATTCGATTGTTTACATGAATGTCTGCTAGGTCTGCCACTGCACTAGCTTGGAGACAGTCAGTTCCTTCCTTCGACAATACAAACTGTAGTGGACCTGGCGGTAAACATTCTTTTAGCTTATCCGCTACCAGCAAATCAAAGAGCGTATCATACTCTCTGTTCACGTTTCGACTTCTCACGTAATAGTTTAGCAAGTTCTTCAGTCTTGCCGTAAACATCGTATAAGTCTCTTCTGTCGTCTTTTTAGCATCCACAAATCTGGTTCTGTATTCTCTCGAAGTCAATTTAAATTCTTTTAATAAGTGCTGCTTGACTTTATCGTAATTGTCTAGATCATCGAATGACAATCTATTCAGAACAGTTCGAGCTTTCGGCGTCATCAATGGTAGTAATAATTTCACCCAAAACGGCTTCTCCACAGCAAAGCTACGAAATGCGTTCTCGACTGTTTCAAAATATAATGGCACCTCCATCATATCAGTTGGCATTTGAGGCAATACATGCTTCATTGCATCACCTATTTTCTTAATTTTTGACACCAAAGTTTCACTTTCCTGCTGTTTCCTTCTTTCTGCTTCCCGTTCTTCTTTCATTTGCGTTTCTTTCAATGTCAATTTTGATTTCTCCAGTTTCAGACGTTCTTGTCTTTCTGCCTCTGCCTTTTCCAAACTTTCTTTCTGAAATTTGAGTTCTTCTTGTCTTATCTGTTCTGCGCGTTCTAACTCTAACGTTCGCGCTTTTTCTTTTTCTTCTTCACGCATTCTCTTTGCTTCAATCTGTTGCTGACGAACCTCTTCATCACTTTTTCTAGCTTTTTCAAATTCAATCATCTGCTCCAGTCTTCTTCTTTCAGCATCTTCCCTATCTCTTTTCAACTGTTCTAACTGAATCTCAAACTGATTCTTTTGCAATTCAAGTTCTGCCTTACGCACTTGTTCTGCTTTATCTTCTCTCTCTTTGCAGACGCAATTCCTCTTGCCTTGCAAGTTCCGCTTTCTCTTCTTTCTCTCTCTGCAAGCGCAATTCTTCTTGCCTTGCAAGTTCCGCTTTCTCTTCTTTCTCTCTCTGCAGACGTTCTGCTTTCTCTTCTTTCTCTCTCTGCAAGCGCAATTCGTCTTGTCTTACACGTTCTGCTTCTTGTCTCAACTCTTTCTCTTCTTGTCTTCGTCTATCTTCTCTTTCTTTCTCTTCTTGTCTCAGTTCTTTCTCTTCTTGTCTCCGTTTCTCCTCTCTTTCTTTCTCTTCTTGTCTCCGTTTCTCCTCCCTATCTTCTTTCATCATCATCCACTGTATTAACATTTCCATAGACATAGGCGCAGGTGGTTTTTCAATAGCCTTTTCTACGGCACCGCCAACGGCACCTTCTTCTTCGACTTCTTCTTTCACCCACACTTCAGCGAGTTCCTGTATCATGTCACCACGTGACATACCTTCTAATTGTTCTTCTTTAAAACCGGCTTTCAACAAACGCTGTTTTAGCCTTTCCGTAGACATCTTCTTAATATCTGCTTGTCTTTCAGCACTTAGTTTCTCCATCTTACTTGTTTACTTTGGTGATTTCTCTTTTCAAAGAAGTCACGGTTTTTCTTGGTGTGTGAATCGATAAACAAACGGGATTTCTTTTGTATTTGTTCGTGGAAAACAACGAAATTTTTATACCGTTTCTCGTGTTCCACCGTCGTTGATATCGTAAATTCGTCACACAGCAACAACGCGTAAATTCTTCTAACACCGTTGTAAATTCTTTTAACACCGTTGTAAATTCTTTTATCCGCCGAAGGAGGTGATAACGTGAATTTTTATCCACCGTGAGTTTATATCCACCGTGAGTATTTATCCACCGTGAGTATTTATCCACCGTGAGTTCTTATCCACCGTGAGTATTTATTCCACCGTGAGTATTTATTCCACCGTGAGTATTTATTCCACCGTGAGTTTTTATCCACCGTGAGTTCTTATCCACACCGTCACTGCCACCAATAATGTCAACCCAATCCTTCCGTTGACAATCCTTCTGATTAAATCCTTGTTCTCTCTCTACTTAACGCCTATTTAACGTTCACCTTTTGAACACTAATTCTACGTATAAGTATAACCTGAATTAATCAGCAACACAGTTTAATATCTTTTCAGTTTAATAAGAAACAAACAGACAGAACTCAATTCGATTACAACTCAACTAGTCAGCCACACTACTACAGCGAACACACTCGAATTCAAACTTCTCTAGTCAGCATAATTCTTCGCGCCTCTTGACACACCTGTCTTCTGTGCGCATAAGCGAACTCTAATAATATACATATAGCGCGCCGCTGCCGATATCGGCCGGCCGCGCGTGTCACTAAGACTAAACGTTATACATCTATCATATATACATATACACGTGAAACTAAAGTAAGCGCACTAAATATATACGCTAGTATCTCGCACTGCAAGATTGTACACAAAACTCAGTTCACAACGAGCGACTCCGTCGGGTTACTCTTCTCGTGACTGCCCTCGTCCACCTCATCCTGATGGTCGTCCGGCTCGTGGTGGTGGCATCGTGACCTTCTTCCGGTCATCTCTACGGGTCACGCAAGTCTCACTCGACACGTCGCCAACCACGTTTGAAGCTTTGTGTCTGAGCATCGCCTTGCCTCGCGGCTCAGTTACCCTCCTCACGGTTTATAGACCTGGATCGGCTACCGTTACTCCTCAGTTCTTCGAAGAATTCTCCTCCGTCCTTGAGTTTCTTGTCACTCGCAATACTCAACTCCTCATTCTCGGCGACTTCAATCTACACCTGGAGGACCCTACCATTCCTACTTCGTTACGATTCCTCGAACTTCTCACTCAGTTTGGCCTCCGCCAGCACGTCAATCAAGCCACGCATCGACTTGGTGGATGGCTTGATCTCGTCATTACCTCTGATGACGACCAAGTTACGGACCTTCTCATCCTTCCTCCTACGATCTCCGATCATTCGTATCTCAAATTTACTCTACCATCAGTTCACCTACAGCCAATCCACTCCATTCGGAAGATGCGAGGATGGAAATCGTTTGACTCTCAGGCTTTCAGCGTCGCTATCAGAGACTCTCTCCTCTCGTCACCGGGTCCTGCACTTGACATTCTCACGGTTCCTCAATTATTTGATCTCTACACCTCCACCGTTACCAGTCTGCTGGATTCCATGCTTCCATGTCGTCAAGTAAAGACCCGTCATCGACCATTGGCCGTCTGGTTCGACGCCGACTGTCATAAACTTCGCCGTCGCACCCGTTGCTTGGAGCGACGCTCTCGCCGGACCAAGGATCCTAATGACCGATTGGCTTGGATTACCCAGCTTCGTGCCCTTCATCGTCTCTACCATCGCAAGGAGGCTGCTCACTGGGAGAAGCTGGTCTCACGCAATCTCAAAAACCCAAGACGCCTTTGGTCTTCCATCTCGGGTCTACTGGGCCGGCCTTCTCGTCCTTCAGAAATTCCTGCCTTCTCCGCAAATGAATTCTTGACTATGCTCACGGAAAAGACTGACCGACTCAGAGCCTCCACATCAGATGCTCCTCCACCGACGTTTACCACAACGTCTTCTGCTTTTGACGATTTCCGACCAATATTGGACTCGGACCTTCGTACAGTTCTTTCATCAGTTAATTTAAATTCTTGTGAATTAGATCCTCTTCCCCCTTTCATTCTTAGTGACATTTTAGATGATTTTGCTCCATTTCTGCTTTATCTCTTTAATAGGTCCCTCTCTGAAGGTTGTGTCCCCGCCTCGCAAAAGCGGGCCATTGTTTTCCCCTCACTCAAGAAGCCCAATCTTGACACAAACCTCTGCCAAAACTACCGTCCAATCTCTAATCTATCATTTCTATCTAAAACCCTTGAACGCCTTGTCTCTCTTCAACTTCTTCCCTATCTGGAACAATCTGGGCTTCTACCTCCCTTTCAGTCAGGTTTTAGGGCTCACCACTCCACTGAAACTGCCCTCCTTTCCTTGCTTTCTGAAATCTATTCAGCTGTTGATAGGTCCGAACTCACCCTTCTGGCACTATATGATGTCTCTGCAGCCTTTGACATGGTGGACCACACCATTCTTCTACAGCGTCTTGAGACCTCTTGTGGTCTGAAGGGCCCCCCTCTCCAGTGGTTCCGGTCATACCTGTCTGATCGCACTCAGATGGTTATCTCTGGTGAATCTAGAACTCTGTGGGTCCCTATTAAACTCGGTGTTCCGCAGGGCTCTGTTCTGGGCCCTCTCCTCTTTATTTTGTACACGGCTGGTATCCCCTCTCTCTTCCCCATCCATGGGGCTTCAGGCCATCTCTTTGCTGACGATGTCCAGGCTTATGTCCATGGGCCTCCTTCCTCTCAACTTCTTCTTGTTCAGCGCATCGAAGCTCTTTCTCGTGATCTTCATACCTGGATGTCTTGCAATCGCCTCTCCCTCAATTCGTCAAAAACCCAGTTTATCTGGTTTGGCACTCCTCAGCAACTTAAAAACTCGACTTTGCTGTGCTGTCTCAAAGGTTTCCGCTTTTCACTTTCTCGTCTAGCGTTCGTGATCTAGGAGTGACCCTTGACAATTCTCTCACCTTTACTGAACACATTTCCAAACTCACTCGCACTTCCTATTTTCACCTAAGGCGCCTTAGAGCTATCCGTCGCTCTCTGTCATCTCCAATTTTCACTTCAATTGTCCATGCATTTGTCTGCTCTAGACTTGACTACTGCAATTCCCTCCTCATTGGTCTTCCCAAAGTCCGTCTTGCTCCTCTTCAGTCCGTTCTCAATGCTGCTGCTAGATTAATTGCCCGTCTTCCTCGATTCTCTCATATCACCACCTTTATGGCAGAAGAACTCCACTGGCTCCCGCTTTCTGCCCGCATCCAATTTAAGGTCCTCATCCTTGTCTCTAAGGCTCAGCTTGGTTTCGCTCCAAAATATTTATGTGACTTATTTCATCGCCCTCACTCTGCGGCTTCTCTTCGTCCTCTTCGTTCATCTGACCGTTTGGACCTCCTCGTTCCCCGTGTCAGGACTTCACTGGCTCAATCTAGGTCGTTTGCTTCCATTGGCCCTGCTCTTTGGAATGGGCTTCCTCCGTTTGTTCGTTCTTCTATTCTCTCAGGTAGCGTCTCTTCCTCTTTTACCTTTCTTAAAACTTGCTTCTTCTCTCGGGGTCTATCGCACTGGGAGCGCTTCTGAATGGACCTCCCGCTAGAAGCGCTTTATAAATATCCGAATACAATACAATACAATACCATGCACCTATAGCCTAACATAACAACCGGTCCTAGAAGGATTCATGTTGATAATTTATATAGCCCCTCTTCAAGAAACCTACTCAGAGGTGCTCCTAGACCCGAGGTTAAAAATAGAGGACTTAAGGAGACGGTAGAAAACAGGTGAATTTCCTCGTGGAAATAGGCGCAAAGAATGTGGGAGCCAATTCCACGTAGAGAGGCCAGCCACTGAGAAGGCACGACGCTCCTCAGTTAAACTGAGGAGCGGGACCAAGGTACCAACAGCTCACCTCCAGTTGCAGAACGCAGAACATCAAGATAAGGTCGTCAGCATACATAATGCATCCCAAATATAGCTCTCCAATCCGACATCCGTGGTTGGACTTGCTAAATTTCTCTATAGGCTAATATCATTCACATATACCCTGCCTGACTCCACAGACTAGACTGATCATATCAGACAACGTGCTATCCCATCTCACATATGCTGCACTCATACTATACCAACTTATGAGGATGCATAAAACTTGCTTTCCCATGTTTTCCAGAAAGCAGTGGTATCTTTTGCAGGAGATAATCATGCAGGTCATTAGAGATGTGCTTATCCTCTGCTGCCTGTTTGTTTCTCATAGCAAGCTTGTATTCAGCTTTTGCACATCTTTTGGCTTCATAGATTGGTCCTTGGCTGCTGTATCTGATACTTTTGTCTGGGGACATTTTGTCCTGGGACATTTTGTCCGAGGACATTTTTCTCGGAGACATTTTGTCCAGAGACATTTTGTCCGGGGACATTTTGTCCGAGGACATTTTGTCCGGGGACATTTTGTCTGGGGACATTTTGTCTGTGGACATTTTGTCTAGGGACATATTGTCCGGGACATTTTATCCGGGACATTTTATCCGGGGACATTTTGTCCGTCCACGGAATTAGGGTGCTGGACCTTATGGTTTACAAAATCGACATGGTATGAACATAAAAAAATGGAAAATATTGGTGATTCCATGGCAAATCAACCAAATTTGCAACTAAGATTGACATGACCAACTCAGATTTACATGAAATTTTGCCCACTTGTTGGGTCACATAAGACATGTATAAACCCTGAAAAAAATGTTTTTGGGTCAATTACACTTCAAGATACAGGCCGGTGAACTTTGACCTGACCCGCTCGACCTCGCAACTTTGGCGCCTGTATCTCAGCTTATATGAGAGCTAGGAAGGTGTTCTTGGTGTCATTCTTCAGCTCTTTTCATTAGCTATTTGGGTAGATTAATCAAGACTGTTTAAAAGTTTAGCACTGAAACCATATTTCACAATTGAGATCTTTAACCTTGACCTTGATCCTTTTCGAGTTTCTTAAAATCTGAAAAAATTCACACTTCTACACTGAACATTCTCAGAAGAAACCAGAATGGGATCTCTAATGGTTTTTTACTACAAAATTTAGTATAGATGGGTATATATGTCAATATTTAGGAAATCTGTTTTCTGCCAAATTCGTATCTATAGCACCCCTTGAAGATATCTACTCTCTACATTACAGCAAAAAAGTTCACATTTTCACTGTCCTTCCAAAGTGTGAACAGTCAAGAAGGTAATCTATGCCCTTAAACTGATGAAAACCTTCTTCCAAATTACTGTGCATGCTGCCTAATAGTGCTCCCTCATTTGAATGAAGCTTTTCATCAGTTTACGGAAAAAACCTCTGACATGACACCACCATACAACTGTTTTAGGTTAACAACATTGGCTTGACTCAAAGCACTGTACTTGTCATTATCACCAATTATCAAGCCATGCATAAGCATGACATGCAAAGCAGAATCCAACATCAAGTGCCCATGGACTGCATAATTATATGCTTTCCCTGCTAGCATGTGACCAACCGTGTTACGACCATAGCAACTTTCCAAAACCTCAGCAATGCCAGAACCTGCCATGACTGAGCCTATACTACTAAGATAGCTCATGATAATATGTAACCCACCAAGCCTGCAAACTATGTTCAGTTTGTGGGATTCAATTACCTCCACAGCCTTGATAAACAGCAGTTGATCAAAAGCAACACATGGTGTGACAACTCGGCTGCTTGAACAGCCACACAAAAAACAAAGAAGACAGGATACAAGACTTGTTGCCTGGGTTCAGATCAACGATGAGCACCATACGAATAACTACTGGTGACTGATACCCACCCATGTTTAAATTTGCATGACGCCACCCAAATTAGGACTTGGTTTAGGTTTTTCATGAAAAAACCAACCACTGTGAAAAACAAGATCATGGTCTGTTGACACTGGCAATGTGTGCAGGTGCTGCAGTTCAACAAATGGTTTGAAAACAATTTGATACAATACCGGTATATTTGGAGGGGTATGATGCAAAATCTTCATTCCCTGTCCAGCACAAGGTTCCCAACACTCACCCTGGGTATTCTTTAATCAGAACCTCACTGAAAGCACCATCATTTGATTTGTCAAAACCAACTTCAGTGGATTCGTCATACAGTGGAACTAAATCACCACAGTCTACATCCACTGACCTGTCTCCCACTGACATTGATATGATGCCCATATCATGAAGCGTGTCAGTGCCATACAGCGTCACCACATCGCGACCAGCATTGTCGCTGACCACTGCGTGAAAGTTCCTGGATCACAAGGTGGCAGATCATTTCCATCCGGAATCCACAGTTTAGCCAACTTCTGTCATGTACAGTGGCGTTAAGCAGATAATTTTTGTGATCAAACTGTGCCTCATGTATGCTACCTCGCAATAGTTTTGCAGCAGCTGCAGCTATCTGCTCCTTCTCCTTCTCAGTGTCTGCATACCTCTCACTGTCCCACTTGTCACTGATGATACGCGATGCTATCCTTGTGCGCACAAATACCAGCAAACCATATCTCCTCACCAAAATTCAGCTTCAGCAATTCCTTCAAATGCTTCACAGAATATACATCATATGGTATGTCTGTCAATCTTCTCCTCTCTTCCTGAACCCAGACAACTGTGTACAATTCACCAAAGTTTGCCTCCATTGACTAACTGTCTGAAGTATTTGCAACATATCCTTATTTGGTTGCCGGCCACGCTGTCTTCTTAGCATAATCCTGCTTAACTGATGACTTCAGCTTTCCACTACTGAAATGTGTGTGACACTTTATGTGATATCACGCTTCTGCAGCAAAAGCATCATCATGCGTTTTTTACACGTCCAACCACCTCAAAACTTCAACCATCCTTGCACTTCTTACAGCTGACAGCTCTCTCAATTGTCGCAAAGAAAGCTTTTGTTTCTGCAACACATATCTTATCAGCCAGTTGCTTAGGATTCTTATGATCAATAGCAGCAAAATGGGCGTGGTCAAACTGTGGTAAACCCAGCATCAATAGTTATATGCGGTTATAGAGGGTCGCGCATATGCAAATGTATTTATAGGCTTTTATGCCCGTTCTGAATAACTCGATTTGGGTCTGATCTACTAAAAAATTTTAATTGATCAACCAAGTTCCATCTTGGAGTAGGCCTATCTAAGAGTACATTGGCGTCCCTAATTAAGCGGGGCATTTGTTCTTTTATTGCATGTTGTGTTATTGCCTAATTTCCTTCATTGATTGCTTTTTAACAATAAACTGAATGGAATGGAAATTGTGAAAGCATGTTAACGTGGATAGCCACCGACTGGCAGGATTCATGAACCTTAACGATGCCATGGATTGCAAGCCATGTATCGAGTCAAATCGCTATTACCCCTCCGAATGCTAGCATTTAACCTTTATTTTACCAACGTTCCATTTTTGGAACATAGATTGTAGTGCTATAAAAATATATATTGCCTTGGTAAATTTATTATCTTTGGACTGCAAATGAAAGAACTAGGATCGGAGAATATAAAACAACGTCTATTTTCTGATTAACTTAAATTATTTTTGCGCTAGTGTTGCGTAATTTTGACGAATTTTGAGATTTATTAGCCAAAAAATTTATAAAGTTCAAAAAAATATTTGCGTCATCATTTAACAGGTGAGATATATTATATTTGTTTAACTGATACCTATAATCAGTTATGACAATCGAAATTACCTAATATTGGGCCAAGCTCTAGAAGATAAAATCCAGTTTCAATGCATGTTCCATTTTTGGAACGTTGGCGCATTCTCATTAGTATTGCCATATATGGTGATTTTGTTTCCTTGTTACTAGTTTGCCATTGGATATTGTTTGATTTTTGTATTCATGATTATTTTTTTACATTCTCTTTCATTCATTTATTTTTGACAGTGATTTTATTATAAATTGGAATATTTAAATTGGAAATTTAGACAACGGCGCGACAACACTTCAGCAAGCAGTGGCAAAATGTGATGGAACATAGTTGCTACGAAGATGAGGCCGATATTTGCATCATTCCACCAGCTGATGGCAACGAAATTGAGTGTCGACAAATAGATGAAAATGATCTGGCATCAGTAGAGCCTGTTGATGTTTGTGGCGAATTAGATGTATTCTGTGGTAGAAACGATGAATAGCAACCAGTAGCCGCAGTGGCAATAGAAACCAAAATCTTATATGGTGGAACAGACACCGAGAGCGAGATGCAAGAAAATAGTCTCATATGAATGGTTTTCCAAAAGATACACCAACAAGGCTACTGGAGGCACACCAAGATAATCGACAAACCCCAAAGAGAACAGGAGATCACACCAGCAGGAAACCTCCGAATTTTCACAAAAAAGTTCCATCCTCTGAAATGGAAGGTGATGGTCCTTCTTATCAAAAGCAGAAGAATAGGAACAACAGCTGTAACAGTTCAAGATGTACAAAGCTGGAGAAACAAAGAAAGGTTCATCTTCTGGAATCTAGCTGACAACAGATCTCTTGGCGATTCTAGAGTGGCAAAATTTGCTCCACTATATGACCAGCTAAATAAATCCATGATCCAATGTAGAATTTTTCCTGAAAAACTAAGCATTGATCAGTCCATGCTGCCTTATTATGGACACCATAGGACAAAGATGTTCACAAGAGGAAAGCCAATCAGATTCGGTTATAAGATCTGGATGTTTTGTTCAATCGGATGGTTATCCAAATCAAGCAACAATTTATTGTGGCAGAAGTAGTTGACCCGCAGAAACCCTCTGGGTCAGCACGTTGTCATGAATTTTTCCAAACTCATCACGGGAATTCTAAATCACCTGCTATACTGTGAAATCTTTTTACTAGTTACAACCTTCTGTCCAAGTTGAGAGACATGGGGATAAGGGCAACAGGTACTGTCCATGATGATTGTCGAACTGGAACAGCACCTCTGACAGCTAAGAAAATGTTTGCAAAGGAAGAAAGAGGTGCTTTTGAGTACACATGTGATGGCACAATTTGTGTTGTTAGGTTGTCAGACAACAATGTAGTAACATGTCCCAGTAACTTTGATATAGTAAATCCTTTGGAATAAGTGCTCAGTGTCTGAGGTTGCAAGGAACAAAATTAGTATCTCAGCCACTCATGATAAACAACTATACAGCAGCATGGGTGGGGTTGATCTAATGGATCGGCTTCTGTCTGCGCATCGACCAAGACTCAAGGGAAACAAGTAGTAGTGGAAGTTTTTCAGCAATGCCATCAACATGGTGGTAGTTGCTGCATGGTGATTCACTGAAGCTCAACAGCTTTGACCCATTTGGAGGGCTTGGTCAAAACCTCATGGCGTTGTCGTTTAGGGGGACCCACTGATCCAGTGCAGCCATGCCTATGCTATGACGGTATTACATTCGTCTTGAAAGTCAGGGTCGTTGCATTTTATGCAGAAAAAACACTACCAAATAATGTGCCAAATGTCTCAAGAATTGTTAACTGTTTTGAATGTTTTCATACCTTAAAATAAATAGGTTTTCAATAGCTTTTGCGTCGTTTAGTCATGTTCCGCTGCCATTGTAAGAAATGCTAGTGGGAATGACCCAACGTTCCATTTTTGGAACACCCTGAAAAATGACCTTAAACTTGAAATATTAATAAAAGCTCCTCATTTATGTTTAAATACCATTAATATATAACACATATTTAAGTGACATCTGAAAATTCCACCTAAGAAGCATAGTGGTAAAATAAAGGTTAAGAAGGCTTTCCTTCCTCTTGACTGTCTAACTGTAGTTATGTTCAAATTGCTAGTCGAAGGACTAGCAACAGAACGGCAAATAATGCAATTATTTTTCGCAGAACTCCGCCGAATCTGCCAGATTCGCCATTATCGCTCATCTAAATTTAATTGCAACGAAAGTGTTACACAACGTTAAAAGGTTAAATTACCTGATAAAAATCGAAGCAATCCCTAACAATAACGTGAAATCCAACGCTTAATTAACTTAAAACTCATTTGAAACAAGCAAATTTCACGAAATTCAGTAATAAAATTGCCCTAAACAATGTAACATGCAACCAAAGACAGCAAATGTCAAAAAGTGAGTATGTGGCAAGGCATTTATTTCGCTAAGTGTTGACCACATTCAATTGCAAATTTCACAAATGGGCGACTCTGTAAAAATGGCTGCTATAGGTGGCGCCAGGAGCCAATTCGGTAAAAAGAGGCACTTCCGGTAAATCACATGCTTCGCTTATGTGTATGTTTATTCACGCGAAGTGTTCGAAATTTTTGCCGATTATAAAATGCCTACGCATTGCTGTGTGCCAAAATGCAAAGGAAAAGGCAGTCATAAGTTTCCTCAAGATACCCATTTGAGACGGCAGTGGATTGCAGCAATAAAACGTGACAAATGGCATCCGACTGCAACCAGTGTCGTCTGCGAGTCTCACTTCAGGGCGGAGGACTACATGGAATGGACGATATACGGTAAGTTTTTAGGCCTATGATTTTCTGGACTTTGTTTGCATTTGCAGAGACTAATGTAACGATGTATAACACAGAGATCTTTTAGGACAGAACGCTTTTTCAAGTAAGTCTAACGACAACAACAACAATAATTTGCATCTGAAACCCCTCAGCTCGCCTAGCACCGCTGTTCTAGGCTACTCAACCAGCTGCATTGGCTTCCTTTTGAATTCCGAATTAAATTAAATTGACCTGTTTGACCTATAAGTTCAACAGCAACACACCTCCCTTCCTTCAATCACTACTAACTACTTGCATCCCACCTCGTTGCCTGCGATCCTCAAATACAGGTCTTTAAGTTGAGCCACGATGCAGAACTTATGGGCTGAGGGCTCACGTGACTTCCATGCCTCTGCCCCCAGGGAATGTAATCGACTGCCACTCTCTCTGCATAGCTCAAATTCACTTCCTTCAAAAAGCGGCTCAAAACTCTCACTCTTTCTCTTTGCCTTTCAGGGACTTGGATATCTAACTGCATCTTCTCCTGGCGGCTGACTATCCATGGCTCAGATTCACATTTCAGTGACCGTGCACACGTTACAGATTTCATTAATAATTATAACTGTTAGGTGTGGTGATAAACATTAGATGTTTTGCTGTAATTTTTCAGGTTACAAACCACTAAGAAAATCGTTGAAATCCTCAGCTGTCCCTAGTCAGTTTGCTTGGACTCCTCAACCTTCCACTCAGGCCTTGTTTAGGACAGCACGACTAAAGACTCGATGCAATAAGAAAGGGAAAAAATCATGTGAATTTCCTGATGGTAAAATCAATAACCTTAACATGGATAATGAATTAACTGTTGGATTGGCAGTGGAAGTAGTTTCGGAGCCTACACCTTCCAGCAGCAAACAGCCGACAGATACAGAGACACAGACAGTGGATGAAACTCTACAAACCGTTCATGCATCTGTCCAGACTTTGCAAAAGCATTCTTTTACAGTCTTATCTATTGCTAACAATGAGAAGGCAGTTCACTTCTACACAGGACTGGAAAACTATGCCAAATTTCAGTTTGTTCTTTCGAGTTTAGGGCCAGCATCTCATTCTTTAACTTACATGTATGGTGATGTAGAAAATATCGATATAGAGGATCAGTTTCTCATGGTTCTTAGGAAACTTCGCAGATACACCACGAACTTTGAACTGGGAATGATGTTTGGCTTGTGTGAAAGTCAGGTGTACAATGTCTTTTGTACTTGGATTCGGTTCATGTCACTTCAGTGGAGGGAGCTGAATTTGTGGCCCTCGCGTGATTTGGTGAATTTTTTTATGCCCAGTGATTTCCGGGGAAAGTTCCCAAAGACACGTGTTATATTAGATGGAACTGAATGCCCAGTAAAATCTGCAAAGCTCCCTTTAGCTCAGCAAGCAACATTCTCAACTTATAAAAATCGTAACAGTGAAGGTACTGGTTGGTGCCACACCATCTGGTCTTGTGTCGTATGTATCTGACGCATATGGCGGATCTACAACTGACAGGCAAATAGTAGAACATAGTGGCTTGCCCATTTTATGCGATTCAGGGGACTCTATTATGGCAGACAAGGGATTTGCTGTACAGGATATGTTTGCACCATTCAATGTGCAGGTTAACATTCCCACCTTCTTCAAATGCAAAATAAAACAATCTTAAATGACCGCAAAGTAAGCAGTAAGAGTTCACATTGAACGAATTATTGGCCTAGGGAAAACATATAAAATTTTAACACAACCAATGAATCATTCGGAAACACAATTGTCATCGGATATAATATTTGTTTGTTACATGGTATGTAATTTTCGCAGCTGCATTGTTTCCAGAAATGCTTAGAATATGTCAGACATTGTTTAGGACTTTAACAGTGCAAAATTAGGTTATGATGTTACTGTCAGATGTTTCCAGAAATGCTTAGAATATTGTTTCCAGAAATGCTTAGAATATGTCAGACATTGTTTAGGACTTTAACAGTGCAAAATTAGGTTATGATGTTACTGTCGATTGCCCTATGGTAGTCTTTTCAATGAGCTTCTGAACTTCCTCACTTATAGTGCTGAGATGATTGTTTTTGAGAAAGGTGTCTTCAGGTGTCAATATATCATAGTCGTGATCCATGTTTCCCTTATACGTAATGCCTTTTTGAAGCTATGTAAATGTGGAGTCTGACGAATGCTAGGGGAAGCGTATTCTTTGACATACAAATACAGATGCATCATTCGTGAACTAGTTCACAGTAGGCCTAATGTTTTAAAATACGAAATTCCTTTGTAATTATCAAACAAGAGAAATCAATTTAAGTTTTGTACGGGTTAAGCGTTTGAATCCTGAGAGCTAGTATGGAACAGGCGGCCAAAATAGGGTTTCGGGATACGCAACGCACCTGAAAGTCAGTTGCATTTAGTTATTTCGTTGTCTTACCGCTGAACACGTTCGTATTTCCTTCCAGAAATCTTGGCTCCTCTTTGTCTCAACTCGGCTTTCAACATGTCTAGCGTCCAATTTATTTATTTATCCATGATGGAATTAAATTTTAATTCGAACGCCCTTCAATCGAAAACACAACACAGCGCTGACAACAACAGATTGATAATATTAATATTTACCTCTGAACATACTAGCGACATCTATCGCCACTTAAAGGAACTGCTCACAGAGTCCCCTATTGCTATTGTTAGGTTCACTGCAGGTTTTTATGGGAATGAGCCCAAAGCCTACTTAACACATTGCCATAAAAAGCGCTTTGTCACAAATTAGTTCTAGGTTTTAAATTTTCGGCTTTAATTCTGGGCGACTATTATATAAACATCGCTAGGAGTACTTTAGAATATGGCCAAAGTGAAATGTTAGCAAATACATTAATTTTAAAATAGAAATTATATAAATATCGCCAGGAGTACCGTACTTTAAAATGTGGGTCAAAGTGAACCCAAATGTGGGTCAAAGTCACCCCAAAAACTGCTTGCATTTATAAAGTATTTATTGATGACATTGTGGAGCAAACGGTGCGCCATACACATGCCACTACGATGTACATTGAAAGGTGTTATTATCATCCACGGTATTATTAACGGTCTTTCTCACAGAAAAATAAGTTTGCACATCTTAAAAATTTAACTTTTTTTAGGCTTACAAACATTTCGGGAAAATTTCAACATATTTTACAATGAAATAAACAAAAATTTGTTAAAATAATCGCTACATGTTTACCGATTGTTATTGGCAAATCAAGTCGAAATCACGTGATAACTACGGAAGGGCAGAAGGTTACAAACTAATTTTTCAATGTGGGCCAAAGTCGCCCAGCAGGCCAAAGTCACCCCGTTTTACGGTACTTTAAATTTAAGCGCAGGGCACGAGCTAATTTCACGAGTGCTTCCTCATGATGAAAGAGGTTTTCAAAAGTGAGCAAGTGATGGAGGTTTTTCATGCATAATTTACTTCGATACATAGGCGCCGACTTTTGCTTTTGTCTCTGGGTGCCACCACAGTATAAACAATACACAGTACGTCGACTCCCGGCCGATGCAACAGTCAGAATGTGTGACCGACCACCATTTTGAACACGAGCTCTTACACGTCGATACACGGAACCCATCACATCAAATATTGTTAAATGTTACAACAACATTGAGGACTACACGCCGATATAATACTGGAATCCATCACAAAATATTTTTTAAACGTTACAACAACATAGAGGACTTCATTAGAATTAACAATATTATTTTTAACGTTAATTTCAGCTTAAATCTATAATTCAAGAGCTCGGATTCAAAATTGCGTCACCCCAAAAACTAGTCAACACTTAGCAATGCGAGTCGACGTACTGTGTAATTATTAAATTTTATACTGTGGTGCCACTAGGTGCATGGGTCCTCCCTCCATTTCCATACCCCCTCCCCTTAGGTAGGTGAGTTTTGGCGGATTTTCGGAGAGAGAAAATTGTTTTCTTGTCAAGGGTTCCAGTGTTATTATTTACATATTTTAAGTAATAAATAAATAAATGATTTTATTTATGTACGGGCTGTGACTGTGAGTTCATGCAATGTTGGGTATTTGTGTTGTAGTTGTACTTCTCACGTTGTGAGATTACTGCTTAGGTGCAAAAAAATTGAATTTGGGGTGCGAATTCTTCTGGGTGCCAGGCACCCACTGAACTATCTCTCTGGGTGCATTGGCACCCAAGGCCCCCAAGAAGTCGGCGCCTATGATTCGATAGCCAGATGGGCCAGAATGCTATTGCAAATAAACATTTCACTTCAAATAAGTGACTCAGTTTAGAAGTTACATAAGTGTTTTGGAAACACAGCGCCAACAATTAATGATTTTTAAAGTATTTTCATCGATATTGCAAACTGAATGAAGGTGGATAATAACGTTAAAATAGGCTTAATAAATAGGCCTACCCATGGGCGTAACTAATTTGATCTAGTAGTGGGGTACGAAATTTCGCTTTGTTTCAGCTTCGCGAATTGTAACAGCATCGTTTGTATTACAAGCATGATAATAATTATGCTTGATGATGATGATGATGATGATGATGATGATGATGATGATGATGATGATGATGATGATGATGATGATGATGATGATGATGATGATGATGATGATGATGATGATGATGATGATGGTGATGATGGTGATGATGATGATGGTGATGGTGATGGTGATCACAATGCTCAGTAATTATTTTGAATCTTAAGGGTTTCCTCAGATAAACTAATGATGGGAAAAGCAATTGTTACACGTTTTTGAAAAGTGGGGTACGGGTACCCCTGCAACCCCCGTTAATTACACCTATGGGCCTACCTAAAATGTCTGTCAAGATAGAATACGTTCAGGATAGAATACATTATTCGTATTCGTATTAATTCTCACATTCACACTGAAAAATTTATTACATCGGCATATATAAAATACGCTTCCAGCACCATACACCTGAGCCATATGCCCTAAGCCGGGCTACGGAAATTTCGCCCCAGGAAGATTCGCACCCGGAAGATTCGACCCCGACATTTCGCCGCCGGTTAGTTACATTTTCATCATTAATCCTGCTTTTAGTCTTAGTTACATTTTCATCGCTAATCCAGCTTCTAGCCTTAGTTACATTTTCATCATAGATCCCGCTTTTAGCCTTATTTACATTTTCATCATATCCCGCTTCTAGACTTCCGGGGGTGAAACTTCGGGGGGGTGGGGGCGAAATATCTGGGGCGAATTTTCCGGGTGCGAATCTTCCGGGGGCGAAAAGTCCTAGAACCCCCTAAACCATACATTACACCAATAGGAATATTCAGTACAACCAACCAGTATCCCCTATCCATTCCAGAAACCAACATCTCGACGGCAACCCCTGAACATTCTCATGATATTGCATTGACCTTTCCTCGTAAGAAACTGTCTCTTCGCGAGTGTAAATGACATACTCATCCCCATCACAGACCAAAGAAACCACATGTTTTACACACTGTAAAACATACATGGTTCATTATCAGAAGAGTGCAGAATTGATGTCCCATGCTGGTTTTTTGAGTTTTTTCGATAATTTCTTCAATTTTTTTGCCTAACCTTCAAAGAATGAGCAGATTAACATTTCCCATCATTGTTTTAGATGCTAGATTTAGGAAATTTATAAAAAATAACTATATATATATATATATGCAAAATATCATTACCATCCTCTGTCCGAGACGGTGTACAATGCATTAAATTAAGCTTTTACGCAAATTTATTCCATTACAAAATACAACCTGTAACAAAGGTATATTATTTTGATTAATTAGTAGCTAGCATATGCAATAATTAAACACCTAGACTCATTTTCGTAATATTTATTTCTTTTTGGACCTATTTATACTTGTCCATAGAAATAAGCATCATAGCCATCTCAATTTTTGATCAGCCTATAACTTTTAGAGAACGTGCTTACTCACTGAAAGAAAAACATCAGGAACAAGATATTGTCATCTATTAATGGAATCACACAGATTTGTATTGAAATAAACAATATTTTATTTTTAATTTAAGTTTGTGTGTTCCAAATTACAAGAAAAGTAAATTTCTGTTTCATTACCATCTAGCGTTGTATTTCCTGGTTTAGGTAGATTACAACATTGATAACTTATTTTAGTTGTCGCTTTTGTTGAACTGATTGAAATTACTTATCTGATGGAGTAATTCACGTGAAAATGTTTGACGGCTGTTTGAAATTTCTCATCATTTTCATCGTTACCATCCGCGGTTGTTTTTCATCATTACCATCCGTATACATCAGATTTTTGTCATTTTCTCATGGCAGTTGCGTCTTGTCACGGATGGTAATGACGCATTGCTCAGAGCGAATTACGTGTATTTTTTGTGAATTATTCGATATACAAGTAAATTGCAAGTAATTAGAATTGACTAGCAACTCTTAAAATGTTGTTCAACTTGTATCTAATGCATATAACATACAGTTATAGCTAATGCTGCACAGATTTTTTCTCCAGCTGAAAATGATATTTCTTTTTAAAAATAATTTCGAAAAATGTCTTAATTTCTTGACACCAGACTAATATATTATGTGAAGGGAAGGCCTGTTGTATTCCTACTTAATGCTGGTAGCATTTACTTTTAAGAAATTGGCATTTTATAAGCACCAGCGGAATATTTCAGGTCCCTGTGATTAAATATGATTACACAAAAAGGTCGGACTGTAATGAAAAAGAGTTTTGACTTTATAAATTCTGAAAAAAAACTTATGATTGAAAATATAGTGGATTTATTTCAAATTAGTTAAATTTAACTATGTACATGAGTAAAAAAACACTTGCAACTAATTTTGGGAAAAACAATTTTTTTGTTTTTCGGAGACGGAATTTGTAACATTTCGGATAATGACCCACATACACATCTTACCTGGACTTCCTTCTAAATACATCTGTGACTCATTACGTCTTCCTGTCTGAGCTGGCTCCCTTCGCTGGTTTTCGATCCTCTGATCGACTAATTTGTTCCCCGAGTGAGAAAGGCGATGGCCCAGTCTCGCTCCTTTGTTAGTATTGGCCCTCCATTGTGGTCCGGGCTTCACTACTATCTGGTGGTACTGCCACAGCTTTTCGTTGTCTTAAGCCTTGCCTTTATTCCCGAAGACTTTCGCAGTGGGAGATCCTGTGCTTGGTGGGCACTGATTAGAGGCGCTTTATACGTTTTGAAATACAACACAATACAATATAATACACTGATTCCACAGGACTACTCAGTACTGTGTAACACCTACCAAATGTTCGTTCCCTGGATGTTTCATCGTGTGTGTGTGTGTGTGTGTGTGTATGTGTGTGTGTGTGTGTGTGTGTGTGTGTGTGTGCTTGCATTCACTACCTTACGCTGACTTTTATGGGATTAAAACCACCCTTGTGGGGACACGATTCCATGTGGGGACATTTTTCGAGTCCCCACAAGGAAATCATCAATAATCGCTTCCTTTATGCATCTACGGTCTCGAAATTGAATTTTCCTTGTGGGGACATGTCCCCACAAGCACGGAAAAAGTGTGTGTACTGTGTGTACACACAATCCACACACACTTCTCTGATGAACATTTTTCTAAAATCCGGCCATCTGGTGGCAAATATGCACTAATATATTCAGTATGTAGTCTTCCGCAAATGCTTAGTAAGTTGTCCATCTGTGTGACTGTATTGTACCCTCACAAATTCCATATGGGGACAATTGGACATTTCACTGCAAACAGGTGTGTACAAATCCGCCTAAAAAGCAGTGCCGCTGTCCCCGTATGGTATGTGTGTGTGATACTACGCAGGCTGTATTCTTTTGATAAAACGTTTGTCCCCGCAAGGATTCTTTATAGAGACAAATGTGTGTGACAATACGCAGACTGTACTCAGTTGATAAAAGTTTGTCCCCACATGGATTCTTTATAGAGACAAATGTGTGTGTGTGAGAATATGCACACTGTATTCTGGTTAGGGGAGGTATATTTCCCAACAAGGATTGTTTATAGAAACAAATGTGTGTGTGAGATAATACGCACGCTGTATTCGTTTGATGAAACGTTTGTCCCCAAAAGGATTGTGATTCGTTGCCCCTAAAACCTTCATACAGTTTAATCTGGTCGGGGGAGGAATATTTCCTCACAACGATTGTTTATAGAAATATATGTGTGTGAGAGAATACGCAGGCTGTATTCATTTGAAAAAAAACGTTTGTCCCCACAAGGATTCTTTATAGAGGCAAATGTGTGTGTGAGAATACGCAGATTGTATTCGTTTGATGAAACGTTTGTCCCCACATGGATTCTTTATAGAGACAAATGTGTGTGTGTGAGAATACGCAGACTGTATTCGTTTGATGAAACGTTTGTCCCCACAAGGATTGTGATTCGTTGCCCCTGAAACCTTCATACAGTTTAATCTGGTTAGCGGAGGAATATTTCCACACAAGGATTGTTTATACAAACAAATGTGTGTGTGAGATAATACGCAGGCTGTATTCGTTTGATGAAACGTTTGTCCCCACAAGGATTGTGATTCGTTGCCCCTGAAACCTTCATGCAGTTTAATCTGGTTAGGGGAGGTATATTTCCCAACAAGGATTGTTTATAGAAACAAATGTGTGTGTGAGATAATACGCACGCTGTATTCGTTTGATGAAACGTTTGTCCCCGCAAGGATTGTGATTCGTTGCCCCTGAAACCTTCATACAGTTTAATCTGGTTAGGGGAGGTATATTTCGCACAAACGCGTTGCAAATAGCTGATATACGGACGAACAATGGCAATGTCTTTATTACAATTGACTTAAAGGCGATTGATCATCCTTCCCTCTATCTCACTCTGTATGTACTGTAGGTATGTAAAACAATCTAACAGTTAATAGATAGTTTCTACATACATACAGTGCAGTAGTAACATACTTTTCCGCTTTGTCGTACCCAAGAAATGACATCTCGCACCCCTTGGGGTGGGGACTAACCACAGATTTGAACCCCTGCTCTGTATCATGCTATATTTATTTATTTATTTATTTCGAATATTTCTATAGCGCCTCTTAAAGCCTACTACTACTCAGAGGTGCTCCCGACTACAGCACTGATACTGTGTCAGAGTTTTCACGCCGAAGCGCCACGAGCAATAAGGCGAGTGAAGGACTTGCCCAAGGTCCGTACGCAGCGGCTAGAGTGGGATTCCTGCTGGTATCAATAAGGCAAACATCCTGAAGCTGTAGAGAGTGCAGAACTCCTTGGCTAGTTTTATAGTTTTAATTCTGCTAAAAAAAATTGCTGAAACAAAATTGACACTGTAACGTTTTGCACACGACTTTATTTACAATTCTGCACACAAACCAGCAAACGTTTGAGGGAACATTTGCTAGAGTCATAACTAATACATCAAAATATGAACATATAACCTCTGTGTTTAAATCCTTGTATTGGCTTCTTGTTCAGCGAAGAATTAGTTTCAAATTGGGGCTCATCGTTTATAAAACTTTGACTTCCGGCCAGCCACAATGCTTAAAGTCAGTTCTTACTCCCACACTTACCATAAATCAACACGGTCATCTGATAATCTATGTCTGATCATACCTAAATCTAGAACTGTTCTTGGTGAACGAGTTGTTTTCAGTTGCTGGACCTAGTTTTTGGAACCCTCTCCCTGTGTCTGTGCGCTCTCCTAAATCATTTCGTTCTGAACTTGAAACTTATCTCTTTAAAATTGCTTAAATTTGCCTATCCACCATATGCTGCATCTCTGTCTTACAAACTGATCTTCTGGATATTGACGTGATTATCGCTTGGTTTTGGTATGCCATCAGTTGATGCCTTGTGCATTATACACCGGCGCAATAGAAGTTACTAATTGCATTACGATACATTACTAATATAATACATTACCTTTGTCTCTATAGACAATCTTTGCAGAGGCGAATGGTTGGTTAAGTTATAGACAGCCTAGTTAGGCTCACATATGCACACATATGCTTATCTCCATAGGCACTCCTTATGGAAACAAATGTCTTATCAATAATATTAAATACAACCTGCATAATTATTATGGGAGACTGAACCACACTTGACTCCACAGCCAAACCTTGTGGGGACCAATGATTTTGAAGTTATGCGTGAAATTACTGTGTACATATTTATTCGTTAATGAAAATATCACTTAAGTCACTGATCAGGCTACTTATATTTAATTTAGTTTGATAATTTCTAACATACTGTCACTGCAATATTTAAATTAAATGCAAAATGTAATTTGTGCTTTTAGAGACAACGAAAAAGATAAAAAATATTGTATAGACTATGAACATTTCCATAAAGAAATCAATTCGTGCAATGTTCTGGGAAAAGTAACAATTTCGGAGTTTGTGTGCACGCACTCATCGTGAAATTTTGAGCTTACACAGACTAGACTGTATAAATAACATGGTTTATAGTCTATATTTGGTTCTCTCAACTGGTCAGCCCGAGGCCTGAGCTGTGTTTCATAAAGTAAGAACTGTCTTGTCACACGCAAAAATGCTGAAACTTCTTTGAAATGGCCTTATGTCTATACTGTCAAAGTGCCAAATATGTTTGGCCAGCCGGTGTCACGAACTAGAGGATCCCCGAAATTGCGTATCCCCCTTAGCGAAATGGATTATCCGGTTTAGTTTGAATTATTGGCGGTTTCTAAGTGTATTCAGTCGTAATGTTTGGATTTATTGTACACATAAATTTTTTAAGTTGCATATCTTTATCTTGTACGTCAACCTGAAAATAATTTACTTGGTTTTGGTGATTTTGACTGGATTTTCGTCTTGGCTATCGTGATGCGTAGGACGACGGGGGATAGAACGGTTTATCCCCCGGATACTCTATACCGATTTATTCCATCCGCGGATATGCTCTATGGGGGATAGTCTATTTCGTGATGTATACCGGTGTCACCAAATTCAAGGTGTGCAGGGAATGTTATTCATTTCAAATAATTATGCTTGTACACCACTGTTACGGCCTATCTGGGACAGATCCCGACAGTCTTCAATCATTAGATTTAGTACTGGCCTCCATTCCTCCCTGACCGGCAGTATATGAGGTGAGCTTGGGTTGGCTAAAAGCTCAAAGTGGAAGTTACGGATGGTCGATCCGTAGCCGACCAAACGACAGAATAACAGATATCCCAGGCCCGTGTTAAGGGTCCTTGGGGCCCTGGAGCACTCTGTCATGTTGGGGCCCCTCCGTCCCATCCCTCCTCCTGTCTTCCCTTTTCATCCCCTCCTACCTCTTTCCTCTCCTCCCTCCCTTCCCTCTTCCGTAATTTAGAAATATTCAAATCGGCTCAGACTACAATCAAACACAAATTCAAGAACAATAGTAAGCACATTACTTTTACTCACGCAAATTTCGCATCATTACAGAGCAACAGCTCAGTGCAAAACTCAGTAAATGGATTGTCAAATTATTTTACTCTATAGTCAGTATTCATATTGGCTTTTTCATCATCAAACTGTCAACAAACATGCAAACGGTTTATGGATACAGGCAGCAGGCTACAGCGACTCTGTCACTGCATCACAGTGATCACATTAGGGTTCTAGGACTTTTCGCCCCCGGAAGATTCGCCCCCGGAAGATTCGCCCCCGACATTTCGCCCCCGGGAAGTTTCGCCCCCGAAAGATAACTCACAATAGAGTAGATATCTTAAACGGGCGCTATATAAATGTTCTGAATAAATAAAATAAATATATTTTGAACAAATGATACAAAACACGATCTGCCGACAATTTTCGGCTCACTACCATCCCTGTATAGGCCTACTTAATTTCCACTCACAGTCATAGCGCTCGTGAAATAGACTGGTGGCCTACGCTTGGCCTTCGAGTGGCGCTTTAGAAGTTTGGAGATAACGATTACGATTACGATAGGCATACTATCAGAAACTATACTACTTTGAAAGAACGTCGTCAGTTTTGGGGTGTTAACACTTCGAGATTTCACTTCACTTGTTCGCGCTTTGCAGCACATTTAAACAACCCACTGGCGTAGGCCTAGGCCTACTTGTGAGCACTCGACATTATTGAATGATTCAATGCTTTAAGTTGTAATGACAGAAACTAGAGCAAAGTTGCCGTAGTTAGTTAGCTACGCGCAAGTCGGCACAACACGTAAACGAAATGATTATGTAACCACAGAGATAATTAAAATATTTAGTCGACATTAGTAGGGCCTATTCAGGCTGAGTGCAAAGTAAGGTGACTTGTCGCCACATTTTCGCCAAAATTATTTTCTTTTTTTTACCAACAGTTAATTCAATTTGCATTTTGAGATGCAAAAAAACGACTCATATTTGGGGGCCCCTTAGTCGTCGGGGGCCCCGGAGCATGTGCTCCGTGTGCTCCAATGGTTAACCCGGGCCTGAGATATCCGTTATTATATTGTTTGATTAGAACAAATCCACTTGAATAACATACTAAGTGCAGAAGCGTGAAGTAGCTACAGCAACCGTTATAGTAGTGAGATTAGAATAAGACATGACATTTGTAATTTATAGTGTAATGTAATGTAATGTAAATCTTCGAAATTTCTCAGCGCCACACAAAAGCCACGTCAGGGAGACCAGCTTATTCACCGGCGCTATACAATATCAAGTCCGCAATAGCCATGTCTGCCTTATCCATTCCGGTGCCAGGTCAGAGTCCGGGGAGGTCAAGCCGAGGAGACAGCAGGGTGCTACGGTGGTAATCGGTGATGATGGTGGCTGTGTGGTGGCGCAGAAATGGAATCAGGGTATGACAGCTTAAAGAGTTAAACAGCTTATAGTGGCATACAGGTACATGTAGCAACTTCATTGTGTGTTTGAGTATCTGCGTTAGAGTGATAATTTCATAAACTATTTGAGGAGAAATTTAAGGAAAATGATTATAGCATAAACTATTTACAACATGAATAGTTCAAGGCGTTTCTCTGTGGATGAAAGACGTCTTATTATGCAACTTAATCTGGCCGGGGAAAAGTGCACCGTGATAGCCAGCTAGATAATGTGAATTATATAGCATTAGGCCCTATTATTATTATTATTATTATTATTATTACGAACATTTTTAACGCGCGCAAGTCACACAGAAATGCGAATCTGAGGCGCGGTTAGTTAGCCGCCACATGCAGAGCAGTTAGATTTCCATATGTTTGAAAGCGTGTGAGAAATAGTGAGTTTTAAGGCGTTTCTTGAAAGAGGAAGTAGAGGTCGAGCAGCGGATAAATACTGTGAATAAGCTGATTCCCGCTACTTCGCTCTTTGGGGCTCTGTAGAAACCTCGAGATTACGATTTCGATTACGATTACTGTACTTCCGATGGCGTTCCTAAATACATTGCAAGATGCAAGAGGTAAACAATCCCAAGCAGCTGGTGCCCTAGCGTTTATGGACAGATTAATAGATGAAGACAGAGGAATCAACGCATTAGGCCTTCAGCGTTTATTGCTTAATGAACCTGCGTACTCATAAACTCATTAATAGCCACATCAAGTGCACGCGCGTGCAGAGGTGGGAAGCGGCGCCGCCCGAATTCAACGTATGCTGAGATCGAGGTCACTGACATTGTCGTTAACGCTGAAATCGCCCTGTACACCACTGTGTACACCGTCTACCCTAGCGCCTACGACAGACGCCGAACATCACTGTCTTCTTATAAGAATTCACCACACTCCTCTCCACTGCTGGCAGTATACCCCTCTACTCTTTCTTCATGGGCAAAATTACTGTCCTTCATCTCTCTTTTCAATCACTAGAGTATACTGTCCTAAAAATATTTGAAACTATACCTGAAGCTCACGCAA
>OY744613.1:51584948-51679948 GCA_963556255.1 Allolobophora icterica | reverse complement strand
ACACAGAAAAGTGCCAACAAAAAGATAATGTCCCCGTCTCAGCATTGATCCAGGAACAGTCAAAGCCTAAATCCTGAATGTCGATGTGCGCCTGAGCGTCTTTATGACTTGTCGATCTGGTGACATAGGTTTTTCCAGACGCCAGAGTGAGTGCACTTTCTATGCCTCATTCTATGTCGGGGTCAGAATCGTGGGTATACCTTGACTTCCACAAAGATTTTCAGCCCAAATGTTATCGAGAAAAACTAATTTGTTTCCCAGACGCTTGCTAGTTGCAACAGAAATATTATATCCACAATGTCTTCACATCTCTCTGATGGCTTGTTACGCTTCGCAAAGAAATGCACTCGTCACCACATTTCAGCGAAGACCTGCAAATATTAGGCTTACATTTCTATACTCAATTATAGTGCACTCGACTTACCCGGTTTATGACTTCTGTGACAGATACACGAGGGCATCGAAAAACACCGTATTTTATAGGCACTTCGCCACTACCCGTGGAGCTAATAGTGCCAGGTAGCGCCAGTCACAAGCTTTGAAAAAGGAGGGGGCGACGTCAACGGCTACAGCAGCCACAAGATGTCGAGGAGCACTATAACTACCAGTATCCGATAGGCCAAAATAAAAAAATGCTTTCTTGTGACGTCACTTCACTCTCGTGACAGCCAACGATTATTATCTCGATGCACAAAGTGATGTTTTAGGATATTTGTCCAGGGTTATGCGATATGATACAGGAAGAAAAGTTGATTTATTATGATGTGATAGTACCTAACGTTCATTGCGGCGTGTGAGGACTTAGAAGCCTATTAATTATAGCAATTACCCTGTAGGGTCCGGTTTGTATATTTGTCTCTCCAATTAATCACAATTTCTATCACCTGTTTATCTTCGTCGAGTCGTGAACTCTTATTCCTGGTATTGCTCTGATTGATTGTCTATCCGATAACTTTCAAGCATGCAGTTCTAGAGTTGCGTGTATTTGTTTCAATAAACTGCCGAAGCACGTGTTTTCTGTTCAATATAGGCGTTGCTACGTTCTGTATCGCGTCATGTTGTCCCCCATACAATTAAATTTTCGAGCCTCTGTTTCTAGTTACTTGTCATGATAGTGAAATCCAACTTCATGCCAACGAACCCAAGTCTAGGTTCATCTCCGGCTAATTAAAATCGCAGTTAATACCACGAGTTTCTCGCCTGCATAAATGATGCCGATGCTGCATTATGTTACGGAGTTCACCCCATGTGCCTTCACAGTGAAAGTGGTCATATCGTGTGACTGATGCACCAACAGTCACTCTATACCTAATCGCCCGTACTGTAACAGTGATGATCATCCATTGCTCTTTATCTCGGAGTTATGCTTCACTCACACACCCGAGCATCGGAAAACAGTGCGTGTTCCATTCCCTGAGGCAGCACCGTGGAATGCAGGAGCGCCCATCGCAATTCAGCATCGGGGCTCAACCAAAGACTGATAACGAGATGGTCAAGCATTTTTGAAACCTCTTGAGCATCTACATTTCGATTCCATCAACGGTTAAACTTCAGCTGATGAACGGCAAAACTTCAGCTGTCGCGTGACCCTACTTAATGTTAGAATGATTTCGAAAGATTTCTTTATCGAGGGTAGCCCTATCGGCGTTACTAGACTACATGTAATGCGTTCCGAATCTGCTCATCTTTGAATAGTGAATTAGTGTTATTTCACTTTCAGTAGTGTCACTGACAACACCCCAGAACGCCCTTGTGAAGTTCTGAAAAGACGCATTACAAATTGCAAGATCCATACATACACACATACAAACACACAGATCTCAGACGACAACCTCTGTCTGCATGAAGTCAGGATTTTGTCGATCGGATGTCAGTGTCAACTTCAAAGACCGAATCTAGAATGAACAAAATTGGAAGAAATTTCTTGTGTTCTCTCACAAAGTCCCGAAATCCTTTATTGATCTGAGACTGGTCTATGAAAATTCTCATGGGAGGCTCCATTTCTCTGGCGAGACTGAATGCTTCTACCCTGCTCTTTTCTCTTGTGTGTCAACTTGTGAATCATAAACGTGCAAATGCCACCAGCTCTTCGCTGAGGTACCGAAGGTGCCTATATATTTTCTTAGTGCACTCTATGCTGCTGCTGATTCATCTGCCATCATCTTTTTTACCAGCTGAAATTCACTGGCAATCGTAATGGTAGATTCCAAATTTGTAAAGCACTACTCTACAACAAGGCGAAGGGAACCAGATTATTCAAGAGTGCGTCTTGTACAAGAGGGCTTGTCCAGCAATTGATGTCCAGTGGAGGTCAGAGTCCCGTTGCCAACGAGACGAGAAAGAAGAGGCACAGCTGCTGCAAAGGCGGGTTTCATTAAGAACCAGAAACCTTCGAAGGCGTGAGGATCGTCGTATCGTTGATGTGCCACTAAAAGAGTGAATTGATCACACATAGACATGACGTCAACAGAAACCCCGGAGATTGCAACTGCAATGGCTGGAGCTTCAACATCAGGTTTGTAATCAGTAACTAAAATAGTAGGCTAGACTTTCTTGAACCGCTTGAACAAAAGATTCTTAGTACCAATCGTTGATCCCATCATGAAGCTGAATGCTTCCTCGAGAAGGACTTCGAATAATATAAAAACTTTTCTTTCTAATGGCTTCAACTAAACGGACGCACCATAACTAACACTGACATCTGTACGATACAGCGATGAGAGGATTGAAAGATTAGAGGATGATCTTCCTTCTCCATTTGGATGCCGACGGCAAGACTCCACCAGCTGCCCTTCGAATGTAAGAATCAGCTGCGTCTTCAGCACTGGAAGACGATGCACAGGATTCCATAGAAATAACTTCATTCAAACTGGCCATCTCTGAATCTTGCTTTTTATTCCACACCCGTACAATAATTACGTGCACAGTAA
The DNA here is from genome assembly GCA_963556255.1 of Allolobophora icterica. Classification (NCBI taxonomy): domain Eukaryota; kingdom Metazoa; phylum Annelida; class Clitellata; order Crassiclitellata; family Lumbricidae; genus Allolobophora; species Allolobophora icterica. Next base: position 51,677,018 of record OY744613.1, on the reverse strand, counting down.
GTTAAAGGCAAGTAAGAAGTTAAAGGTAAGTACAAAAGTAAATTAACAAGTAAGTATCAGCATATGTCAGTCACACATGTTTCCTTACTTTATAAGTTAATGCTAAACGGCTAACAACTTACTTCACAGTTAGGGTACACTGAGGAAGCCTTCACATATCGGCTTAATTCGTGTAGTACAAATAAATATGTGCATCGAGAATACCCTATATGTAGACAAAGCACCAGCTATATTTTTAAGGAATAAGTTTCTATTGCAGCAGCGTCGGATTCATTGGTTGGGAGATAAAGAAAAAATTAGACCACCCTAAAATGCATAAATACATACATACATACATACATACATACATACATACATACATACATACATACATACATACATACATACATACATACATACATACATACATACATACATACATACATACATACATACATACATACATACATACATACATACATACATACATACATACATACATACATACATACATACATACACCAAGGCATACACACGCATGCACATATGCATACATATTTAGTTATGTGCAAACGTACAAACATACAGGCATAGGCTACATGCAACTATATAAGCAACCAATAATATACCCATTATATACATGGATCCTATTTCAAATCAGTATAAATTGTACTTTGACAGAACCCAGCATGTATGTAACTTAATCTAATGCGGAAGTATTAGCTCTCATGTATCAGGAACGCATCGTTCAGTTGAGTATAAACATATTTAACCTGAAGTATCTGTTGTCAAATAGAAACAGTCAGTTGCCGTGCACGTTTATTTCTTAGTTGATACCAAAGTAAAAATTTACTTGCCATGATCTCTCTTGTGGCTTATTGTTTTGCAGCATTTGCTGTAATATTAACGCATATTATGATCTTTCCAGTGAAAGGTCAGTGCACTGGTACAGTACAGGGCTGTGAAAATGGAAACTCATCGATCAACATTGTTGCAGAGACACAGCATCTGTGTGTTGAGGCAATTCGTCAGCCACTTAACGAGCAAGTTCAATACATTCATGAACATTTTAATGCATCCTTTCGGCAAATGAAAAATCAGCTTGAGACCCTTCTGGCAAGTCTTGAAGCAACCGACCGACGTTCACAGGAACAAGATATCTACGTGAAGCAAGTTCCAAGAATTCTTCAGCTTATTAATGCATCGTTTCAGCAAATGAACACAGAGCAATACACCATTAGGACAAGGCTTCAAGTCCTTGACCGACGTTCACAGGAACAAGATATCTACATCAAGCAAGTTCCAAGAATTCTTCACCTTATTAATGCATCGTTGCGCCGAAGCCTTAATGATCACGACATCTCCATCAAGAACCAAACTCAGAATACCGGTACGGGAAATTCGCAACTGGTACTGTGACATATGTATCAAATAATGACAAGCATACATATTACCTGCGTATCATAAATTATTTAAATCTTTCTTTTTTAGCAGTGGCTGGACTCGGAGTAGGTATCATGAAGGAGTACTATATAAATTTTCAGAATGAATGAATGAATGAATGAGTGAATACTGGGCACAAGCTCTAATGCTAAACTGTTTCTAGTGTACCTTATTCAGAGTTTCATTTCCGTAGAGTAGTGGGTCCATAGAGTAGTGGTAACATCACTGGCGTGAAGAGCAAGCGGTAGCGGGATCGCTTCCCGCAACCTCCCCAAATTTAGGTCCACTCAGCCTTTCATTCGCGAGATGGCGCGTTTGATAAAATGAGATGTAGGACGTGATGGGCGCCTTGCATGGCTGCCGTGTACAGTTAAATTCGACTCTTGTAATAACTTGTGATCATCCGTTCATACTGATTTGTAATCATACTGCATTATTGTCAGTTTGAAGATATTAAACGAAGATTATTATTATTATTATTATTATTATTATTATTATTATTATTATTATTATTATTATTATTATTATTATTATTAAATGTGTTCGAGTGAAACCGTGGTCATAAACCAATACTTAATGCCTTAGATTCGCTAGAACGCTAAAAATTCGGAACAATAGCAATAAATTATTATTTTTATTATTATTATTATTATTATTATTATTATTATTATTATTATTATTATTATTATTATTATACAAATTTATTTCTTCATCCAACCAACAAAGTCATATGCAGACGAATTGTTAACTGTATCTAGGGATTCTAGGCTATAGACCGACATTCAGTCCTGGCTGCGCGGTCTCCTTGTTGTTCAAATCCGAGGTGCCTAGAACAGAGAGAGAGTTTCCAGTTTGTAGGGCAACTGAGAGACGCTGGAGCAGATGGCTGGTCTCACGCTGATCACCTGTAGCTGATTTTATCTTGGCACCAAGTTCTTGGATAAATTCCAGCGACTCGGCATGCCAGCTTCCTGAGGTTTCGACTGCTACAGGGATGAAATGGTGCGATTGTGAGATGGCAGCGTATTTGTTTTCCTTATTGTGGGCTGCTTTTTCCGCTGCGGCACCTGCATTTTGCGATGTTACATGCTGGTATGATGCTGCGAATGTATCTGGCACCGTGACATCCCACGCTAAGCATCGACCTCTGGCCCAAGGTATTATGGTGACTCCATCAGGCCTTTTTCCGTCAGCTCTGGAGAGGCCATTGGGCTCTTTGATGGCCGGTATTTTGGCTCTGATGAAGGCCCGCCAAATCACGTCATTGATCATGGCATGTCGTTGTTGCCTTCCAGTTCCCTTGATGCAAGAGAATCCGTGATGGCCGTTGGATTCTACTGCCGCCCCACATTTACATGTGTGTTTTTCACATAACGTAGTGCCCAGCCGGATGCCGGCTGCTATTCTCAGTACTTCTCCTGGCATCCGTAATCCTGCGATTGTTATGGGTAGTGCTTGAAGCCAGTCTCCTGAGTGTGGTGATTGCGCAGCTAACAGTCTGGCTTTAGCAGTAGAATCAGTAGCTCTTTCTGAGAGGCCTTCAAGTGCACGCGATATCAGTGCGCTGTCCCATTCTCTTTGTACATGAGCCTTCTGTTCGATGGGAGTAGGCGCTTTCGATCTCAAAGACCACTAGCTAGAAGCCTCCTCTACCATTATCATTATTATTATAATTATTATTATTATTATTATTATTATTATTATTATTATTATTATTATTATTATTATTATTATTATTATTATTATTATTATTATTATTATTTTATTATTATTATTATTATTATTATTATTATTATTATTATTATTATTATTATTATTATTATTATTATTATTATTGTGAACTGAGTTTTGTGTACAGTCTTGCAGTGCGAGATATTAGCGTATATATTTAGTGCGCTTACTTTAGTTTCACGTGTATATGTATATATGATAGATGTATAACGTATAGTCTTAGTGACACGCGTGGCCGGCCAATCTCGGCAGCGGCGCGCTATATGTATATTATTAGAGTTCGCTAGGGCGCACAGAAGACAGGTGTGTCAAGAGGCGCGAAGAATTATGCTGACTAGAGAAGTTTAAATTCGAGTGTGTTCGCTGTAGTAGTGTGGCTGACTAGTTGAGTTGTAATCGAATTGAGTTCTGTCTGTTTGTTTCTTATTAAACTGAAAAGATATTAAACTGTGTTGCTGATTAATTCAGGTTATACTTATACGTAGAATTAGCGTTCAAAAGGTGAACGTTAAATAGGCGTTAAGTAGACAGAGAACAAGGATTTAATCAGAAGGATTGTCAACAGAAGGATTGGGTTGACATTATTGGTGGCAGCGTCGGTGTGGATAAAAACTCACGGTGGAACAGCGTCGGTGTGGATAAATACTCACGGTGGATAAATACTCACGGTGGAATAAAAACTCACGGTGGAATAAATACTCACGGTGGATATAAACTCACGGTGGATTAAAATTCACGTTATCACCTCCTTCGGCGGATAGAAGAATCTACGACGGTGATAAAAGAATTTACAACGGTGTTAGAAGAATCTACGACGGTGTTAGAAGAATCTACGCGTTGTTACTGTGTGACGAATTTACGATATCATCGACGGTGGAACACGAGAAAACGGTATAAAAATTTCGTTGTTTTCCACGAACAAATATAAAAGAAATCCCGTTTGTTTATCGATTCACACACCAAGAAAAACCGTGACTTCTTTGAAAAGAGAAATCACCAAAGTAAACAAGTAAGATGGAGAAACTAAGTGTTGAAAGACAAGCAGATATTAAGAAGATGTCTACGGAAAGGCTAAAACAGCGTTTGTTGAAAGCCGGTTTTAAAGAAGAACAATTAGAAGGTATGTCACGTGGTGACATGATGCAGGAACTCGCCGATGTGTGGGTGAAAGAAGAAGTCGAAGAAGAAGGTGCCGTTGGCGGTGCCGTAGAAAAGGCTATTGAAAAACCTCCTGCGCCTATGTCTATGGAGATGTTGATGCAGTGGATGATGATGACTAGGCAAGAAGAGAAGGATAGAGAGGAGAAACGTAGACAAGAAGAGAAAGAAAGAGAGGAGAGACGAAGACAAGAAGAGAAAGAGCTGAGACAAGAAGCAGAACGTGCAAGGCAAGAAGAATTGCGCTTGCAGCGAGAGAAAGAAGAGAAAGCGGAACTTGCAAGGCAAGAAGAATTGCGCTTGCAGCGAGAGAAAGAAGAGAAAGCGGAACTTGTAAGGCAAGAAGAATACGCTTGCAGAGAGAGAGAGAAGATAAAGCAGAACAAGTGCGTAAGGCAGAACTTGAATTGCAAAAGCATCAGTTTGAGATTCAGTTAGAACAGTTGAAACGAGATAGAGAAGATGCTGAAAGAAGAAGACTGGAGCAGATGATTGAATTTGAAAGAGCTAGAAAAAGTGATGAAGAGGTTCGTCAGCAACAGATTGAAGCAAAGAGAATGCGTGAAGAAGAAAAAGAAAAAGCGCGAACGTTAGAGTTGGAACGTGCAGAACAAATCAGACAAGAAGAACTCAAATTTCAGAAAGAAAGTTTGGAAAAGGCAGAGGCAGAAAGACAGGAACGTCTGAAACTGGAGAAATCAAAATTGACATTGAAAGAAACGCAAATGAGAGAAGAACGAGAAGCAGAAAGAAGGAAGCAGCAAGAAAGTGAAACTTTGGTGTCAAAAATTAAGAAAATAGGTGATGCAATGAAGCATGTATTGCCTCAAATGCCAACTGATATGATGGAGGTGCCATTATATTTTGAAACAGTCGAGAACGCGTTTCGCAGTTTTGCTGTGGAAAAGCCGTTTTGGGTGAAATTATTACTACCATTGATGACGCCGAAAGCTCGAACCGTTCTGAATAGATTGTCATACGATGATCTAGACAATTATGATAGAGTCAAGCAGCACTTATTAAAAGAATTTAAGTTGACTTCGAGAGAATACAGAGCCAGATTTGTGGATGCTAAGAAGACGACAGAAGAGACTTATACGATGTTTACGGCAAGACTTAAGAACTTGCTAAACTATTACGTGAGAAGTCGAAACGTGAGCAGAGAGTATGATACGCTCTTTGATTTGCTGGTAGCGGATAAGCTAAAAGAATGTTTACCGCCAGGTCCATTACAGTTTGTATTGTCGAAGGAAGGAACTGACTGTCTCCAAGCTAGTGCAGTGGCAGACCTAGCAGACATTCATGTAAACAATCGAATTGGGTTTGCGGTCCCAAATATAAACAGTTATCCTTCTCAACGTTCCGTAAACCAAAGCCAGAGTGGAAAGTGGAAAAGTAATCCAGAAACAGGGAATCAGTTTAAAGGTAAAGAAGTCAAGGCTAGTGTCCCTGTACCCAATGAGACCAGAGAAGTGACGTTTGGTCGTCAGGGATTTAACAAATCGTCAGCGCCGTTTGCCAAGAGGGAAGGCAACACATCGTTTACGCAGTATAAGAGATATGAAGGAAATGAACAACGAGGTATGGTGGCGAAGCGTTGTCACAACTGTGGTTCAGACAAACATTTGGTTAAATTTTGTCCAGTTCCAGTGGCAGCAGCTAGTTCTAGCAGAAATCAAGAACACACAAGGGTGAATTTGATTCAAGTGGTTAGTGATACAGGTAATCAAACCACGGGTCAAGAAAACCAAGAGACTGAAGTAAAGTCAGTAATGAAATGTGGTATTCAAAAAGAAATTCTATTGGATGCTGAAATTCAGAGAGAAGTCATAGGAAAAGATGACAGTCGAATATTGAAGAAATCGTTCTTGCAATATGTCGAGGTTGAAATTCGTGCAGTAGACGGTAAAGAGCCAGTGAAAGTCAAAGCACTGAGCGACTCGGGAGCAGAAATTCCGGTGATTAGTGAAGAATTACTGGAAGGCATGAAGGTGGAACAAATTGGAAAAGTGAATTTGCAATGTGTGGCAGGAGATGCCATTCCTGCGAAGTTAGTGAAAGTCGATGTTAGACTGTGTGGTAGTGACGTGAAAGAAGAGGGATTTCCGCGTAAAATCCAGTGTTCACTTACACCTTATGTCACCTTGATGTGTGCTAGTATTGCAAAGATGGGCAGTACAGAAAGATTCTTGTTGCATCCAGAGATAATTGCCGAATTAAAAGCCGTACCACAGATGAAAGTTAAAACGATACAAGGAGATGTGAGTGTACAAGCAAATGTAATGACGAGAGCGCAGAGTCGGAAACAGGAAATGGTAGATGTTGATGAGAAGAGTGAAACTGAAAGTTCAAGTGATGAGGAAAACGAAAGTAATGAGCAACGAAGCTTATCGCGAGATGGTATAACATCAGAGATGAATGAGCAAGAGATGGCTGCATGCGAGAATGGCACATTAAATGAAACTGAAGAAGACAATGAATGTGATGTGGGGATAGGAGACTTGTATAGAGATGAAGAAATGGACGAAGAACAAAAGGTGCAGATTGCCGATTCGAAGAAGTTTGAAGAGCAACAGAGAAAGGATGAATCGTTGAAGCCGTGGTGGAAGTTAGCACAAGAGAAAGAATCTGAATTCTGTGTGATCAACGGTTTATTGCATAAGAAATATCAGATATTAGACCAGACGATATATCAACTAGTGTTACCAAAAGAGAGACGAATAAAAGTGATGGAATTGGCGCATGAATCGGTATTTGGAGGACATCTAGGAGAAGAGAAAACAAGAGAACGAATAAAATTATCTTTTGTATGGCCAAAGATGAGAAGAGACATTGTGAAATTTTGTAAGTCTTGCGAGAAGTGTCAACTAAAGGCAAGGAGTTTGGTGATGGATAGAGTGCCTATCACTCCGGTCTCAAGAGAAGAGGTCGCCTTCAGGAGAATGACAATGGACCTAATAGACAACCCGAGGAAATGGCACAAGATAATTCCTTTCCACGAAAATCATTTGAAAGAACTCAAAGAAAATACGGAGAAAGCATTATTGTTTGCAGAATCTTACTCTGAAGAAAAGCAGTTGCAATACACAAATCAGTATAACAAGAGAGCAAGACACAAAGGAATTTGCAGCATATCGAATTCCTTTGATTTATCGATCAGAAGTGGAACGTCAGATCAAAGAAATGTTAAAAACAAACATTATTAAACCATCATCGAGCAGAATGGCAAGCCCTTTGGTTATTGTTAAAAAGAAAGACGGATCTTTAAGACTTGCCTGTGACTACAGATACATTAACTCATTCACAGTGGATTGTAAATATCCTATGCCGATTGTCAGAGACGTTTTAAACAAAGTTGGAAAGTCTAATGTGATTTCTATTTTGGACTGTCGAAGTGCTTATTGGACTTGTCCTGTAAAACAATCTGATCAATGGAAGACAGCTTTTGTAACACATAATGGACTGTATGAATTTACTCGTGTTCCTTTTGGAATGATAAATTCAGGCCGAACTTTTGTTAAGGCGATAAATTTAGTTTTACAGCCTATAAGTGACTTTGCAGAACCGTATGTTGATGACATTGCTGTGCATTCTGACAGTTGGAAAGTTCACTTGCAGCATCTAGATGCATTTTTGATGCAAATGAGATTGCATAACGTTACTTTGAATTTGAAAAAATGCATATTTGGTAAGAGTGAGGTAAGGTTTATCGGTCATGTGGTTGGGTCTGGTAAGATAAAGATGAATCCAGACAGAATTGAAAGTTTGACTAATTTGAAGATCCCAGAAACTAAGAAGCAAGTTAAGCAACTGCTTGGATTTTTTAATTATTACAGACAGTTTATTAAGGACTTTGCACAGATTGCGAAACCTTTATCTGATTTAACTAGTAAACGTGTTTCTGATAAGATTGATTGGACTGTTGAACATCAGCAAGCATTTGATTTACTTAAAGAGGCTGTGCGATCCAAAGTAGTGTTATATGTTTTTGAAGTGGGAAAACCATTCAATTTGTACTGCGATAGTAGTGACTTTGCAGTCGGTGCTGTTTTAACACAGATGGACGACAAGGGAATAGAACGCCCTGTGTCATTTATCAGTCAGAAATTAACTGATACCCAGAAGAGATGGGCTACTGTGGAAAAGGAAGCCTATGCTATTGTTTGGGCTCTAAACAAGTTAAAAGAAATTATAATTGGATCAAAAATTTTTATTTTTACTGATCACAATCCTCTTACATATTTGACTGAGTCAATGTCTAAGTCTGCTAAACTTGTGCGTTGGGCGTTAGCCTTACAAACTTTTGATGTTGAGGTGAAGTACAAGAAGGGCAGGTTGAATATTATTGCTGATTGTTTGTCAAGGTTATAAGTAATCGTGAGACTGTTCATTAATTAGTTAGATATATATATATATGTTTCATGTATTTTGGTAATTTCGCAAATTTTGAAATTTAATTTGCTCAATTCCAGAAAAAGGAAGGAGGTAATGTGAACTGAGTTTTGTGTACAGTCTTGCAGTGCGAGATATTAGCGTATATATTTAGTGCGCTTACTTTAGTTTCACGTGTATATGTATATATGATAGATGTATAACGTATAGTCTTAGTGACACGCGCGGCCGGCCAATCTCGGCAGCGGCGCGCTATATGTATATTATTAGAGTTCGCTAGGGCGCACAGAAGACAGGTGTGTCAAGAGGCGCGAAGAATTATGCTGACTAGAGAAGTTTGATTTCGTGTGTTCGCTGTAGTAGTGTGGCTGACTAGTTGAGTTGTAATCGAATTGAGTTCTGTCTGTTTGTTTCTTATTAAACTGAAAAGATATTAAACTGTGTTGCTGATTAATTCAGGTTATACTTATACGTAGAATTAGCGTTCAAAAGGTGAACGTTAAATAGGCGTTAAGTAGACAGAGAACAAGGATTTAATCAGAAGGATTGTCAACAGAAGGATTGGGTTGACAATTATAAACAAATTTTATTATTTAAAATGAACCATCAGACACTTTGAAACTGTCTTAGAAGCGTTAAGATCCAGAGTTTAGCGGTCCTCGTCCACGATTAACTGTGCAAATTATTATTATTATTATTCCTATAATAATAATAATTATTATTATTTTTTGTCCCGAGGTAAACAGGATCCCCCAGGGGCTTCAACATTATTTACAGTGTAGAATTGTCTGGAATGGGCCGGTTTAATATTTAATATTTAATATCATGGTAATATTATTATTATTATTATTATTATTATTATTATTATTATTATTATTATTATTATTATTATTATTATTATTATTATTATTATTATTATTATTATTATTATTATTATTATTATTATTATCATTATTATACAAATGATAATTTAACAATAATGATTCAATGATCTGAAGCGTCATCTCAGCGTCACTCAGACAAGGTGGCAATGTCCTGGAGAATAAGGTGGTGTTTCCACGTTGCAGGGCCACCGAAATCCGTTGGAGCAAATACGATGTTTTCAGTGGATCGTGAGTTGCGTTCGTTATTAGGCTTCCCAACTCCATTACGAACTGTAGACCTTCCTCGCTCCAAGAGCCGCCCGTCTCCAAGGCGATCGCCGCAAAGGCATGGGTGTTAGTAATGGCTAAGTATGTCGCCCTCTTAGAACGTACTGAGCGTTCCGTGGCTTCGCCAGCTCCGATGGATGTGTGGGTGGGCAAGATGGGAAGTGGCGTAAGTGTCGGGCACTGTCACATCCCATGTCAGGTATCGTCCACGTGACCAAGGGATGAGTGTCACACCGTCTGGTCGCTTTCCATTCCTCTTGAGAGGCCGAGAGGCTCTTTCTGAGCAGGGATTTTAGCTCTGCTCAGCGCTCTCCAGATCACATCGTTCAGCATAGCATGCCGCTGTTGTTTCCTGCCACCTCCTCTACAAACCAGACCATGAAGCCCTCTTCCGTCGACATTTTCTCTGCAGTGGTGGCACAAGTGCGGCTCACAGAGTGTCGTACCTAGTCTCAACCCGACTACGATCCGTATCTCCTCGTCTGAGAGGCGGAGGCCCAAAGCCGTCACAGGGGGAGCTAGCATCCAGTCACCAGAATGAGGTGCTCGTGAAGCTAGCAGGCGAGCACGATCGCGTGGACAGCTGGTGGACTCGAGCAGGCCTGTCCGTGCCATGTCTGTATATCGGATATCCCACTCCTTTTGGCGATGAGTTGCTGCTACTGTTGGTGGTTCTGCACCTGTCAGTGTCATCCACGCGGTGAGTGCTGAGTTGGCAAGTTCGTATGGTATCTCAGCCGACTATGTTGGTAAGTTGCATGCCTGCAGTTCGGTTGTGCTTGCAGCAGAAGCCAGAAAGGCGGAAAGTGCCAGCGTAGATGTACAACGAACTCCCAGACCACCATCTCTCACCGGCAAAGAAGCCTGGACCAACGGTTATCGTCAAAGTCAACGTTCAAGATGGTCGATAGCCCTTCTCTCAACAAGTGGTCAAACCGAGTCAAGCCTGGGCAATCGGTGCAGACGACTGTGCGCATACTGTATAGTAGCTTCGGGACACTTGAACTGTATCTCAGAAGAACAAGAGCATCATGTGTGTAAAGTAAAGAGAGTCTTGTGACTGCTCTCTCCAGATCGTTAGCTTTCATTTCTAAGACCGTGTCCACAGTTGGACCTGGTATCAGGGGCGCACCCAACAACGTAATCTGCTAGAAGGCCATGTCTTTAAAAGTCTTGAAACCCCAGGCCATCGATCGGCGTCTGGATGTAGTGGCGGGCGATTTCGCATTTGCTGCGGTTTAATTGCAAACCCAGCTTCTTTTATTCTTGCACGATAAGGTTAACATCGGCGGCCACTGTCTGTTTGCTACCACCCAGTGTCAGGTCATCCAAGTATCCAATCCGCAGATCCGACCTCAGCATTATCAAAATCGGTTATATTACAAGGCAGAACTCTAGAGGTCCCAATCGGTCGCCTTGCTGGATACCCTCTTCAGATCGTATGATGTTTTTTGATCCATAGCACAAAACAGTGGACGGTTGGAATAGGCGGCGTGAGCGAATCGGTAGAGTTCTGGGATGTCTCTAGCCACTGCCTTTAGAAGCAAATCTCTGCGCAGAGTGTTAAAGGCCTTAGTGAAATCAAGCTTCACTAACGCTGTCTTCAGGCATTGTGGTCACCCAACGACGTCTCGCATGAACAGTGCAGAACCACCTCAGTGCCTCATGGAATTCATACCCCAAGCTGAATGCAGTGATGGGCACTGAACTATTTTCTCTAAGTTAAACTAAAACTATTTTCCAACAAAAAAAATATAGTTTAACTACATGTAAAGTTGGCAACTAATTTTGGAAATTATTTAACTAAACTAAATAAAGTAGTTAAACTTTATCCAACTTTTTTACAACTTTTTAGGACAAACATTTTCACAATAAAAGAGGTTAAGTGAACTGTAATAATGAAGAACGTCAATGACAATTTCACCTTCAAACTACGCAATCTGTACTGTTCTAGCATAGCCTAGCGTAGCCTACAGTAACTGTAAGTAGTGTATGAATTTGAAAACACAGGCTGTTAATGCTAAAACCATGCAGTGTTAATCAAGGAGTTTCGCGTTGAGTTGTTGACAGTGTTCAATGTTCATTGCGGAAAATAGTTGCGTATTGCTGATTTTTTAGTTAAACAACTAAATTCTCATTTTGCGCGGTTTAGTTGCAGAGAGAGGTTTTTGCATTTCGTTTCCAATAATGCCATGTTCTCGGCCACCACCTCCGCCCTCCCCAGTGTGAGGTCGTCTAGAGAGCCTAAAGGGAACAGAGACGACATTTCTGCCCAGATGGGCTGAAGGGGTAGGCAAAAGAGCAGGGAGGCCAAGTGGGTCGCCCTTCTGAGGTTCGACCAGCGGCTAGAGACTGAAAACCCCATATTTAAGGTTCGATGGTTCCGAATAGGCCAAAAAAGGATGGATGCTAGTTCAGGGAGTATTGCATACAGCGATAGAAGCATTTGATCTCTGAGGAGACTATTAAAAGCGCTAGAGAAATCCAGTTTTACCAAAATTGATTCCTTGTCCAAGTTTTCTAGAAAGCGTCTAGCAGCATGCATCGCCGCCTCGCATACCCGCGACGCCGACCCTTATACCTATCTCGGGGATAGGTACGCCGCTATTCTGGGCGCTGCGTAAGCACTTGCGCACTTGGCCGCAAGTCTGCGCCAATAATAGTCGATGGCCATCGGGCGCAGACTTCCGAGTTGTTGAGCAGGGAAAAGAGGGGTCCACCGAAGAGAATGTCCCGAATCCAAGAGGGGCAAGGGCCGGCCAGTAACAGCTTAACCAAGGCCGTAATCGCCGATAGGAGCCCAGGGCCTGAGTCATTTTGGTCCAACAATTCCATGATGTGTTTGGGCGGGTGCCATCAGGGCCCTGGGAACCATAGAGAAATTCACGATTATACGGATGGAGGTTAGTACCTCCGTTTCCGAAACCTGGATGGGGGCTGTTACGGGGAGGGGACTGGTACGGGTTGTCGGTCTGGAGGGGGCCGGGTTTTTCGGCCTGAATTCCTCCAGAGTGGTCTCGTTAATTTTGACTTGTTTGTCATCAGAGCAGAAGATTCGCGCTGCAGCCCTGATGTTTCCGTAATCCAGCTTTGCCGACACTGCTGCCACTATCGTTTTTGGCCCAGCTCATCGCCTCCACTTCCCCCAGGGCCGAGCCCTCACGCGGGGTGAATAGTGTTTGGATCGTGTTTTGATTTTAGAAGACAGATTAAGGCGTCTGCCACCTCTCGCGGGCCGGGCGAGCGTGAGAACCCCAAAGGCTACGACTACTACTACTACTACTACTACTACTACTACTACTACTACTACTACTACTACTACTACTACTACTACTACTACTACTACTACTACTACTGCTACTGCTACTGCTACTGCTACTGCTACTGCTACTGCTACTGCTACTACTACTACTACTACTACTACTACTACTACTACTACTACTACTACTACTACTACTACTACTACTACTACTACTACTACACTACTACTACTACTACTACTACTACTACTACTACACTACTACTACTACTACACTACTACTACTACTACACTACTACTACTACTACTACTACTACTACTACTACTACTACTACTACTACTACTACTACTACTACTACTACTACTACTACTACTACTGCTGCTGCTGCTGCTGCTGCTACTGCTAATAATAATAATAGATATTGTGGCTTTTTCTGATTCTCAGGAAAGATAAATGTGACAATCAGAGGTTCAAAAGATGTGTCAGTTGATTTTTTGGAGGAAAAGCAATTCGTCTTTCAATGCCATGTAATTTCTGAACCCAGGAGACCTTCGACTGCGCGATGGTACAAGACAGAACCTTTTGGTGACTTAGTTCGTGACGAACCGCCTTACGTCTACGTGACTAAGGATTTTTTGATAATATTGATTGATCCGAAATGTTACGCTGATTGCTCTAAATACCTCGGAGAATACATGTGCGTTGGTGACGACGGATACCTCCGAGAAAATCGCACGATTACAATTACTTACCAATATAGGTCTTCAACAGGTGACCACATTACGAGTTAATGCATTATATATTGTAAACGCGATGCTATCATTTCTTTTAACATTTAATGAATATTTCAAAGTTTGTGAATGAAAGGTCAGGGATAAAAATTTAGAAAGTAAAGAAAATAAACTTCTCAGTCCTTACTTTCTTAACTTGGACAAACTAAAGGTCTCAGATTTAATCGCTGAGCGTTTAACACATTGAACAACGAGCATGTACTAAAAGTGACTGGAAAACCATTGCATCTCGTCCTTAAAGTGTCAATGGCAAAATATACGACATACAGATAAAAGCATTCAATTGCTTCAGAAGACGTTTCCAATGCAAAAAAATAATGTCTAATGTTGCAGAGACGGCCATAAAGAAAGAAGAGACATGGGCAATGTGGAATATATTTCTAGGAGCCGGAGTTTTTGGTTTCCTTCTCTTGTTCATCGGAATTCTAATCGGCTACCGTTCGAAGCGACGTGTTGTTAGTAAGTAACCTTTTACATTTATTGTATAATATGTCACTATACAGATGGTAGTGAGGTCACTTTTGTCTCGGCCTTGATCGTAAAATATAGTTTCTGTACTGCTGGATACTTATTTAATGCCTTTCACTGAAATATTATATTTTTATGAAGGAACTTTAAGAGGAAGGGTAGCGTTCCATCTTTGGTTAACTTTGGGGTACCAAAAGGCCTTTACCTCAGGATAAGGCTGTCAGAAAGGATTGCGCATAATTAAATTGTCATCCAACAATAATATCCCTTAGAATATGCGCTCGATTAATTTAGCTAGCATTTGAAGCTGCGTATAAGGAGTATATAACTTCTAGAGACTTTGGATGTGCTTACCATAAGAGATAAAGAACCAACCTTCATGAACCCTTTAATTAAACACCTTATGAAGATGAGGCACGGACTGGTCCAGCATGGACATATCGAGGCCGCAAACGCTCTGACATTCAAGATCAAAACACTTATCATAAGAAACAACACGCGGGAGTTTGACACCATCAAACGCGGATTCAGGGAGCTGTGGAATCACGTAAATAAACTCAGCTCACCTACCCAGAGCATAAGTGCTCCCTGAACCTCCACTATGGGAACACTTCCTTCGATCCGGAATATTCAAAAACGTTTATCAAACACTCGGCATACGTTACGTACATCTAAAAAGACTTTCCTTGACTATGAAGTTTTTCGCCTGTTAGATGGAATCACTGGAACCTCGGTGGACCCAGATGGGCTGTCTCCTTGGTTTCTAAGAGAGGTGTCAGCTGAGCTCGCTATTCCAGTTGCGCATATGTTTAACATCTCCCTCGGCCATCCCTGTATGGAAGATGAGTAGGATAACATCGGTTGCCAAAACCGCAAAGCCTACCTCAGAATCAGATTACAGACCCATCTCAATTACTCCTAGTTTATGTAGATTATAAAACAAATTGTCTGTAGATTTTTCTACCCGATCCTAACTAACACCGACTGAATCACAAGTACTCAGACCAGTTTGCTTTCAGACCCACGGGTTCTATCTCGGCTGCTCTTATAGCCTTTACACACAAACTCACCCTTATGCTTAACACCAACCAATTGTACATGTACACTTGATAGGTTTATATTTTTCCAAGGCTTTCGACTCCATCACGCATGCTTACTTGGCCAACATTCTAGCAAATATGCCTATGCCAGATAATATATTTAACTGGATTATTACCTTTTTAGATAGACGAAGTCACTATACCAAATTTGATGATAAAATTTCCACACTCATTGAAATCAACGCAAGCATTGTTCAATCCTCAAGCCTCGGACCAACCAATTTCATCACAACCATTTCCAGCCTTAAGCCAGAGCATCCTCCCAAACTTCTCCTAAAATATGCTGACAACACTTATCTCTTTGTATCTTCGTCAAATATTGCAACAATATCTACAGAAATGGACCACATGACCAAAAGGGCTTCCAGGTGTGATCTGAAATCAAACATTAAGAAGTCCTCAGAAATACTAATACGTAGCCCAAGGACAGGTCAGGATATCGATGCAACAACAGCCGAGGTGCAGGGGCTCCCTAGGGTCACTAGTATGACAATTCTGGCTGCTGTTTTCATGAAAGACCTTAACTTTAGAACCCATATATTTATTATCCTATTTATTCCGGATATTTCTATAGCGGCTGTCGAAGTCAACTACTACTCAGAGGCGCTCCCGACAACAGCATTTGATACTGTGCCGGAATTTTCACGCCGAAGCGCCAAGAGCAATAGTGAGTGAAGGACTTGCCCAAGGCCCGTACGCAGCGGCTAGTGGGATTCGAACCTGCAGCCCTCCGGTCACAAGGCGCCGAACTTACCACTGAGCCACCACGCCCCACATAGACCACATATGTGCCCGGGCTCGTCAGTCGTCCTTTGCATTTCGAACCCTATCGGCCCATAGTCTGAGAGGGTCAAGAATGTATGACGTTGTCAAAGCCACGGCGCTGTCAAGGTTTCTCTACGTCTCCCCGGTATTGTGTGACTTTACAACCCAGAGTGAGCGTGAGAGGCTGGGAGCCATCCTTAGGCGCATGATAAGAAGTGATTACCTCCCCGATGACTCTCCGTCTATCCAACAGCTGTGTAGCTTGGCAGACAACCGCCTTTTGTCGGCAGTTCTGGGTATTGAAGGGCATGATTGTCCTGCACAGTCTGCTTCCGCCTATAAAGGTTATCGGATATGGACTCCGACTCATGACCGAGCCATTCCTTCGGCTGACAGTCTCATGAGAAAAACATTCTCAACTAGGATGCTGTACTCATAACTTGACGAATAACTCTGAAAATGTCTTTCTTCTTTCTCATCTGGATCTGTCTGCTGCATTCGACACAGTCGACCACGACATTCTGCTTCATCGACTGCACTTGTCTTTTGGTATGTCATCTACTGCGCTAGAGTGGATGACGTCCTACCTCACTGGCAGGCAACAATGTGTCCGCCATGCCGGGTCCTCTTCCACAGCAACTGTCCTCACCTGTGGTGTCCCTCAAGGCTCATTTCTGGGAACCATACTTTTCCTCCTTTATATTGCCGGCATCTTGACCATAATATCCAAGCACGGTCTGCAGGGTCATCTCTACGCGGATGACTCACAGGTCTATGGATTCTGTCGCCCTGATTCCACCGACGTACAGCGTCTGCGGTCCACCTCAATGAGCTGCATCAGTGACATCGCTGACTGGATGAAATGCAATCGACTGCAGCTCAATTCATCGAAGTCAGAATTCATCTGGCATTCGTCCTCATGCAGGGTTGAAAACTTAGATCAAAGCCCTTTCGTCATTGGTGCGGATGCTGTCGAGCCAAGTAACGAGGTTCGCGATCTTGGCCTTTACCTCGACAGAGACCTATCAATGACGTCACACATCACAGGGCTTGTGAGGACCAGCTTTGGAATCCTGAGACAGCTGAGAGCTGTTTCTCGGTCTCTCACACAGACTCGCCATCTGGTGCAAAGTTTAATCCTGGACCGAATCGATTACTGCAATGTCGCCTTTGCTGGCTTGCCACAGCGCAGTATCATTCGGCTTCAGGCGGTCATCAACGCTGCTGCTCGTCTGGTATTGAGACTAAAACGTTCGACCACACTACAACCACGATTGAAGATCTTCAGTGGCTCAGAATAGGCGAGCGGATCAAAAATAAGCTTTGCATCATGGTGCACAAATGCCTGAACAACTGCGCACCACGCTACCTCGCAGACAACACCAGGCCGCTATCGGACGACCCTAATAGGTGGCGATTGAGATCAGCAAAGTCCGCTGATGTCTTCGTGCCAGTGAAAAAAACTAAACTGGGAGATCGGGCCTTTCAGGTCGCTTGCACGAGTGCTTGGAACAGTCTTTCTGCTCATATTCAGGAAGCTGAAAGCATCTTTGTTTAAAAAAACAATTAAAACTTTACTTGCTAGGCAAAACATCCGAGCATTAACCTTTGCGCTGACAGTAGACAGTGTCTGTGCGTTTGTGTGAAGCATCCAAGAAGTAGCTTGCTACTAACGATGCTAATTATTGTCGTAATTAAGATTTCAATTACAAACTCTCTGCTTAACACTATTTATATAGGTTTGACCATTGCTAGTTTTGCAGGGCTGTGTGTGTGCGAATCTTTATGCTTATGTAGCCTACACCAAAATGCGATTCGCAATTGGTTTAATAAAGAATATTCTAGTCTATTCTATTACAGGTAATACCCAAACAACTAACTTACTACTTAAAAACAAAGCTAGTCGTCAGCCCAACAGAATGCTGATCAGAGATCACTGTCACTCCGCCAAACTCTATGCTGACTGACTGACTCTATCCTTCTTGTCTTCTCTCTCGCTCAAGCCAGATTTGTTGAGCTAGATTACTCCTAAGAGATACGCGCTGAGTTGTGATTGGTCCCAGTCTTTGTGACATATATGGACGTCAGATGGCGACAGAAATCTTAGCTCTTGCTGCTATTTACGCCCGAATATTGTTATTTTAATTGTAATAACAATGTTTAACGCACTTCAAGCAAATACTAATCAGAGGCTACGTTTACGCTTGTCAACATGTCATCAGAACAGAGAAGTCATCAATAAGTAAAACAGTGTACAGAAAACTAGAATGGTAATTAGTGTCGCTCTTACACACATGCGGAGACCAATTAACGGATTCCCGTTCAAAGTTGGCAGCATCTTGTTGAGAGTCTGTGGACCTTGCTGGATCGACAGCCTGGAGCGACGACAGGTGGTAGCGTCCGCTACGCGCGATAACGCCATCGTCATTGTTGGTAGATGGCGCACGTTTCGCTATCTCTCGAGCCGCTGAGTGTATCTGCTTATGGCGACAGTGTGACGGATGAAGAACGAGAAGAACAGTTGCGTAAGCTAACTAAGATGGGAGCCATTGTTATAAAATACTGGAGACTTCACTTTCTGAGCCCGAACCTATGAGGTGGCCCGTGGTTTTCCTTGCTGTCTTACCATCCTACCAACAATGTGCCATGGGTGTATACATTCACAGTCAGGCTCAATCGTGGGTACAGGAGCAGCAGACACTGTTTGTCCGGGAAGAGATTTGAACCCACTCCTCCAGGTATGCGCCGTCTGACACCTTGTTTACCTCGTCAACACACTGATCACCCTCTGATAAAGGTTGTTGACAGATGCGATGCGTATAACCAATGATCTTTACAGTTTAATATTTTCATTTCAGCTATCAACAGACGGCCAAAAGACAGGGAACTTCCCAATCCTCCTAGCATGTACGAGTGTGTAGGATGTGATTCAGTAGATCTTCCTTTGGAAATAGTAGGAAACAACGACAGATCGATGCCAAGAGCATACAGCATGTACGAACGTATAAATTATGATTCCATTGATCAGGTACTGGAAGAAATGGCACGTAGAGAAGCTGCGATGCCTCTCTCGCCTGATTCGCACGGATACAACAGATATGAATCATCAATAGATGCACCAGAGAAGGAAGTCACGGACACAGGTAGAACGACGCTAGACAGTGGTAACTCTTGTGACGATATGGGGTATTTAATGCTTTTGGAGGCAGCCACAAATGATGGGAAAATAGATCAAAATCAAGTCGACGGTTGCGACTCAGTACAAAGTGAATCTGAAAATATTCCAAAGTCAAATGACCAATCAGAATCAATGAATACTAACTTGGATCTCAGTCTTAAACAAGTCAGTTTTAACTTGGATCTGGGAAAAGTTGACATGAGCCCGAAGAATAGAAATTCGTACTTAGATCTGGTTTCGGCAAAAGAAAATCTGAACTTGGATACGAGTTCAAAGGATATCAACCCCTACCTGAATATTGTCCCAAAAGAAGTGGCTCAAAACTTGGAAATTGGCCAGAAAGAATTGGATCCATACATGGAAATGGGTTCAGAAGATGTTGGCCTTTACTTGGGTACTTTTTCGAAAGAAGTGAACCCATACTCGAGTGCTGACCCGAAGGATATGGATCCACATTTGGTTAAGGGAACAAAAGAACTGGACCCATACATTAATGAGGGTCCGAAATAAGTGGATCCACACTAAAGTATGGGGCGGAAAGAAATATATCTATACATGAATGTGGGTTATAAAGAAGTAGGTTCTTATTTGGATACGGATGCGTGATTAGTGAAAAGAAGTGAATCCATACTGGGATCTGGGTCCCAAAGAAATCAAACTCTACTTAGATCTGGGTCCGAGAGAATTTGATCCTTTATTGGACTTCATTCCATATCCGGTCTGTCCACCAGTGTATCAATTTTCGAGAATCAGCGAACAATCTTGTTCTAAACAACTTAACTGTCAAACTGCCTTTTCATTTTTATCATCCTGACTAAAAATATGTAGCCAATTAAAGGATTTGTAATAGATCTTGATTTAACTAAATTATATTTCTGCTTCTGCCACAAATGTTAATTACTCAAGTTTATTAGTTCAAGTAGCTAATTCGAACTCTGATTCAGAGCTTCGTGTAAGTTTGTTCAAACGTGTTCATCTGGTGTAAAAAAACCGCCAGCACTGTTGTTAATGTAAGGTAAGACAAAGACTTGTAAGAGGTTGTGGTGCGCAGAATCAGTTGTACAAATAACTGTGGTTCCAAAATGTGCGGCTCTTTTAAAATTAAAGAATCTGAAAGTCTCTGTGTGTATTTTGTTAGTCTAATAATATAATTATTTCCTTAGATAGAAACAAAGAACCTCATATAGGGTCGTCCGGGGAAATATGGACACCTTAAGAATTTGTCATCATTTCAGCAGACCATATGCATGTTAAAAAGATATTATTGTATAATATGAAGCAGAATTGCTATATCTTTAAATAGATCAACTGCATTGTGTGATATTCTAAACAGTTATTCGTTGAGAACATAAAGAAATATTTTATAATTTGTCCATATAACCCCAGTGAGTGGGGCAATGTGGACATGGTATTTCCATTTTACCCCATATGGCACATATATTTCCATAACAAACTCATTATTATAGGATACTAGTATAACTTCTTTGAAAGCACCGGGACTTAATTTTGTACAGCAAGGTAACAGTTTAGGCCTGTTACAAACATTTAGGCCAATGCCTAATTTATACAGGTAAACCTTACTAGAATTACTATGGAAAAGGACATTATTCCAAAGGACAATTTCACTTTAGAAATGTAATGTAACAATTAACTTGCAAATCAGAAAGCCAAACCAAAGCAAAAGGTAAACATAAAAGCTAATTTAAAGTAATTTGTCCCTATCTAATTACTGTCACTATCATTGCAAATCTCACATACAAATATCTCTTGATCATCATCAGCTCCTGCGCAACTGTTATGTGCCCAGATATGGCATTTCTGGCACGAAATCCAACGCTCAGCAGAAGCTGAAAATAAGTCAGCACAATAGAGACACTCTGTGTCATCTTCTTCATCTTCTTCAATTTCAGAGAGTTTTCTTTTTCTTGTTGTCTTCTTCTTAATTTTCCTTTCGACTATTTCGTTTCCTGTTTTCTTTTCTATTTTCTTTCCATTTTGCTTTTCATTTCTCTTTTCATTAACCATCGCCATTTTCTTTTCCATAATGTTTCCTGTTTTCTTTCCCTTCTTCTTCCCTGGTTCTTTTGAAGGAGTTATCTTCCTTTTATCCCCTTCTAACATGGTTTTATACGACGTGCTTGTCAAGATTGTGCTATGAGAAACAGTTCGCTTTTTTCTTCCACTTCCATGACGAATCACTAAAGAATGTCTGAAAATGATGTTTCCAGCATTTCTGCTTGTGCAGCTGTCGATGGAACAAGGTCATTGTTGACTTGTTACTATAGGGCTAGGCACAAGTTTGTGCTGTAGGCCTAATAATAAAAATTAAATAGGGCTATTCCTAAAACCTAGTGTGTAATCATAACGGGGCAATATGTACATTGCATGGGGTTATATGGACACTGGTCATATTACCCAGGCTAGTAGTGGCCATATAGTCCCAATTCAGTAGCAGTAACAATTTTGTGAAAATGGCGGTCTGCCATCTGCGACGCAATTCATAGGCACAATTTTTCGAAGGCCAGATGCAATAACAAATCAATGGAATTTTTCTGAAAATTTCGTCCAACAAATCATTGTGAAAAAATGATAAATTATGCTCACCATTTCTTTCAAGAAAATATGTCAAATATTGGAAAAATTCGAGGAAAATTCTAAGCTCAACAAGTAATCTTCCCGCTATGATTACGAAATTCCCCGGAAACAGCAAAAGAATGACAGTGCACTAGAATGACCATAGACTTAATATTTAGCTAGAATGACGGGGTGACCATATTACCCGGAGTGGCCATGTTACCCCGATCGACCCTACATGTAGAATCACATATTTTACGTTTGAAGATAGTCACAAGCATAACACAATTTTAAGGTGCGAATATACGGGAGGGGGTAGAGTAATGGTAACACTCATGGCCAGGAGAGCATTAGATTCGCGGTTTGATTCCCGTAACCCCCTTTAGGGCGGCGCCTTCCATGGCTGCCAAACCGTGTGTTTAGTTAAGATTTGATTGTACTGACATGTTTCAATGTAATCCTACTGCGTTTGTAAGTTTGAATTAATAAAGATTATCTAAAAAAAGTATTGCACAGTATGGCCTGACTGCACAGTAGCATAGAGTCTTCTGGGTACAAAATTCAAAATTGAGGACGTTTAGCCCTCAACATTTAATTTTTATTATCTGAAACTCATGAGATATAACGGCGAGTATCCATTCTTCTTTCTCACCGTCTAATCTTCCCTTCAACAATGTTCAGTCGATGTGAGCACATCATAGTTGAGTTCATTTTGGGGTAGGCATAGGCGTAGCTACATTGAGGCAAAAGGAGGCATTTTAAAATTTAAAAATTTTCCTTGGGTTATAGCCCTGCATCCTGAAGTACACCGTTGCACAACCCCATTTCAGGTGGATGTTGCCTCCTCTTGAACGGAAGAAATCCCAAAAAGGTCGTCAAATTCTTTGGTGAAGAAATTCCCAAAATAGGTCATCAAAATCCCCAAAATGGTAATCGAATTTTTTGGTGAAGATTCCCCCAAAAAGATCAAATTTTTTTGACAGTAATTACCTCCTCTTGAATTGAAGTCTGGCTACGCTCCTGGGGGTAGGCCTACTATTAAGCGAAGATAGTTATATGGCGTGACAATCGAGCAAGTTACGATACTACGCACATAAATAAAACTGAAAGCATTTAAATATTATGACTATATTACGACTGTGAACCTGTGTACTAGCCTACAAGGGCATAGTGACCAGAAAGGATGATGTTTGGCATATGCTCCTGAGCATAGGATAGTGTCTAGTATAGAAATTATGCTTCTGGTGTGCTGCTTAACTTTGTCGCCATGGCTCTGAAGTTATTCCAATAAACCGCATTATGCGTCCAGGCAATTTACAGTTTGACCTGGGAAAATTGCTTCAGAAGCTTTTTAAACGGTTTTCTGCTCAGAAACCGTTGCTGAATTACATATCCAAAATCGGACAAAATCGGTCAAGGGGAACACCCCAAAAATGAATTTCAAGATGGCGGATTGGGGAATTTCTAATAACAATTTGTATACCCGTCGCCTATATGCTTAACGATATTTAAATTATTGAAAAAAAGAAGTAGAAGAGCAGGCTATAAATTAATTCCGAGAAGCAGTCTTACGAATGAAGTGTGAAAAACGATTCTTTCTTAGCGTCGACACATGAGGGCGGAGGCCAATATTACCCCGCATCTTCTGATATTCCCACTGACAATGTACAATCATTGTTCACGTTATAGTAGTATTGGAAAAGCATATTAAAGTGGAGCGATGACGAGCATTTTCCCGGTGGAAATCTCAGTTTTCCTTACCTGGTGAGGATTCGAACCTACCGGCTACTCAATTGCTACACGCTAACCACTAGACCATCACACACCGCATACAGCAACATTCGTGTCTTGGTACTTTCTCTCTTCAAAGTAACTTCAACGCTCAATCTATCTTGAATACAAATGTCCGTTCCCCAATTGCAGTCCTGCCTTGAAAACAGACACGACCTGGATTTTCTAATGGACTATGACTCTGACATCGTAGTCATTAGATGCTTTGTGCATTATTACGACGGGGCTATCGAAGTCACTACATTAGAATATATTAAAAACTGGAGAATAATTGGGAAACTCCAGTGATGACCTTCGTACGACAGAGTGGAGTAGGGTGCAGTGAGTTTATCGTATAAGGGAACTACCTGTCGGAGATAGATCTAAAAAATATGCGTTATTTTATTTACCAATTTGTTATCAATTAAAAATAAATGTCAGTGTAATACCAAAAACCAGAAAACGTGCCAACTAGCAGAAAATGCGGCAATAGCGATAGGGGCTCAGTCAAATCATAAATGCCAATGTCGATGGGCGTCTTAGCGTCTTTGTGACGCGTCGATCTGGTCACCTAGGTTTCCCAGACGAGATAGTGTGTTCACTCCCTAAGCAGGGTCCAAATTTTTGGGTATGGCCCGACTTTGGCAAAGACTTTCTGCCCAAAAGAATGTCGAGAAAAACTAAACTGTTGCAAGATATTTGCCACACAAATGAATTCACCTTGCTTTCAAATCTCTCTGATGGCATGTATCCCTTCGCAAAGAAATGCATTCGTCACCACTTTCCAGCAAGGACCTGTCAAAATTAGGCTTACAGGCCTATAGCCTACCCATTTATAGGCTACAACACTCGACTTACCCGGTTAATGGCAGCTGTGACAGATATCACGGCATCGAAATACTCCGAATTTGATAGGAACTCCACCACTACTCGTAGCTCTAATAATGCGAGGTAGTGCCAGTCACAAGCTTGGAAAAAGGAGGAGGGCGACGTCAACGGCCACAGCAGCCACAAGGTGTCGTGAAACACTGGAACTAAGAGTATCATAATTATATATATATACAATGCTTTCTTGTCACTTCACTGCACTATCGTTACAGCCTGCAATTATTATCTCAGTGCCTAAACGTGCTATCTTAGGATTCTAGTCCTGGGTGACACGATATAATACATGAAAAATGTGTGATTTGTTATGATGTGATTGTACCCACGTTCATTGTGGCGTGTGATGACTTTGAAGTCATTAATTATTAGGGTGCATCGATGATAATGGGAGAAAAACTTTTGTCTCATTTTTATTTATAATAGTGCAAAGTAGTTGCCATTTGATGTCAGCAGTATTCTGGTGCAATTTCATCAATCTAGCACATGACCTTGAGGTGCCCCAACGACCTTGAAGTTTTGATATTAAACGCACAGTGTTTGCCCATGTTATGCAAGGAGTAATGTCCAGAAAAACAAGCATCTACAGTATGAATCTGATGAGAAGTAGAATGCAATATTGGTAAAACATATTAGGTATATTATTCCATCATTATGTCCATTACACCAATGATGAAACAGTGAGTTGAGTCTAAACTACAGTAACGGTAAACTACAGCAGTACCGGGGTAGTCTTATCCCATTAATGCATGTAGGCCTAAGTAGTCAGGCTACGCGATATTCTTTCTTAGTGTTAAAAGTCGGCATTATTCGCCTGGATTCCAATCTTGTTCTTATCAAACCGTTCCTAGCTTTGATGTCGCAGACTGCAACTGCAAGCCTCAGTCCCAACTTTAACATAACGCTCCACTGTCTATGAGTGGTATGGGAATCTAGGAAAGTCGAACTTTTGTGCTGGGTGCGTCGATACAAATTGCATCATTACTTCATCAGATACCTCAAATGTTAGTGGTGTTCTGCTATGCATATTTGCCATAAAATGAGTTCAGTTTCATCAGTGGCATCAAACAGGAAGAACGAATTTCGAATTCCAGACCATACAGTTTCCTTGCTTTCAGGATATGACGCATGGAGCAACAAACGGTCCTCGTGCTTTCTCTGGACCAATTGGCAATGGTTTATTAACGTGTAAACAGTTACCAGTAGTGTTCTTTGATAAAATTGAATCGGATTTTCCACCTGCAACTTTAACTGACCTCAGTAGTGACCGGCAGTATTGTGGGACATTAGTATTGCGGTCGTTAGAGGCCAGTGCTTGTTGAATTAATCTAGAAAAAGGCCATGGAACATTGAATCACTTGCTGTGGTTGACAACTGCAATAGAATAATGCAATTGTACATTGGCAATTGCAAACCATCAGTATATAGAGCTTCAAATGCTGACGATGTATGTAGTGAAAGTAGCCTATTATGCTCCGATGTGGTTAACAATTTTGCAAGGCTGATCTAGTCGTGGGTGATATGTCCGACGTGAGTCGATCCTAGTTCCTTCATTCACCTACGATAAGTTTTCCTCGGTAACAGCTCACCTGTAGTATATACTTACTTCCTTCCTTGACATTATGTACTATAGAGTTTTATCTTTTCGACCATCAAAAATAAACCGAGTAAGTTTTAAATCACCTACGTTGTTCAAGTCTTCCAGCTCGTAACGTTAATTTCATCGTTCACGTCTAACTTTATTTTGGTCAATTACATTTGACAAATCAGCATCACATATAGGCCTAACACCGAAATCCTGCAGCACGGATGGTGTTTTCTCAGCAGCTGCTCTGTCTGGAACACCATAACGATCACAGGCTTAACTTAAATGTTGGTAGTCTACTTCGAAAGTCTCTTGACTACAACGTTCGATGCAGGTTCTTCACAAGTTGATTACTACTAAATTGAACAGTGTGATCTTTAGTTTATCTTCTGGTCAATTACAAGTGTTTGACCTGCTGGTATTGAAACTAGATTCAGAATCGTCTACTATGTCATCATTAGCATCCATGACCTTCTCACCACACAATGACGCAATATATTTCGACTCGTTGAACTTGCTTAGCTTTTCTTTTCTGCTTGTTAGCAAGCTTATTTGTTGTAAGTTTGTCGACACTGCTGATACACATCAACCTTACTGTTCTCTGGTCAGTTAGAAACTCCTGGTCATCTTTAGGAACTCGAATGGATTGCTACCTACCAGTGGCGGCGATCCTGTTTGACAGGTGGGGGATACTTTTGAAATGATCTGCTCAAAAAAGAGTTTTGAACTGATCTGGCTAAAAAAGAGGTAAACAATTTTCCCGCTCACGCACGATAACGTTTTTACCTTTTTTTCGTGTTTTTTCAAAATTGGGGGGGGGGACAAATGTTTGGTGTGCCCCCCACTGTTAAAGGTGGGGTCTTGTCCCCTCAATCCCCCGGGATCGCCGCCCATGCTACCTACCTACTAAAAGATCAACAGAACTCTTTAAAGCTATACATAAATTAGTTTGCCTTACAACAAATTACGTTAAATGCAGTGCTCCGGAGCTTTCAAATCATGAACATTTGAGGGTCCTTGGGGCACCTCAAGAACTTATCCCCAAAATTCTAAAATTTGCATGCTAACTAAGCAGTACAAAAGGCAACTATCGGTAACTATTAGAATATTCTTTTAAAAAAATTTTTTTTTCGATGCACCCTATTAATTATAGCGATAATCTGGCAGGTTCTGGTTTGTTAATTTGCTTCTGTAGTTTTCTGTTTATCTTCATCGAGTCGTGAACCCTTTGGTTTTACTCTGATTAATTGTCTATCCGATGACTTTGAAACATGGACTTCTAGAGTTGCATGTGGGCTTTGCTACGTTGATTATAGCTCCTATATTTATGCGGGTCTACCACGGGTCGAGATCGACCGACTAGATCGGGTTCACCGGGCGGCTGCGCTTCTCATCGGTGCTTTTGCCAAGACTAACCAATTAGTAACCATGTCTTGCACTATATGCGGCAGGTCCTGCACTGTCTTCCATTTCCACAGCGCATCCATATCCGGATCTCTACCTTGGTCTGGGGAGGCGCCTGTGTATCTGCGGGAGTTCTGCCAGTAAGGTCGCCCTGAGCAGTAGACCGAAGAGGACGGGGGCCGCCGTAGGACGTCGCTCTCTTCGTTCTGTTGGTCGGGGCGATCTGACTTCTCTTTTGCCCGTACAGCCACAACGCAACAGCGCACTTTCTCAGTTGTTGACCCTGTGACGTGGAACGGGTCTCCGCGGGAGTTCGGTTCGCTGTTTCCATCGGGTTATTCCTCGCCGTTCTAGGGCACTGTTAATCCCGCTTAGCCTGGGTCGGCAGCGCTTCTGTGTAGAGACCTTGAAGGGGCACTATATAAATTCTATTTGATTGACTGATTGATTAATTGGTTCTGTATCGCGTCGGCGAGACCCACACACAGTTCAATTTGAGCTCTGTCTCTTATCACGTTAACTATATGACTTTCAAGTAGCCGGAGATGAACCTAAAGTCGGGTACGTTGACATACATTCGGATGTCACTTGTAATGCAGTGACATTCAAATTTATGCTAACGTACCGACTCTATGTTCATCTCCGATTGCTCAAAAGTCACAGTTAATACCAGGAGTATTCTCGCTTGCATAAATGGAAAATGATGCCTGCATTATGTTACAGAGTTCATCCCGTGTGCTGATGCCTTTACTGCTCATAATTATTGTGTGACTGATGCACCAACAGCCTGCAATCACTCTGTACGTCATCGCGTGCACTGTGATGATCATCCTTTGCTTGTTATCTCGGACTTTTGCTTCACTCAAACTCTCGAGAATCGGAAAAAAACACTGCTAGTGTGTTCCATTCCCTGGGGCATAAGCGTGGAATGCACGAGCGCCCAACTCAGTTCAGCATCGTGGCTCAACAAAAGACTTATAAAGAGATGGCCAAGCATCTTGAAACCTCTTAAACATCTACGTTTCGGCTCCATCCACGGCAAAACTTAAGCTGTCGTGTGGCCCTTCTATAAATGTTAGAATAATTTCCAAAGATTTTACTAACGAGGTGTTAGCTCTTTTGGTGTTCCTTCAAAACATATAGTGCGTACTGTATCTATGACCTTTGGTTTGTGAATTAGTGTTAATAAACGTCGAGTAGTATCATTGGCAACACCCCCAGAACGCGCATTCCAACTTGCAAGGTAGGCTACATACACACATACAAACATGCAGATCTCGGACGACATCCTCTGCGTACATAAAGTCAGGATTTGTCGAACATATGTCAGAGTCAACTCAAAGGGAGGAATCGAGAATGAACAAAACATGTAAGAAATTTGTTGTGTTCTCTGTCAAAAAGTCCCCAAGTCTTTTAATGGATCTGAGACTGGACCGTTATGAACCTGTCAAAGCCCACTTGTTACGGCATGTGTCGTGTTACGGCGCTATAGAAATCGTCGTATTCATGATCATCATCATGATCATCATCATCATGATCATCATCGTCACCTATGTAAATTCTCTGGGGAAGTTACATTTCCCTGGCGAGACTGAGTTAACCTGATGTGTCAACATATCAATGATATACGGCAAGGGCCACAAACTCCGAACTGAGATTCCAAAGCTGCCTATATCACTTTTCATTTGCACCGTTGGCTGCTGCCGATTCATCTCCATCAGCTTTTTCAACAGATGCAAATCATTGGTTGTCGTAATAGTAATCGTAAACTAGGGACCTGCGAATCACAAATTTTTAGTCGAATCGAATCTCGAATCGAATCGGGGGTAAAGGTTCGAATTCGAATCGAATCTCGAATCGAATCAGCGGGTACCAGTTTGATATTCATGAAGCTTGATTGCACAGGCGTACCACAGTATCAATATATCAATGACTGTTCTGCAGTTTAAAACCAATTAAACTAAACATTAATTAAGCTAACCAACAGAATCAAAAATAACACACATAATTTATGAGTTAAGTAAGTAAGTATATTCTTTATTATACCAAATGCATAACCGCACTTTGGTGTACATACATCTACCGGAGTATAACTAGACCTTCTCACTTGAGCCAAGCGATCCATCGATGGCTCTCCTTGGTCGCTCGTCTTGCAAAGCCTGCATAGGCGTAATCTGTGAGTTACGAGGGTTACCTACACCTCTTGAACAATGCCAATCAATATTTTATTATTGGGCCTTCCCAGAGATCGCAGCTCCGCCTTGCTCTGAGTGTGCAAGAAATTGGTATCCCCTACTTTTTAGACCAAAGTTACCAATCCAGCGCGATCGATTTTCAAACCGCCTACTATTGTCAGATGGGAAACTCTGACTCTGAGTATAGCATTTTAATAATAAACCCTTTTCTTGTCATAAGGTGTGCTGTTGTCGTGTGCCGCCATTGCACGCAGAAATTCAACAACCAATCCACGCGCATTAAACAATGAAAATAATTAGTTTACAACAAAATGCGTCAAGGGCTAATCATGTTTCCAAATAAGATTCGAAATTTTTCGAATCATGGCTTCATTTTCGAATCGAATCGAATACCGCCGTCCGATTCGTTTTCGAATCGAATATCGAAGCTTCGCAGGTCCCTATCGTAAACTCCAAATTCCTAAGGCATTACTCTGCAGCTAGGTGCACAGCACCAGATTATTCACGAGCACTGCGTCGTATCAGAGATTGATGTCCAGTCCTGTGGAGGTCCGAGTCCGGTCGCCAGAGAGACCAGAAAGAAGAGACACAAGATAATACTAAATGGCTAAACAACAGTTATAGTACACTGAAGAAGACTTCACATGTCGGCTTAGTTCACGTACTACCAATAAAGAAGTGCATTGAGAATACTGTAAATGTAGAAACATCCCAACTAAATTATGATTGAAACAGATAAAGAAAACAAACATTTTGCAGTGTTAGTTAAGACCACCACAACATACATAATTATAGCATACATACACATGATTTTTGTAGGGGTGTGGGGAGGATAACCTTCAAAATAAATAATGGTCAAGGACTTTACCTAAATAATTGTTTTGTCCAATTGAAAATCGTGCTGGGACTGTTGTAATAATCACAATAATAAAACAGTTTCATTTTTGTAAAATATCTGCAAAATCCGTGGGGGGAGACAAATGCCCTCTTGCCCCCATCCGGACGCCCATATGTATGCATACATACATGCATAAAAGGCACACATGCATAAATACATACATGAAAATATGAACACATACATATAATTATGCATACATATCCAATTTTATGCCAACGTACGTAATATACATGTCGTGCATACATAAAACTATAATTCATAACCAACAATAATTATATGCTTATGCATTACACATGTAAATTAATGTTAATGCGGAAGTATAAACACGAGCGTAGCATGAGCGTTGTCTATCGTGTGTCAGGAAGGAATCGTTCAGTTTAGAATAAAATAATATCAGTTGCCGTGAGTGTTTCTTTGTTAGTAGATTCCACAGTAGAAACTTAGTCGCCATGAGCTCACGTGTGGCTTATTACTTTGCAGCATTTGTCGCAATATTGATTCATAGCATAGTCTTCCTAGTGAAAGGCCAGTGCACTGTACAGGGCTGTGAAAATGGAGACTCATCGAACAGCATCGTAGAAGAGATACAGAGTTTACGAGGCCTTACTGAATCAGTGCAGGAAATGAAAAGTCAACTTCAGACTGTTTTGAGAAGTCTTCAAGCGGTTGACCGACGTCTCAATGAACACGACATCTTCATCAAGAACCAAACTCAGATTACATTGAAACTCGAAATTGGTAAAGTGAAACGCTTTTCGAGTAATGGCAATCGTACTGCGGTCTAGCAATCGTTTATAGCACTGACTCTGCTGTATCTTATTCAGAGTTTTATATTAAAGTGAAACTGTGGTCATTAACAAAATTTTAATACCTCAGGATCGCCTGCGCGTTAAAATATGTCGTAACAGCAACAACTAGGGTGACCACATTTCTTTTCTGCCATTCCGGGACACCACATATATATATATATATATATATATATATATATATATATATATATATATATATATATATATATATATATATATATATATATATATATATATATATATATATATATATATATATATATATATATATATATATATATATATATATATATATATATATATATATATATATATATATAGTAGGGTGGTTCTGAAATCTGAAATTTTGAAATGTGATTATTTCCGCTTATTATCTTGTTCTAGTACATACTAAAATAAATCTGGCCAAATATGAGCTGATTTGAGCAATATTTAGAGGTAGCTCAATGAGGTTGAAGTTGTCAGAGCTTGTCTAACATAGCCTAATTACTGTGCATCCAAAAGATAGAGTTTCAGTTTTACGATTACAGTTACAATTAGTAATTATTATTGGATAAAATTGAAGAAAAATGTTAACAGGAAAACTGAGACTCAGCCAAAAAAATTAAACAGAATTTGTTGATGCCTTAGAAAATTTATCTGACATTGCTCACTTGGGTGTCTTAAATATAATCGAAATCTAAGAGGATAAAGAGTGTCTGCTTGCCCAAAGAGAAAGAGGTTACCGTTGTTGTATGGGACCAGTTGATATGGTATTTACTTCAAAAGAAATGAGGGCAACTAAAAGGCAAAGATCAAGCATGGAGAGAAAGCAGAAAGAAGATCAATATTTGGAAACCATGAATGAGAGAATTATTCTTGAAACCTCTAGTAATGATGATTCAACTGAAAAATGCAAAGATGGTGGCAGTCAAAGTGTAAATTTAGTGAAAAGGAAAACTCCTTTAAAAAAAGCCACTAACAACAAATATTGTGACACCAAGACTGGCAGCAGCTTTGGACAGGACAAAGTTAAGTAACAGGAAGGCAACATACGTGTTAGTAGCTGCAGCTCAGAGTCTAGGCCACAATGTAGATGACTTGAAAATCAGCCGTTCTTCAATACTTAGAGAACGAGAACAATATCGAGAAGAAACTGCTAAGAAATTAAAAGATATATTTAAAACAACTACATCATCTACACTGGTTGTGCACTTGGATGATAATTCCTTCCGGATTTGACAGGCAAACATTTGGTTGACCACCTGTCATTTTATCTGATGTTGGGGAAAGCCAACTTCTTGAAGTTACCAAGCTACATTCTGGCACAAGAGAAGGACAGGCAGCCGCTGTTGCTAAATTGTTGCTGGAATGATTTATGCTTACTGAAAACTCTGGTTAGCTATCAACAAGAAAATCCTGCTCTCCCCAAGGTAGCCAGTAATAAATTTGCAGGTCATCTGTGGTACTTTAGTGAGGAGCTCGTGGCTTTGGCTTTTTTTGATTTGGCATTGACAGCCAAGTAAAAACGAGCAATGGTGAAAGCTTTACACGAGCGACCAGGCCAAGATGATCCTCCTAAGAGAATGTAGGTAAATGTTCAGAAATCTGTGGTCATGAACATATAATGAACATGCAATGAACTCTATGCTATTTTTTGACTGGCTAAGAATCTCAAGTGATTTCCTGAAAAGCGGTCCTGAAATACGGGAACTTCAAGATGATTACAAAGTTGCCTCAGAAATTATTCATCATCTACAAGTTGTAAATGACAATGCTGAAAGAGGAGTTGCTTTGATTGAAAAGTACAATTCCATAATTACAAAGAAAACCAGAAATAATATCTGTTTCAAGTAGTGCATGATCACTGAAGCAACTTTCCAGAATGCAAGAAAGAAATGCTTAGGTCAAAATAAACTTCAGCAAATGATTTGTGAGCCATATATTATTATTACATAATAACATAAAGTCATACTAATTAATTAATATTATTTAGAACTACTACTTTAACAGTTTGTTCACTTAATAATAACAACAATTAAACATTGTTGTTTCATTAGGTAAAGAAAATATTAAAAATGATGGATAATGGAAAAATTTCTGTTAAAATACCTTTATGTCAAATTTAAATGTTATTGAGCTACCCCTAAATGACAAGATAATGTTCTATAACTTTGCACAAATTTCTTTTATATTCATTGGAACACAACTAAAAGCGGAAAGCCAAGAAAAAACAATTTTAATTTTTTCCCATGGAAGTCAGAACCACCCTAATATATAGTGCTTTTTACTAGAAAAAGTTCAAGAACTGAACAATTATAGTAGGCCTAAATCGAGGTGGGGTTTGGGAGGGTCTCGATGAGTCCCCTCCCCAAGAAATGTTTTACGTCACATTCAATTAAAATAAATACATTTTTCTTTCTTGACAAAAGCTAAATTATTTTTAATAGCTGAAGAAAGGTGCCGGAACGCCGTTCCGGAGCGTTCCGGCAGAAGAAGCACTACATGATAAACTATATATTATCCAATTCAAATTCAATTAGTCGCTGGGCTCACTGGGAAGAGCGCTATACATAGCCCTACGCAATAAATTCTGCAGTGTGGGAATTGTAGAAAATGCGGAGGGGTTGAACATTTCATCCTTATTTTGCAACGAAATTTGAAAGCAGCTGATTTCAACGTTAGCAGGTTTGCAAGTCAGACTCGAATCAAAATCAATTCCTTTGTTTAGAAAATTCAAAATGCATACATGATGCACCATGGAAATTTCTTCCTTTGTCAGAAATTCAGAGTCAAATAATGCTAATTCACATTTGCACAACTTAGTGGGTTTGAAACAACCCTCCTGGGGTATTCAGTGAAGACTTAACTGCGAGGGTCCTAAGAAAGACTAGAGTGTGGAACTTCCCAACAATTCCCGCCCTGAGTTAGGCATCTCTTTCTTGTATCGGACCAGAACCGAACAACCATCAAACTAAACACTCGTAACTGTAGCTTTTGAATGCGAATATCTTTAAAAGTATTGGTAAATTGTCAGTTCCTGCTTTTTAGAATAGGCCCCCTACAGCTGCCCTTATCAGCGTCTATTGCAGAATATCGACCCATACTTAGCCATATATGTATACTTAAGATTCCATTGTGCCGAGGATTTGTAAATTTTTGCGGCGCTGCGTATTTGTTGGTGTTATTTTTAAGAACTAATTATTGGAAAATTAAATAACAAATTCTACATATTTAATAATAGAAAAATTCATTCCGGGACGTTTCATTGTCCCGGAAAGGACGTGTCCGGGACGCGGGACATTTTTTCAAATTCCGGGACTGTCCCGGACAATCCGGGACGTGTGGTCACCCTAGCAACAACAACAACAACCTTAATATTATTGTTTTCAATCTATGGTAGATTTATATCTCTAGAGAATAATCAAATTAGGTTAGGAGTGATTTAGTATGGTATGGTATGGCATGGTATTATTATTATTTTTTTTATTATTATTTGATGTTGTCATTATTATTATTATTATTATTATTATTATTATTATTATTATTATTATTACTATTTCTATTATTAGTAATAATACCACCATCATTATTATTCTCCTGCTCTGTTCGTGACTTGGGGATTGTCCTTGACCCTACCCTCTCCTTTACTGATCAAGTTAACCTTGTATCCAGATCTTGCTTTTATCATCTTCGCCAGCTCCGATCCATCCGCAAGTCTCTTTCATTTCATGCTGTTACTACACTGGTACATGCTCTGATCTGCACTAGGGTAGACTTTGGCAATGCTGTGTACATTGGCCTTTCCTCCTCCAATGTGCACAAACTCCAGACTATCCTTAATGCTGGTGCTCGGCTTATAGGTGACATTCCCAAGTTTGCCCACATTTCTGCCTTTATCCGTGATTCCCTCCACTGGCTCCCTGCTAAACAGCGAATTCAGTTTAAAACCCTCACTCTCATGCGCAACTGCCTTACTGCTTCTGCTCCGTCTTACCTAATGAATTTTTGCAACCCAGTTTCTTCCTTGCCTGCGAGGGCTTCCTTGCGATCTTCGGCTCGCGGCCTTATGGTTGTCCCTCGCATGCGATCTTCCACGGCACAATCCAGAAGTTTCGCCTATGTTGGCCCCTCTGCTTGGAACTGTCTCCCCTTGATTCTCCGCCAAGAGCTTCTTGCCCTCTCTCCTCTCCAGTTCCGTAGACGCCTGAAAACTTTCCTTTTTGCCGGTGCCGGCATTGATGCGGGTTGAAAGCGCCGCTGATTTGAGTGGCGCTATATAAGTTTTCGGTTACAATTACAATTACAATTACAATTATTTTTATTTTTATTTTGCAACTGATACAGCACCGGTGTCTAATGCTCAGCCGATGGCGCAACAAAGCCAAGCCGCAACCAGTTAGCATCCAGAATATTAGTCCGTCTTAGAGTCAGACAGCCTGTAGTGAATGATTAATTTGAAAGATAAGTCTTAAGTAAGAACGAAATAACAGGAGAGAAAAACTCTTAGAGCAGGTGGTCCTGGGGTGAAACTGTATCTACAAATCCACTCCCCGTTAAGACCAATCTATATTATGCTCTACGCATAATTAGATATGGTGGGAAGAAAACTTCTGTTCTTTTTAAGAGGAAATATGATTTGCTCGGACAGAAGCATGATTGGCCATCGTTTCAAGTAATCACAAAAACGCGACTCAATCGCGTTACAACTTTCAGACAGTGGTTTCTTTCCAGATAGTCTTGAGGCCTACCCTCCGTGTCTTGTGTTTCTCAGGAGTTCCCGTCCAACTAGAGATTGGTGTTGACTTGGGAGAAGGTCCTGTTCTTCTGCCCACCGTAAACAACTGGATAGTCTTGATGCACCGTTTTGACGGATCGCTGAACTTCTCTCGAAACTGGATCCAATACAAGAACGGATTTGGAGATATTATAGGACGAGGCGAATTTTGGCTGGGAAACGAAAAGGTCCATCGTTTGACCAACGGAAGAGGACTCGTCTACCGTCTTCGCATAGAGGTATTTCTAGACTTAGACTGCAACGTTTTAATTAGTTAGCTTACTTAATTATCTCATTACTTTAGTAAGTAAGCTAATTTCTTAATGATCTTCACTTGGCATCTTTGAACAATGAACAACCAATCGGACACGATGCAGCTTTCGTGAATAATCTGGTATTATGCGCTTAGCTTTGGAGTGACGCCTTTGAAATTTGCAGTCTACGATTCGAGTACGGTTATAACTTAAAAGTTAATATCGTTATATTTAGATAAAGCAAATTTAATTTTGCATTCCTTACACCACAAAGACAGCAGCCGAAATTTGGCATTCGTGACAAAGGACCATAACAAATATCTCTGTATTTAGAGATTTTTCAAGTGAATACATCGCCCAAAATGCCAAATTGCGGAAACCAGCTAAATCACCGTCGCTCAGTCAAAACAAAACCGGTAGACATTGAAGGTCAGAATCGGTCACACGTCACAAGATCCATTGGTCATAAAGGCAGACAATGAAATGGATACAGAGTCTAGCGTTTAAAACTCGCTTGGCGAGAGGGTTAAGGGAAGGAGGGCGTTCAGTTTTTTAGATTAAAGACATTGGTCGAAATGTCATTGGTGGCAAGAGGTGCAGTTTTGATCAGTTCGTTGAATGGATCAGAGAACGGTCGCAATTCTGCGGAAGTTTATGCCAGAGGGCGGAAGAGTTATGACTATGGAGCGATTTCCAAAATAAAGTATTAATGCTAAGACGATTTATATAACGCCGTAATTCAGATGAGGCCGAAGAAAAGGGCGCAGTATACGTGAGTTGAAAAAAATCAATGGGAGTCACATGATAATTTACTAATTGGAATGTCTCCAGAGATGGTGCATTCTTCAAATGATAAGGAACAGTCGCCAAACCTGGTTGAAGACGGTGGGCATTGTAGTTGATTTTTAGACGAGGACAGTAGCCGATAACTGTTCCGGTTGTACACTACCCGAATGCTGAAGTCAGAGATGCAGACTATGCATAAGATAATTCAGTGCTTTGTAAGTTATCAAACACAGTTTGTAGATAATCCGACGAGGAGCAGGCAATCAGATTGGTTGTCGCAAAGCTCATCAGTATTCTGATCGGATGGTGTCCGTCCATATATGAGACGTGCAGCCGAGTTAAACGCCGATTGTACCCGCTCTAGCTGACAAATCGGCACACCCGATGGGGCGGTGGAGTAGACAACACAGTGACTATTATTTTGGTGACCAAGATTACAGTTGCTGAGGTTGGAATGAATATGCGGATGAGTTTAATAATTGTCAAAACAGCCTCGAAATGGGTCATAAAGCTGTGAAAGTGAACTCGACGGTTGCAGGGGAGTGCTAAAGCATAAGAACTCAGACTTTGATGGATTGAGCTTGAGGCAGTTAGACGCCATCCATTCTGAAATGCGCTTGATACACAGTGACGCACTTTCTGCTTCAGTTTAGTGGTTTGTGATGGTTAACTGAGGAAGTAAAATCTGTGTATCGTCCGCATTCAGTGGTGAAGGAGGCCAATAAATTTGTTCATTCCTCTTCACAACGGCTGTATGTACCACAAAATAGAGGTACAACCACTGATCCTTGTTGAACACCGCAGTTGACCAGCATAGATTATGTGACTCTGTACGCAGACTGAAACCGAAGAAGGAGCGAGCTTCAGACAGACACTCGGCCAGCTGTTGGTTGGCAGTATGATCAAGTACTTGTGAATCGTTACATTAGGGACCAGCCTCAAGTTCGCAGGGGACGATTCCTCGCTTCCAGCGTTCTTGAGGAGTGGCTAGACGATTTCGTTTCCATGTATTCATGATAGGTAGTAGTAAAGAAAGTATCTGCTTAACCTATTTTCGACGTATGATATTCATAAGCCTTCATATGCGACAGTTTCCTGTCCGAAAGTACGGCTGTGCACCTGGATTGTTCAACCT
The DNA here is from genome assembly GCA_963556255.1 of Allolobophora icterica. Classification (NCBI taxonomy): domain Eukaryota; kingdom Metazoa; phylum Annelida; class Clitellata; order Crassiclitellata; family Lumbricidae; genus Allolobophora; species Allolobophora icterica. The sequence continues at coordinate 51,638,554 of OY744613.1, read as the reverse complement.
CTGCGCTAGCAGTGGCGATTTGAGACAGTCGGGTCAGACGTAAAGACGTCCCCAACTCCCCATAGGTTCCAGGCATTCATTGTCAAACCAAGGCTGATGATTGTGCTCTCGCAGAGTAAACTCTGAAACTGGAGCATACTCATCAAGAAGATCGAAGATCGCTGATTACTGAGTCGAAGGTATCTCAAAGATCGTCTACAGAGGTATCAGATGCCGGGACAGCGACGGCACAAAGCGTGGGCAGCAGTGAAAATGGTGCTACTCTTCCTGGTGGTCGATACGTAAGTTGGAGATGGTGATGTGATCAATCAGCCTGACATCGGTGACCAAGATGAATAATTCAAGAGCTGTCTGAAACCATATGTCAACTGGATCGCATTGTATTTAACAATTTCCAGAGTTCATTCAGGGTGGATGTTAAGTCATTCATTTGAGCATATATATATAGCACCCCTTCAAGGGGGTTACTCAGAGATGCGCCCGACTCCAGCACGGACAAACAAGCAGTATTTAATGTCTCCAGTGATGGTGATTAGAAGAAGCAAACTCGCGAGAGCCATTAGAGGTGACCCGGTCCGGATATTACAGACAACACAGGCATTCAAAATCATTTTGCTTTCTGCCTAAATTTGCTCGTAAATAAGACAGCACCGACGATGACATAATTGACTTGTTAGGCCTTTGGCTTAGGATCGTTCAGTGCTTGCAATGTTATCAAGCGCAGTTTGCAAGTAATCCGCTGAGGAGACCGCAACTAGTACGGGTAATCTCGAAGGCAGGTCAGTTACCTCATCAAGTGGTTTCCAGTCATACATGAGACGTGCCGCAATTCCAACATCAACAGCCGTCATCTTGGCCACCAACATCATACTGCAACAGCCTACTGGCGGGTATGCTGACTTGTCAGTTACAGTGGCTACAGCCTGTGTACATCATACTGCAACAGCCTACTGGCGGGTATGCTGACTTGTCAGTTACAGTGGCTACAGCCTGTGCTTTACACAGGCTGTAGCCACTGTAACTGACAAGTCAGCATACCCGCCAGTAGGCTGTTGCAGTATGATGTTGGTGGCCAAGATGACGGCTGTTGATGTTGGAATTGATATGCGGATAGGCCCCACGGTTAATATGACAGACTTGTCAAAATTAGACTCATACGAGTTGACACAGATGGGCCAACAGCTCTTAAAGTGCACTGCAAGGTTCTGGATGGCATAATCGGCATAGAACCATATGGTCGAACTTCAGCATTGTAGACTTTGATGGACTGAGTTTGTGACGGTTATAATCATCGACTTTGAAATTCGGCCATGTCGATGTACGATCCTCTCCATATCGGCTGTAAAATAGAGGGACAAGCACTGTCTTTGTGAAATGCCGCAGGTGACCATCCAAGGTGACGTCTCCTCGGTTGCCAAAGGGACAGATTGTGTGCCCCTTTATGTAAGATTCAAGCCAACTAAATACTCCATCCTTTATGGCAAACTAGCTTGACAGTCGCTGAATAAAGATGTCGTGGTTGACTGTTTTGCATGCAGCCAAGGTGGTAAGCAGTGACAGAAGCGCCATTTGGCTTGGATCTATGGCACTGACTACATTAGATGTTCGGTCAGCTGATGGTTGGCAGTACACTCGAGTATTTCAATCTCGGTGGAGTGACCACGTCTGCAGACAGACTGAAGCTGAGGAAGACAGTGATGTTCGGTCAGCTGATGGTTGGCAGTACACTCGAGTATTTATGATGCGAGATGTTGATAAATATATTTGTTGATAAATACTTATGAAACGAACGTTAAATTAGAGACTGGCCTTTTGTTCGCAGATGACGGTTCCTAAGTTCTATTGGACGGATAACGGCCTGTGGCAAAGGAATGATTGAGCATCCGATCTATGAAATCCACCATCAGCGGGTCAGTTTCTTTCATCAACCACACTGGAAGTATGTCAAGAGAGCACTCTTCCGCTGGTGATGAAGCAATGACTTTAAAGACATCTTCCGTGGTTATTGGTCGGGGTTGGACATTTAGTAAAATCGCCTCTTTGCGTCAGCTGTATATTCTGGCCACGTGTGTACGTCATATGCTTCAATTCAACGTTCATAGGAGTCTTGTCACGATTTAAAAAACAAAATTGTCGAAGAAAAGTTGAAAAAAACTAATCCAGAGTAATCACACAGTTCGTGAGACGGCGACAACAAGAATCCTAGTTGAAATCACACCTGAAACAGAACTGGGAAACTTATACAAACGAATAAGAAATAATGACCAGCACAAAATATGCGAATATATGCAGACACAGGTTTGCACGTGGATGAGGTGACGGATGGGTAGTTAGAGTATTTTAGGATTTGATCGGACTTAATAGTAGTTTTTACCATAGGCGCCGACTTCTTGGGGCAGAGAGAAAGTTCAGTGGATGCCTGGCACCCAAAGAATTCAGACCCAAAATTCAATTTTGTTACACCTAAGCAGTAATCTCACAACGTGAGAAGTACAACTACAACACAAATACCCAACATTGCATGATCTCACAGTCACACTCCATACATAAATAATTTATTTATTTATTTATTATTTAAAATAAATAAATAATAACACTGGAACCTTGACAAGAAAACACTTTTCTGTCTCCGAAAATCCGCTAAAACTCACCTACTTAAGGGGAGGGGGTATGGAATGGAGGGAGGACCCATGCACCCAGTGACAAAAGCAAAAGTCGGCGCCTATGGTTTTTACCAAGTAGAAGTAACTTATTATTTCAAATTACAGGTGCACACAAACGGAAGATGGTTCTACGCTGATTATGCCACCTTTTCGCTTGATTCGGAAAACAACAAATACACACTTCGCCTCTCAGGATTCAGCGGAAATGCCGGCGATTCGCTCACCAACACTTCCGTGGCGTACGACTATTTCCACGGTGGAATGCGATTCTCAACCTATGATAACGACAACGACAGATTTTCAAAGAACTGCGCCGAGCATTACGGAGCAGGATGGTGGTTCAACAGCTGTTGGTATTCCTGTCTAACGTGCAGATATGGTGGGAGTGACTTTAATTGGTATAGCTTGAGTCACTTGTCGTCGGGACTTCGAGAGGCGCGGATGATGATCAAAAGCACGTAAACACTAGAGATTTCAGAGACTTTTGGATTGTCTCAACGCGTTTAGAAGTTTCAGTTTGTTAAACATTCATGTCGTCTTGTTAACCCAATTAAGCACATAATTATATTCTGTTACAATGCGCTATCATATATTTAATGCATGCATACAATGTGACGATTTGTAAAACTGAATTTCATATCCTTTAAAAACTTTTCCGCATTTTCTGAAGTAGAATTTACACAGACATTTTTCACAGACTGGGTTTGTGAATCGAGGTTTACTTTAAAGACGATTGAAGGAAAAATTTTACTAATGTCTGCATTTTGACTGCTTCTAAGTGTTTCTGATAAAGCACTGTAGAAAGACAAAATATGTGTGAATGATACTGGGCAGCTGGAGATAGTCCCCACTAGTAGTCTGGCATCAACAATTAATAAACGACAAAAGAATTTTCATTATCGGTTAACCTTTGACACAATAATTATTCACAGTCATTGACTGAAATCCACCGAAGATGGAGAATGATACGACGCCGAATGAAGCAATCGCAGTAGATGATGACATTCACCTACCGTTCATCTCTATTATAACAGTTGAACGCATCGCATCAAAATGTCCATAATTATACTATATACATTTAAAATTATATCATCTAAGGTCTGTACTGTCGGAGGCATTCGTAGACGAACATCTGTCCAAACTAACGACGGTCGTTGTCCGAACAGGCTTGCATACAGCTGACAAGCGTAGATTATCTTGGATAATTTGCGACTTGGTTTTGGTGCGTCATGGGTTGATGCCTTGTGCTTTAGACATCAGTGCGATAGCAAATTACTAATTTTTAGTATTAAAAATAAACAAATATATAAAAAAAATTATTGGTAAATAAAAGAGGTTAACACACAGCATCCTGGAACATTAGACAATTAGGCCATGACAAATGATTTTAAAGATTTAGGTAACAGACTCAACAATGGGAATAGCAACTGCAGAAGTCTTAGGGAACGGCCTTAGGGAAAACGCGCGAGATTTAATTTTCTCATCTTTGCCGGCAGAACAAAATCATACAGTCTCGGGCGTAACTTATGATGGCGCTTGATAAAAGAAGGAAATATACTACAAAGAACATGGGACTATATCCAGATGACCGCAGAGAGTAATCCGTCATCAGCAGAGCTAACCATCTCCCCAGCCTAGGCATTTCAATCGGAAGAACACCCATTCTCCGCTCTCTAGACAGAAGCAATTCCAGGTTAGGACGATCCCCGCAGAGACATATCCCACCAGAAAGGCGCGGAATACAGCATCCGGGTAGCCATTGTTGCTTCCACAACCTTATATAGAGACCCACTCGGCAGGCCTGGTGCCCTGAACACTGTCAGCGTAGGCGTATACTCTGGGGGAGCCTGGGCACGTGCCACAACAATTGAGGAGAGGGGCATTGTCCCCCAAAACTCGAAAGGAGAATTTCTTGAAATTTTAAAATATTATGTTTCAATATAAAGAAATTTCTTCAAAATTTCCTGAGGAAACTGAAATACTATCAGAAATTCATTATCAAAAGATTGAAAACAAAGATTTATTTATATCTTCAATATAATTCAATATGAAACAAATTTTCATGTAAACGAAAAGCAACCATTTCATACGTATGACCTTTCCCTATTGTATCCGGAAGGTGTTACATTCCGATTTGTGCCTACTGTACTTTTGTATTGAATTCGGATCAATAAAGTTGAATTGAATTGAATTGAATAGAATAACACCGGAGGCGCACATGATGCCAGCACTTTTTGCGTTCCGTCATCAATTTTTTCGCCATTGATTGTCCAGACCCCCATGCACTCCAATAGTTTGGACAAGATCTTCACTTATGGTCACATATGGGCGATGACGCATATTATCCCATCGAATATATGATTAGTTTTTCTTCTTGGGGTGCTATGCAAAGTGTTACTTATAGTTACAATATGCATAGCAGTCGTCTACAATTAACAATAATAAACATAATTTAAATAGAGTTTGGAGTCCGTCATGTCTTCTCGTGTTTCTTCCATTGCACTTAAGTACTCCTGCACTCAGCTCCTTACAGCAAACATTTTCAGACTTCTTTAGATCAGTCAGATAGCCATGTGTGCGTCACATTTGAAAGGTACTTAAACGATGGTATATTAAGTGTCTTCATACAAACATGCATACATAGAAATGGAAAGAAGGAAACAGAGCAGCCTTTAAGCTTAACCTGAGAAGCAGTAATAGGCTTGAAGTTTCATCGACTTCATCCTTCTTAGCCTCGGCATATTAGGTCGGGTGGAATTCCCTCACCATCGTTCTCCATCTAATCAACTCACTTCTAGTATACGATTGATGTGCTGATCATGGCTGAGCTAGCTGGGGACGGCAAGTATATCAGTAATATCAAAACAACTTTCTGACATGGCGAGGATTTGAACTCACCACCTCTTGCTTCGCGCTCCACCTCTCTAACCACTAGACTATCGAGTATCTCATACATAAACGTTTGTTGCAAGTTATTTCATGCTTGCGTTGTCTCTTGAATGTAGCTTCAATGCACGACTTGCAATCTCCGAATCGTGACACAGAAAAGACCTGACTTCTCTAATGGACTAAGACTTTGACAACGGTTTAACTTGAAGCGATATCGATTGAGGCTCTGTTCATTATGATTACGACGCTACAGAATTAATTAGATTAGATTAGACACAAATTGGTTGTAATAACGTACGTCCCATGCTCCACTGTGCGTGTGGTTCCCGGTTTGCCTTAAGGCTGTGGTTTATTTTCATATATTTCAGTTTTGCGCTAACACGGGGAACTTAATGATCGTGTCGCTTATTAAATCGGGCTGTGGTAATGAAGAATCTCACCCAGTCGCTGTATAAAATCATGTACATTTACATTTCTCGATTCAATCTGCCGGATTACTTGCTGCATTATTGTTTAAAGTGTGTAGAAGTAGTAGTAGTAGTAGTAGTGGCAGTAATAGTGCTAGTGGTGGTTGTGGCGATAGTTGTGGTAGTATCAGCATCAGCGGCAATATCTAGACACTTGTTTTAGCTCCTTTTCCGTGTCTAGTAAAGTAAGAGTGCTGCCTACGCTAGCTAAAATAGTGTAAAAGTAGGCCTACAACTAAGATCAAACATTTTGTCAGTAAGCTAACAGTGCTAAGATGATTAGAAAAGCAACCAGTGCTGAACTCTCACATGCACGTAGAGCCCATATTATAACGGAGATGACAGATGACACCCTAAACAGAGATCTGGACCGTGTTGCATCGGGGATGAGGAATGAAGACAGCCGATGGAGTCCTCAATACACGGCTACCTCACCATCCAGCACTACCTCGTAGATGGCAGACAATGTAGCGTCTTTATATCCTTCACAATCCTAGGTCTGTGTAGGGCGGAAAATCGTCAGTGGACCAGTGGTCGGTTGAGTAGACGTAGAACCTCTGAATAATTGAAAAGACTCTCTGCATTTCCTTGACCGTATTAAAGATAACTCAGATCTGAGTATTATTTTCAAATGTCAATTCGCATGTATGTACAAGTCAGCCATGGTTGGTGTAAACATGTGGTGCAAGCATGTTAAGTGGCGCCAACAATCTTCAAGAATAAATAGATTGTGCCTCAGATGCGCCTTTGCCTGCCTTTCATTTCAGCAACGATGTGTACTAGTGTGGGATTAGTATTCGTGACAAAAAATTAAACGCATTGTTTTGCTATGTTCATGGAATCATTATACATCATACCGTTTTTACGTTGGGAGTGTTCACGTACAATATGACTGCTAATAGTTGTCCTGTGCGGTAGGTTTCACGCTTCTAAAGCTGTAAGTGTTTAACCTGTTATGACCGACGTTTCACCTCCTGATAATATGACTTCCTAATCATGAAACCATCGCGCATCGCTTACAAACATCATCATATCACTTCCATCCTCAATCACTCCATTGGTTAAAAATCCCAGAGCGAATCCACTTCAAAGTCCTATCACAAACCTACAACTCCCTACAAAAGCAATGTTCCCAGCCCAAGTACCTTCATGATATCTTCACCATTCAGACAACCCGCTCCACCCGATCATCGTCCTATCTCAGTCTTTCTCGACCCCCAGTCCTCCAACCGAGCCATTTCCATCACAGCACCACGCCTCTGGAATGATCCCCTCTGAATTTCGCAGTTTCTTGGTGCCTCCATCATCATTGCAACCCGTCCTTCATCCTGTTCCTCTATCTATCACCCCCCGGGCTTTTCACTCAAAACTGGTCTCACCTTTTCAAATACTCCTGCCCTGACTCATCTGATCCTCCGCCTCCCAATTATTCTCGCTATATAAACGACACCCGCCTTGACAGCTGCTCTGCCCGTCCTGATCTTGTACCCTGGAAATCGGACTTGGACCTCTTTTTGACTACTCTCTGGAAACCCCCCCTGATTTTGTTTGGCCTTCTGGAAACCGGATTCGGACCTCTTTGGACTACTCTCTGGAAACCCCCTCTGATTTGACGTAGGGTTCGTGAATAGGCTGGTGCCCTGCGCTTGGGCTTCGAGTGGCGCTTTAGAAGTTTATAGATTACGATTATGATCACGATTACAGGTGCGTTTGTGTTATTGCCCTTTGGACCTTGAATAGCATATAGCTTCATAAAGCATAATCTACTTATACAAGAAATACTTCAAAGCAGACACGATATGCATTTCCAATGGACAAAGACTCTAACTGCGGTTCCATTTATGCTACCATTGAATGATGCTTTTGTGCATTATGATGACGGATCGGTAGAAGTAATTATATAATTACTCAAGTGAAATTGGATTATATTAGAAACTAGTAGATAGGAAAATCAAGTGATAATCGTTGTGCGAAAGAGTTGAAGTGAAGTGGACTGGAGTGGAGTGGAGTGCAGAAGAGAGCAGAGTAGAGCAGAATAGGGAAGAGCGAAGTAGAGTGGAGTGAAGTTTTGTAATGGAAAAGTTGTAATAGATGGAGCTAATCGTCAAACATGTGAAAGATATTTTATTTACCAAATTTTATCATTTACAGGGAAACAAAATGTGTAATAACAAAATTAGAAGGCTGAAAGCGAAGCAATAAAAATGTGAGAACTAAAAAACAAAATGTCCTCACTTCTCAGCCACAATAGCGATCCAGGATCAGTCATGTCTTAAATCCCGAATGTCAATGAACGTCTGATTGCCTTTATGACGCGTCGTTCTGGTCTCGAAGAATTGATTCTACGGTAGAGTCCAAATGGTGGGCATGACACTACTTCTGCGAACGTTTTTCTGCCCAAAATCATGTCGAAAAAAACTAATATGTTTGCCAGAGGTTTGCTACACAATGAATACACCATGCCTAAAATTAATCTCTGATAGCTTGGAACTCTTTCCAAAGAAATGCATTCGTCAGCACTTTGCAGCGAGGACCTGTCGACATTAGGCTTACATGCCTATACCCATTTGTGCAGTGCCCGACTTTGCCGTTTTATGGCGTTTGTGACAGATATACGAGGGCATCGAAACACGCCGTATCTTATAAAAACTCATGCCACTAAAGTAGCGCTAACAGTGTCAGGTGGTACCTGTCACAGACCTGGATAAAGGAGTAGGGCTACGTCAGCGGTCACGTCAGCCATGAGATGTCCTTAAACATTGGAATATTATACTAGTATCCTATAGGCCTAATTAAATAAAGCTTTCAGTGGCGGCGCCAGGGGTGGGCTAGGGGGTGCTTAGCCCCCCCAAACTGTGGTTCAGCCCCCCCAAAGCAAAAGCGAGAAATCTCTAAAACTTTTAATGCCCACTAATAAATAGCAGGCTCCATAGCACAAGAATTTCCCAAATTATTCTCAAAGAAATGATGCGTCAGAAATGTAGCTAGCTAGCCCACTGTGTATTGGCACCTCTGCTATAGATGACTAGCCTAGCACTCATCCATCATCCAGTTAGGGTTGTACACTATGTACAGGCCATCACAATGTATGAGCTTCAGGGCTTGCTGCCGCTTGACACATGACCTTGTATAGCAAGTTTTAAGGCCAGAAGACCTGCGCTCGAGGTAGCTGGCCTCTGCAGTGTCTGCACTATATGCCTCCTCCGTCTCGCTCTCCCCACTCTCTCCACATCTCTCTCTCTCCATCTGTCTGTCTGTCTGTCTGTCTGTCTGTCTGTCTGTCTGTCTGTCTGTCTGTCTGTCTGTATGTCTGTCTGTCTGTCTGTCTGTCAGACAGACAGACAAAAAGTGAAAAGATCAAAAAAAATTTCGCGCTCACGCGCGATTAAATATTCAACGTAGGGCTCTAGCCCCTCCAAACCTGAAATCCTGGCGCCGCCACTGAAAGCTTTCTCGTGACCTCACAACACTATAGAGGCAGCCTGCGATTTTAAATAAACTCGATGTTTAAATGTGCTACTTTATGCCATTTGTTCAGGGTTACACGATATGTTTTAGAACTAAGAGGAAACTTTGTTATATTGTTTGTTGTATTTAACTACAGGTCTTTCCAACTGTGGCTCGTGATGACTATAGCGGCAATCTGGGCGTTTCCGGCTTGAATATTTGCCTCTGCAGTTATTCACGACCTCATTATCTATTTATCTTCATCATAGCTATGAAACCATTTGGTATTGCTCTGCTTAATTGTCTATCCCGTGACTTTCAAGCATGCATTTATAAAGTTACGTACATGTATTCTGTTATATATATATATATATATGGGCCTTGCTACGTTCTGTATCTTGTGGTCTGCAGCTGCTAGTGTCCCGCATAGGGTTCAATTTTCAAGCCTCTGCTCAAGCCTCTGTCACTTATCATAGCAGTGAAATCTTAATTGATGCCAACGAAGCCGAGTCTAGATTCATCTCCGGATAATTAAAAGTCTTGGTTACAACGAGGAGTTTTCTCGCCTGCATAAATACAAATGATGCCTGAATTCTGTTATATAGTTCATACCATGTGACTATGCCAATTACTGTACTCTGATAATTCTTAGCTCATGTTTTGTGACCATGTAGCAAGCTCAATCTACTTCATAATCTGCATTGTGGCGATCATCCTCTGCCCGTAATCATACGGTTCAATGTTCGAGCCTTTGTATCTTGTCACATGTTATGCCAACGAACCCTCATCTCTGTTCATCTCCGGCTAAAAGGAGTAATTACTACTACCAGGAGTTTTCTTGCTTACATAAATGACATTTGTTATGGGGTTCGTCCCACGTGCTTGGGCCTGTATCCTGATAATACTTAGCTCATATTGTGTGACTGACGTACCAAGCTCCTGCAGTCACTTCATCGCCTGCACATTGGCGATCATCCATCGATCGTTCTGTCGAAGCTATGCTTCTTTCAAACTCTCGAGCATCGGAAAAACATTGAAAGTGTATATTCCATTCCCTGGGCCAGCAACTGGAATGCACGATGTCTATTGCAGTTTTGCATCGCGGCTCAACGAAATACTCGTTACAAGATGGCCTCGCATTTTGAAACCTCTTGAACATCTGCGTTTCGGGTCCAGAAGATGGTCCCGCCAACCAATTGGATACATCCCCAGGGATAACCTACAGCGCGATATAAACATGCAAGCGTAGTAACTCTTTTGTCATCTTCACTTGAAAAAAAGGGTCTCAGCTCCTACTCAAACACCTGCGCTAATAGGGAGTAGTGTCGAAAGTCATAGCCTTCACAATTTTCAGCAAGTTGCCAGTTTTTCAGTGCTGCCACTAACTGCTCTCGTCACGGGCTGTTTGCGCTATTCGGAAGCTTAAAAGCATTCAGTAGGTGTTCCATTCCTTGCACAGAAACAGTAATTGGCAAGCGGTCAACTTTATCGGACTGTCCAGAAATATCCGGCAAAACTTAACATTCCTATGCACCACACGTGGGACATTAGGAGCAAAACTTTCCATTTTCATGCTGGTGCCTCATTCTGCCGCGTCTAAAAGGTCAACGATTCAAGACGACCCCGTTTGTGATCGTGGCCCACACTTTCATAGAATGACGCCAGGTCAAAGACTTCATTCCTATTGTTGCTATTTCCATTTGGGAAAAGCATGAAAAATTGAACAAATTGATGTTTCTCAAACTAATGCGGTACCACAGTCTTAGTTTGTTGAATTACCAATCTCAAGCAGGATAGCCCTGTTTTTGATTAGTGAATATGACATTGTGTTAATCAACTTTCTGTACAATCATTGACAACACTCTGGAGAAGTGCCCTTTTGAGATTTAAAAAAGGCGCTTTACAAATTGCAAGGTACACACATACATACAAACACGCAGATCTCAGACGACAACCTCTGTCTGCATGAAGTCAGGATTTGTCGACCAGATGTATGGGTCAACTGCAAGAAACGAATCTATAATGAACAGAATCTGGAAGAAATTTGTTGTGTTCTCTGTCACAAAGTCCCGAAGTCTTTTTATGGATCTGAGACTGGTCTATGTAAATTCTCTTGGGAGGCTTCATTTCTCTGGCGAGATAGAGTGCTTCTACCAGGGTCTTTTCTCTGATGTGTCAACGTATCTATCAAAAAGGCAAGTTCGAGCAGCTGCTCACTGAGATACCAAAGTTGGCCACATAACTTCTTTATTGAGCCCTTGGCTGCAGCCACCAGCATTTACAGCAGCTGCAAATCGCTGGCTGTCGTAACCATAACGTATACTCCAAATTTTTAAGTACTACTCTAAAGGGAAATGAAGGGCTTCAGCTTATTCACGAGCGATACGTCGTATCAGTTGAGTTATCCAGAGATGGAGATCCGAGTCCGGTTGCCAGGGAGACCAGAGAGAGGAGGCTGCTATGACGGGCTTTGTTCAGGACGAGAACTACAAAGGCGGAAGATCGGATGGATTAGGGTAGGATCGGATGGATTAGGGTAGCACGACGGGAATCATTGCATTTCGCGCTTTATCAATTTGAAGCATCTGCTCTGTGAAAGATTTGCGAACATGAACTGGCTTAATTCACGTGTTACCAATGAAGAATAGCACTTAGTCTACCCTAAATGTTGAAAAATTCCATCTATGTCCTGCAGAATAAGTCTATGTTGCAAGAGCGCCAAATCGGAGGTTGGGAGATAAAGAAAACGACAAACTTTTTGCCATTTAGATGTGGACAACATTAACATACATACAGTACATACCTATTATATACAAAGTCATACATAGTGCCTACATACATACATAAATACATAGATAAATACATAGATACATACATATATACATACATACATACATACATACATACATACATACATACATACATACATACATGCATACATACATACAAACATACATAAATACACACAGGTATAATTTATATGTATACATATAATTAGCTCAAGTTAATAAGTGGTTTATTGCTAACAGACTCACTCTAAACATTGATAAAACAAATTTTATTATCTTCAAATCTCACAGGAAAATTAAACCAGTAGATTGGTCCTTCTCATTTGATGATGTTCCTATCTCTCAAGTTGAATCTGCTAAATTCCTAGGAGTATTTGTAGATCAGCACCTAACCTGGAAATCACACATAAATTACATCTCATTAAAAATAGCGAAGAATATTGGCATAATATCCAGAATCGCACATCTGCTACCCAAAGAAATTAAACTGAGTTTATATTATACATTAATATACCCATATCTCAATTACTGTAACCTAATTTGGGCGTCCAATTACGATTCCCGACTTAAAAAATTAATTATCTTACAAAAGAAAGCTGTTAAAATGATCGAAGGCGCTAGAAGGACTGCCCACTCTAGACCCATTTTTAAAGACCTAAAGCTACTAGATATCAAACAGATTCGAACATCACAAGTTGGTGACCTTCTTTACCGCTACGAACATGGCCAGTTACCTCCTGCCTTTACAGGGTATTTTAAACTTGGTTCAATGATGCACGAACATAATACGAGAGGAGCGTCACTCTATAGACCTATTAAAGCCCGTACTAACTTAAGATTATTTAGCATCAAATCGATGGGACCGGCAATTTGGAATTCAATACCTTCTGATATTCGCACTGCAGTAAGTCGATATGACTTCAAGAAAAGAATGAGAACATTCCTTATCAACGCATGAGACGCCACTATTACTATTCACACCGGAGACTGGCCCTGGAGTTCTGTAGTTAAGTTATTAGTTAAGGATTGTTTTGATAACTCTGGTTTGGATTACCCCCGCTTGAGTGTAACTTATATTTCTTTTCAATGACTTTTATATAGACAAGTACTCGTGGGGGAGACCTCCTATGTAGCCACTAATGTGAAAAGATAACTGACTTTTATGGGTTTCCCTGCCCAGCGGGACTCTCATCCCTTTGGGGACGCCCATTGCAACCAGCGACTATAACGACGTTACTCTTGTATCTATCCTCTTTCTTACTTATTGTGATCTGATCGTTAACTGTATTTAGTTGATACCTGATTGTTATTGGTTACTGGGTGCAATAAAGACGATTGATTGATTGATTGATTGATATCTACTGTATTTCTATGCAAACGTACATGTGCACATGCATACTTAAACCATATGCAAAACCAGCCATATACACATAAGCATGTATCCTCTTTCAAATAAGTTACGTTGCGTCAACATGACCAAGTAGGACATTAAGTATGTAACGATATCGTAATGCGGGATTATGAGCACGACGCCTCATGAACATTGTCCATCGTGTGCCAGAAAGGCCTCGTTGAATTGAGTATAAACATATATAACCTATTTCATTGTCGAATCCACTGAAGAAACTTAGTCGCCATGACCTCTCGTGTGGCTTATTACTTTGTAGCAATATTAACGCATAACATGATCTTTCCAGTGAAAGGCCAGTGTACTGTACAGGGCTGTACAAATGAAGACTCATTCATCAGCATTGTAGATGAGATTCAGCAGCTGTTTGTTGAGGCAATTCGTCAGCAGCAAAAGGAGCAAGTTCAATATACATGTATTTATGAGCTTTTTAATGCATCGTTTCAGCAAATGAAAAATCAGCAAGACACTATTGTAAAAAGTCTTCAAGCAGTTGACCGACGTTCACAGCAACAAGATATCTAGGCTACATCAAGCAAGTTCAAGGTATCCATGGAATTCTTAATGTATCGCTGCAGTAAATGAAGAATTTTAATGTATCATTTCAGCAAATGAAAAATCAGCAAGACACGGTTATTACAACTCTTCAGGTAGTTGATCGACGTTCACAGGAACAAGATTTTTACATCAAGGAAGTTCAAAGTATTCTTGAGTTTCTTAATACATCGTTTCACCAAATAAAAAGTCAGCAGGACATCGTTATGACAAGTCTTCAAACGGTGGACCGACGTTCGCTGGAGCAAGTTATCTCCATCAAGGAAGTTCAAAGTCTTCATGAGCTTCTTAATGCATCGATTCAGGAAATGAAGAGTCAACATGATATCGTCATGAAAAGTCTTGATGTGGTTTTTCAACTTCACCTTCATCACGATGTCGCCACCAAGGATCAAATTCGGTATTCATGGAAACTCGCAATTGGTATAGTAGAACGTGTATCAAGTAAAAGCACTTGCATTCATTTACTAAAGTGAGTATGCTGTGTTTTATTCGGATTTTAAAGTCATTTCCGTGTATTATTATTATTATTATTATTATTATTATTATTATTATTATTATTATTATTATTATTATTATTATTATTATTATTATTATTATTATTATTATTATTATTATTATTACATACACAAGCAAGTAGCAACCATGCACACATAGGCCTACATAACAAACTGCAAATTAGCTTTGTCCGTTCACATGACCCAGCAGGGCAAATTAGTAGGTAACATTACCTTCGTGCGACGGTAGAAACTAAAACGAAACAAGAGCATTGCATATCAGTTCAGTATAAATATACTTGACCGTAAAAAAGAAACAGTCATTTGCAGGTCCCGTTTCTCAGTCGATTCCTCGGTAGAAATTTAGTCGTCATTAGCTCTCGTTTGGCTTATTGTTTTGCAGCATTTGCTGTAGTATTAACACAATTGGTCTATATACAGTTACCCTCAAATTAGTATTGAAGACGAAACTTTCGCATCAATTTCAAATGACTGAGTGCAGAACCCAGGCCTACCATCTATTTCCTAAAACAACCATAATACAACCACATGCACCAGCAAACACACGCACATAGCAAGCTACAAATTAGCAGGGCAATTAGCATGTAACACTGCCTTCGTACGGCGGTAGAAACCGTACTGAGGTAGAAACTAAAACGCAGGAAGAGCATTGCATATCGTGTGTCAGGACAGTCTCGTTTAATTGAGTAAGTAATTTGATTCTATGGCAGGGGTCCAAAGTTGGCAAAGTGTGGTCATACCCCTACTTCCGCCATAGTTTTTTGTCTAAAAACATGGCGAGAAAAATTAATTTCTTTGCCAGAAGCTTGCAACACAATTGATCCATCATGCCTTCAAAACCATCTGTTAGTTTGATAGTGAGAAAATGCCTTTGTCATCACTTTCCAGCGAGGACCTGTCGTCATTAGTCTCACCTGCCTATACCCATTTATACAGCGCCTGACTTATCCGGTTTACCGTTTATGGCGTCTGTGACAGATACATGAGACATAGATATATAAATGGAACTCATTACACTAGCGCTATTAGTGTCAGGTGGTGTCTGTTCCAAGCTTTCAGAAAGGAGGAGGGCGACGTCAACCGCCCTTGCAGCCAGTAGATGTCGTTAAACACTCAAAGTACTAGTATCCTATAGGCCTAATTAAATAATGCTTTTTTGTGACTTCACTGCGCTATCGCGGCAGCCTGCGATTATTATATCGATGCTTAAGTGGGCACTGGCGTAAATTTGTCCAAAATATTGGGGGGTGGGAATTTGGTTATTTTTTCTACATTTATTGCATTGATGTACAGTCCACCTCAATTATTTGGGGGCACGTGCCCCGGCTGCCCCCAGAGTCTACGCCTATATAAGTGGTTACTTTATGATATTTCTTCAAGGGTGACACAATAGTCTTTATAGCTAGGATGAAGCTTAGTAATATGATTTTACTTACAGTTCCACTGTGGAGTTTGAAGTCTTAGAAACCCATTAATTATAGCGACGATCTCCCAGGTTCCGGTTTGTTTATTTGTATCTACATTTAATCATGATTCGAACATCTGTTTATCTTCGTCGAGACGTTAACCCTTGTTCTTGTAATTGCTTAGCTGTGACGTGTGACACTTAGAAGAAGCAGTTCCTTAGGTTATAGCTCTAGCGCAGCCATGGTTATAAAGCGTTAGCGACTTCATTTTTCCTAGCCTCGGCATATGAGGGAGGGTCACAAGTCATGTCCCCCGCCGTCTAACCTATGTACCTACATACAGTGCGGTGAGTATAATCACTTTAATATAGTTGTCTAGGGCAGCAGATGCAGCAGAAATCTCGACACATATATCTTCCCTGGCAAATCACGTGAACCTCAGACCACTTCATTTTTCCTAGCCTCGGCATATGAGGCGGGCTGGCCAGTCCTGTCCCTCGCAGTCTCGGCTTCCGACAGACAGTGTGCGGTCAGTGTACTCACCTTAACATAGATGTCTAGGGACGCAGATGGAGAAGAAATCTCGAGACAAATTTCTACTCTGACAAGCATTTGAACCTCAGATCACTCGTTTGACAGAGCGGCACGATAACCACTACACTACATTTAGAAGCCTACAAATTATTGCTGCAGTCTGACAGGCTTCGGTTTGCGCATTTGCCCCCACCATTATTCACAACTTAATCATCTGTTTATCTATATCGAGGCATGAACTCTTATTCCTGGTATTGCTTGGTATGTGTCTAAAATTACTTTTATTTGTTAGAATGATTGAATGAAGCACGTGTATTCTGTACAATATGGGCTAGTTGCTACGTCCGGTGTCGTGTCGTCCACAGCTGCTGCTGTTTCCAATAAGGTTCAATTTTGAAGCCTCTATTTTTCTTTTGTGGCGTTGAATTTCTAATATATGCCGAAGAAGCCGAACCTAGGCCTAGGTTCATCTCCGGCTAATTAAAAGTAATGGTTACCACCAGGAGTTTTCTCGCCTGCATGAATAACATTGTGTCATGGGTTCATCCCTGGTGCCTAACCAGCATGATTTTCATTGGAATATAGGCCATAGAACTTAAGCCCTGGACGTGATTCATGTGCGTAAACGGAAGTGTTGCTATGCAGTCGTTGTGGCGTGTGATGCTTTAGAAGTCGATGCAGTTGTTATAGTTACTTACTTACTAAGCTTTAACGCAGATTATTCTTAGCTCGTAGTGTGTGTGTGTGTGTGTGTGTGTGTTTGTGTGTGTGTGTGTGTGTGTGTGTGTGTGTGTGTGTGTGTGTGTGTGTGTGTGTGTGTGTGTGTGTGTGTGTGTGTGTGTGTGTGTGTGTGTGTGTGTGTGTGTGTGTGTGTGTGTGTGTGTGTGTGTGTGTGTGTGTGTGTGTGTGTGTGTGTGTGTGTGTGTGATTGTTGCCCCAGGCTCATACAATCTATGTCTACTTCATTCTGCAATGTGACAAAAAATGCAATGTGACGATCATCTTCTGCCCGTAGTCTCAGAGTGAGTCGGAGTCATGCTTCGATCAAACTCTCGACCATTGGAGAAAATATGTTGGTAGACGGTTCCATTTCTTGGTCCAGTAACTTGTATGTATGTATGTATGTATGTATGTATGTATGTATGTATGTATGTATGTATGTATGTATGTATGTATGTATGTATGTATGTATGTATGTATGTATGTATGTATGTATGTATGTATGTATGTATGTATGTATGTATGTATGTATGTATGTATGTATGTATGTATGTATGTATGTATGTATGTATGTATGTATGTATGTATGTATGTATGTATGTATGTATGTATGTATGTATGTATGTATGTATGTATGTATGTATGTATGTATGTATGTATGTGTCTGAACAAGATAGTTAGCGTATTTTTAGAATCCGACAAATGCCATGTAACACCGCTATCTGACATATCTGAAAAGATAATATATTAAGATGATCTAAAGATGTTTTATTTATGTGTGTCGGTGAAGTTCTAATTAAAAGTGAAAGACTATTCCACGAAGACAGCCCAATGCATAAGAAGTGGGTGAATCGCTTAAAGGTATCGCGGGACCCATAAGGAATCCCAGACAATGAACGCCCAAAGCCATTCTGCATCATGACTCAACCAAAGACACATACCTGAAGAGAGCTGGCTGTGATTTGTGATTGCTGTAATAAGAGCAGACCTTTTGTGACGTATTTCCCTTAAATGATTAGTCATGTGGGTTAGAAGTCACTGTCCAGAGTGACTCCAAGCGCATTGACAGTTTTGATAACGGAAGGCAATGCTAATAATGTGAATGTTGGACTGAGAAGGTAGAGACCGCTATTTAATCGACCAGATATATTGAAGAATCTCGCGGCGTGTAAGTGAAAACTCTGAAAGCTACATGCACATTGATTCTAGTATTCTACGCTCTTTGAACAAAGTTGCAGGGATTTAGGTACACTGCAAGTAGAATGCTTTGTTCTAACTGCCAGCATTCATTACGGCTTTGCTTCAGCAATGATGCGGTCATCGAAGATCTGTTTAATTTTCAAGAATATTTTTTAGAATAACTAAAAATTTTCCTTTTGTGGCTTCTACCACGTACGGTAAAACCTCAGCTGTCGTTTTCCTTTCTGAATTTTGCAATAATTTAGAAATATTTTACTAACGAGTTTTATTGTCAACATGAAGAATAGCAGATGACCTCCCCGGATATTATACTGTATACTGGAGTCCTCTCTGTCTTTTGTGCATTCCCGATGTCCTGTGAATTGGTAACCGGAGCAACAGAAAACACTTTAGTAGCTAATTAACCAATACTGTATATAGCATAGGCCTAGTAAACCTACGTATATACACAGACTGAGATGAGCTGAAAGATCGTTCTCTTTAATTCTGGAATAAGTTACTAAGGCACAAAGACAGACGATCGGCACAGTCATATGGTAATTAAACAGGACACACCCGTTATAGGAAGACTATGATGGTACCAGACTCATTGTTACATGTAGGCCCAACCCCAGAACTTCATTTATTTACTAGTATTATAAAACGTATATAGCGTGCCCGTAAAACTCCGACTAGATTCGTGAAATGCCTACGCGACCAGCGCCCGCTCCGCCACTAAGGGCATACCCGTAGATCCCTAGCCTACATAATTATATTTTTCCTGTAAGCATACAGAAAACACAGACCTACTTACATTAGCTACTAAATACATGGATACTTACAATCACGTATACAAACACCCATATCCATAACCTGCTGCAAATTAGTATAATCGGTCCACATGATAGGCCTACAGCAGGGCAATTTGTGTGTAACACTACCTTCGTGCGGCAGTAGAAACTACTGTAGAACGAAGTGAGCCTTGCATATGGTGTGTCAGAAAGGCCTCGTTTAATAATTTCATAAGTAAGTAAGGAAGTGTACTGTTTATTGACCCACTTTGGTGTACAATACATACACATTAAACAGTAAAAAGCATTCTAATTAAGAACGATTTACGCGTTACACTGTCTTCGAGAGGAATGCAGTGATCGTGCAGTCGCGGGCGCAAGGAGAAGAAAGCGTCTTCAGTGGTGGAAGGAACCGATGCAAAAACGTGGCCAAGAGTAATTTGTATTAAATTTGCTACAATGATTCTGCCAAAGCACGTGCATTCCGTCCAATATGAGTTTGATACGTTTTGTATCATGTTTTTTAACAACTGGTTTGGTGTTTCCTATACTAATATACAGAACTCCTCTCTGTCCTATTTTACTGATCTTCTGGATTTTGACCGAATTTTTTTTGGTGCGCCCTCCCATTATTTATTGGCTGAGGCGATAGATGTAATTAATAAAGTTACACGGCTTAAAAAAGGCTTTTTGGCTTCTATGTAGAATGCTTACATACATGCATACAAAAACAGACACACATACATACATGTAGACATGCATTATTCGAACATACATACATATATGCATACATACATACATGCATATGAAGTACGAGTATGTTTGCATGTATGTTTGAATGTTTGTAGAAGATATACATGTATACAATGCATCTATTTCCGTGCAAACACTCATACACACAAACGTGCATAGACACAACCACATGCAAAACCAATATAATTATACGTAGCCTACAGTAACTGATGAGTAACTTTGTCCGTCCACATGACCAAGCGAGGAATTAAGTGTGTAACTCTAT
The DNA here is from genome assembly GCA_963556255.1 of Allolobophora icterica. Lineage (NCBI taxonomy): Eukaryota > Metazoa > Annelida > Clitellata > Crassiclitellata > Lumbricidae > Allolobophora > Allolobophora icterica. The sequence goes on along the minus strand of OY744613.1, from coordinate 51,618,170 downwards.
TTTCTTCTACATGTTGAAACTAGGACGCAAACAACAGTGTTGTCTATCATGTGTCAGGAAGGCCTCGTTCAGTTCAGTATAAACACTTTTAACCCGAGGCATATCTTGTCAAAGAAAAACAGGCAGCTCCCATGCGTGTTTCTTTCTTAGTCGATTCTATAGTAGAAATTTAGTCGTCATGAGCTCACGTGTGGCATATTACTTTGCAGCATTTGTAGTAATATTAATACATCACATGAGCTTTCAAGTGAAAGGTCAGTGCACCGTACAAGGCTGTGAAAATGGAGAATCATCGAACAGCATCGTCGCCGAGATACAGCAGATAAAGGTTGAGATACTTGGTCAGCTGAACAGGCAAGTTCAAAATATGCAAGACCTATTTACTGCATCGTTGCAGGAAATGAAAAGTCAACATGATACTGTTATGAGAAGTCTTGAAGCCAGTGACCGACGTCTCAATGAGCACGACATCTTCATCGATAACCAAACTCAGAATTCGTGGAAACTCGCAATTGGTAAAGTAAAACATGTATCGAGTAATGGCAAGCATACTGGGTACAAACTCTAATTTGTTAAACTTTGTCTAGTGTACCTTACTCATTCATTTCCCTAAATGTGCTCGAATGAAACTGTGGTCATCAACTGAAACTCAATACCTCAGATTCGACTATGCGTTAATTAATTAACAATTACAACAATCAATCAATCAATCAATCAATCAATCAATCAATCAATCAATCCATCCACAAATCAATCAATCAATTGTCATTAATTACTGATACTAGCTGTCAAGAAAGCTTGTATCATTATTACTATTACTATTATTATTATGGTATTTTTTTGCCCCGAGGTAAGCAGGATCACTTAGGGACTTCAACATTATTTACAGTGTAGAAATTGTCTGGAATGGGCCCTATTCATCTAGTTCTAAGTTGGTGAAGGCCACCACGTTGAAGGCCACCACGGTGAAGGCCACCACGTTGGTGAAGGCCACCACGTTTCAACGCGGTGGCCTTTAGGGGTACCCCCTAAAGGCCACCGCGTTGAAACGTTGAATCGTAATCGCAAGGCGTTGGAACAAAAAAGTCGATTCACGAACGTCCCCCGTAACAGTTTTGAGGCTCTGTCTGAGGTAGATATAATCCCTCGGGTTATTATTATTATTATTATTATTATTATTATTATTATTATTATTATTATTATTATTATTATTATTATTATTATTATTATTATTATTATTATTATTATTATTTTTATTATTATTATTATTATTATTATTATTATTATTATTATTATTATTATTATTATTATTATTATTATTATTATTATTATTATTATTATTATTATTATTATTATTTTTATTTTTATTATCATTATCATTATCATTATCATTATTATTATTATTATTATTATTATTATTATTATTATTATTATTTTTTTTTTATTATTATCATTATTATTATTATTATCCCTCCCATGGGATGGAATGAGCGAGCTCACGGGCAGAGTGGAAAAAGAGGCAGGATTGGTTGGATTGAGAATCAATACTTCAAAAACAAAGATCATGAAAGTAGGAAAATGGGAGATGAGAGAGAACATCAAAGTCTGGGAAGATGTGATAGAGGAGGTAGAGGACTTTTGCTATCTGGGAAGTGTGCTTGCAAACATGTCGCAATCGGAGGTCGCCCTGTCGTGTGTTTGCCGTGTGTTGGTGTCGACCCTCGATTGCTTGTTCTTTTACTTGCACTTTTATTTAACGTGCCTAACTTTTCTATAGAAGATTCACGACGAACTTTGTTTAATTAATAAATGAATTTAATTAAAGAAACAAATATATATACACTAACTCTACGGGAACTTCCACGTAGTATTAAAGCGTTTAGATATTAAATCGGACTATCTCAAATGTTGCTTCGTATTGTATTGTATTGTATTGTATTCGGATATTTATAAAGCGCTTCTAGCGGGAGGGCCATTCAGAAGCGCTCCCAGTGCGATAGACCCCGAGAGAAAAAGCAAGTTTTAAGAAAGGTAAAAGAGGAAGAGACGCTACCTGAGAGAATAGAAGAACGAACAAACGGAGGAAGCCCATTCCAAAGAGCAGGGCCAATGGAAGCAAACGACCTAGATTGAGCCAGTGAAGTCCTGACACGGGGAACGAGGAGGTCCAAACGGTCAGATGAACGAAGAGGACGAAGAGAAGCCGCAGAGTGAGGGCGATGAAATAAGTCACATAAATATTTTGGAGCGAAACCAAGCTGAGCCTTAGAGACAAGGATGAGGACCTTAAATTGGATGCGGGCAGAAAGCGGGAGCCAGTGGAGTTCTTCTGCCATAAAGGTGGTGATATGAGAGAATCGAGGAAGACGGGCAATTAATCTAGCAGCAGCATTGAGAACGGACTGAAGAGGAGCAAGACGGACTTTGGGAAGACCAATGAGGAGGGAATTGCAGTAGTCAAGTCTAGAGCAGACAAATGCATGGACAATTGAAGTGAAAATTGGAGATGACAGAGAGCGACGGATAGCTCTAAGGCGCCTTAGGTGAAAATAGGAAGTGCGAGTGAGTTTGGAAATGTGTTCAGTAAAGGTGAGAGAATTGTCAAGGGTCACTCCTAGATCACGAACGCTAGACGAGAAAGTGAAAAGCGGAAACCTTTGAGACAGCACAGCAAAGTCGAGTTTTTTAAGTTGCTGAGGAGTGCCAAACCAGATAAACTGGGTTTTTGACGAATTGAGGGAGAGGCGATTGCAAGACATCCAGGTATGAAGATCATGAGAAAGAGCTTCGATGCGCTGAACAAGAAGAAGTTGAGAGGAAGGAGGCCCATGGACATAAGCCTGGACATCGTCAGCAAAGAGATGGCCTGAAGCCCCATGGATGGGGAAGAGAGAGGGGATACCAGCCGTGTACAAAATAAAGAGGAGAGGGCCCAGAACAGAGCCCTGCGGAACACCGAGTTTAATAGGCTTCGTACAGCCTAACCACAGATCGTTCTTTCGCGTCAGTCTCTGAATCTGACGGACTATACTCTGCCGCCCCGCTGGTCGTTCCTCCCGATGTTGATCGCTCGACCGATGTTCACACGTCGCGTTCGTCAGTAGTAACAGTCCCGTGTTCTCCGTTCCCTTCTGTTAAGTAGGAACTCCAGCGTGCATCAGTCAGCCCCCCTCCCCACGTCAAGCTATCGTCAATTAGTGTCAGATTGCTCCTCGATACGCGGGTCGTCGCTCGCCTGCAGCGCGGGCGGTGTCTGGTTACACCATAGCCGCGAGGTGTCCTATTACACCTTGGCTGTGTGGTGTCCGATTACACCTGGGCCTCGCTGCCTTCATTGTTGCCCAAGTGGAGACTGGCTTTTCGTCCGTCATCATCCTATCTCGACCGGCAACGACGCTTACATCATAATGATGATGCCATCTCGTCGTTGTTGTCGATCTCCTCACGCGACACCTCCCTTCCCGGGGGAGGACAAAGCCAGTCATTGGTTCGCCTCCCGGCTGAGAATGATGTCGTTCCCTCCATCGATTTCCTCCAGACCATGTCCTCGTCGTTCCCATGAAAAATACAAAATATCAGCACAGTTAGAAATATATTTACAGTTGTCGCGGTGCCTTACATGGTAGTCCGCCTTCTTCCTCAATCATAGTCTGGACAAAAGATCAGCGGGAATATTCAGCGCCCCAGGACGATATTTAAAAGCGATATCAAAGTCCTGGAGTGCCAGAGCCCACCTCGCAAGTTTAGCACTTGTGGGCGTAGAAGCAGTTAGGAAAGTCAAGGGATTGTGATCAGAATAGAGGGTGGTCCTTGACATAAAAATCCAATTCCTAAACTTCTTCAACGCAAAGATTACAGCATACGCTTCGCGTTCCACAGTGGACCAACGCGCTTGCGTAGCATCTAATTTAGAACTGGCGAAACATATTGGCCGCTCTGTTCCATCGTCTTGAATTTGGAATAAGCAGCAACCGACTGCTTTGTCTGAAGCGTCAGTCGATAAACCAAACTCTCTGCCGTAGTCAATTGTCTGCAAACAAACAGCGTTATTCAAATCGTGCGTAAGTTTATCTAGCGCATTTTGATGTTCAATTCGCCAGGGTATCTTAGCAGGCACCGATTTCTGGGTCAAGTCAGTGAGAATTCTGGCTGTCTCAGCCAGGTTAGGGATGAAGTTCCTAAAATAACTGAAGAAACCAATTAATCTCCGTATGTCCTTTTTGGACTCGGGTTGAGGGATTTTCCCTAGCCCTGCGATTTTCATAGGATCCGGTTCAATGCTCCCTGATCCGATCAGGTGACCTACAAACGTTGTTTGTCGCCTAGCAAACGAACTCTTCTTAATGTTAAGGGTCAGACCCGACTGTTGAATAGTCATTAAGTATTTCTCTAGGTGTTTCATGTGATCCGGCCACGTCATCGAGTGTATTGCCATGTCACTATGTGAGGGAGTGATAATACCTAGGGCCAAAAGTTCGCGGGTCTGCTTCTCCATCTCCGGTTTGAGCAGTTCCGGCACCTTATAGGCTCGCAAGCCCTTTGGCCTGAACTCCGCGCTAACAGTGATTGTGTGTTCTAGGACGGGACAGAAACCTGGTTTGTCCGAGAACACATCTGGAAACCTGTCTAACAGACTAAACAGCTGTTTCCGCTCGGGTACCGTTAAGTGTGCAACGGCAATAGGGTCTACTTGTGCACTGGGCCTTGTCTGCCTCGTGACGAAGCTACCCCCCGCTTCCCCGTGACCGAAGTCTTCGTCCTTCTCGAACAGAATGGAGCAATTGTTAATCAATGCTTGCTGTATTCTTCCGTTATATTTGCGACTACGATTTGCATGTAATAAGCGGCTTTTGCCCCCTATTTCCACGATGTATGTGTAGGGCGATTTCACCTGAGCGATGATGGCCGGGCCTTGCCATTGGCCCTCCTTCTTTGCTCCTCGCGCTTCCGGTGATTGGATGATGACTTTGTCTATTCTCTCTTTAGGCAAACACAGTTGTTTTACAGAATGCCCAGCTATTTTGTCTTTATGAAAGGGCAAATTGTCTTCAGTGAAGAAGCTCTTCGCCCCAATTTTCCCGTGGGCCAAGAATGGTGCTAGTGTCGAACATTGTGCTTGTTCGGCCGCCATCTTGCTTCTGCCTACTATTGTGTCTTCCTTGGGTGGGGGTGGTATCTCAGGATTGAAGAATAGCTCTTCATTATCCGTTTCTTCGGGGCTGATTTCTCCTGCACTCCCACTGTCTGCTTGAGCGACCGTGAAGTAATCCTCGCCTATCAGCGTCCTAAGTCCCTCTACCTCCTCCCCTCTCTCCTCTTCCTCACTCGTCTCAGTCCTTGCGACCGCCTGCGCTTCTGAAATTTGGTCTATTTCAGGAGCGCTGGCCGCGTGACTCGAATACAACGCTGTCTCGCGCAGCAAGTCGGCTGTAGTGGGCGTGATAATTAACGGTTCATTAAGGTCTTTAATGAGTGCCGCCCATATCCGAACATCAGGGGCGTAATTTACCTCCCCCTCGCTGTCCTCGCCGTCCTGAGACCCCTTTAGTCTCAGCCGCACCACGTCCACAATCATTGATTGACCGTTCAGCCCCTTCACCTCTATCTGCTTGACCACAGGTAGGTTGAGCGGCCTGATTAGTTCTGCTCGCGCACAATTGTATTCGGCCCCGCTATCTATTAGAGACGATGTCACAGGGAGCCCTGTAATATACACTTTCATGTACTCTCTTACATAAGTCTCCTCCTGAAGTCTTAATTTTTCTGCTTCCTCTTTCCCTTCTCTCCTCTGCTTCTCCTCCTGAAGCCTGAGCTTCTCAGCCTGCTTTTCCTCTAGCATTCTGAGTCTCTCTGTTTCCTCCTTTTCTTCTCTCCTCCGTTTCTCCTCCTGAAGCCTTAATTTCTCTGCTTCCTCTTTCTCTTCTTTCCTCTGCTTCTCCTTCTGAAGCCTGAGCTTCTCAGCCTGCTTTTCCTCTAGCATTCTGAGTCTCTCTGTTTCCTCCTTTTCTTCTTTCCTCAATTTCTCCTGAAACCTTAATCTCTCAGCCCGCTTCTCCTCAAGCAGCCTGCTCTCCTCTCTACTTATCCTGAGCTTCTCAGCCTGCGTCTCCCCAAGGAGCCTCAGTCTCTCTTCTTTCTCTTGTCGTCTCCTCTCTCTCTCTTCTTCGATCCTTCTCTGCCTTTCCTCCTTCTCTTCCTCTCTCCTCTCCGCTCTCTCCTCAAGCAGCCTGAGTCTCTTCTCCGCTTCCTCTCTCTCTTCTCTCCTCTGCTTCTCCGTTTCCCCTTTTTCTTCTTTCCTCAGTTTCTCCGCTTCCTCTCTCGCTTCTCTTCTCTACCTTTCTTCTTCCTCTTCTAGTCTCCTCTCTCTCTCTTCTTCGATCCTTCTCTGCCTTTCCTCCTCCTCTTCTTTTCTCTTCTCCGCTCTCTCCACTTCCTTTCTCTCGTATTTTAGTCGTTTGAGTTCGACTAGCTGCCTCTGCACTGTCGCGTTAATAATGCTATCTAGGCTACCTGCGCTTACTTCCTCACTTACTTCTGGCGGGGCCTCCCGTCCAGAAACAATTATTTCAGCGCTAGCCTCTCGGAGCTGGTTCATATTCATGGGATCCCATTCCTTCTCTTCTAGTCCCATCTTTATCAGATATGCGACTAGTCTGTGATGGGGTATGTTCCGCACCATCATTCTTTTCCATGCCGACAACTTATCCATCTTCCAACAGTCCGCTCACTAATAGAAAAAGATAAGTAAGTTAGAGGAGAGTCACCGCTGGTCAGAAATCAAAGAAAACAACGTCCTAAAATTCTACCACAAATACAACAAGAACAGAACTGAGCAAAAGGAGCTACGCAAAAGCCTCGGCTATTCGCACACCAATCCTCATCCAGACCTCAACCGCAACCTCACAGATTACCACGACTACCAGTAAGGACTTACCCTCTGATACGTCGAGCGTGTTCCGTCTTTTGGTATCTTGGCTGATCCGCTGTCCTCCGTTGTCACTCCCGTCCGTCGTTGCTAGCGATGGTCGGTCGTCCGTTGGCGCTCTTGTTCCTCGTCCTTGCCTGTTGCTGTCGGTTCCTTCGAGTCCTTCGTCTTCGGAGTCCGGCACTCGATTTCTCCAGTTGCGAAGGGTTGTATTCGCCGCTGGTCCCGATCTGTTGAGATTCCTCTTTTCCGTTTCCGGTTCCGCTCTTCGTCGTGACGTCTTCAGTTGAAAACCCTGTCGACTGCGCCAATGTCGCAATCGGAGGTCGCCCTGTCGTGTGTTTGCCGTGTGTTGGTGTCGACCCTCGATTGCTTGTTCTTTTACTTGCACTTTTATTTAACGTGCCTAACTTTTCTATAGAAGATTCACGACGAACTTTGTTTAATTAATAAATGAATTTAATTAAAGAAACAAATATATATACACTAACTCTACGGGAACTTCCACGTAGTATTAAAGCGTTTAGATATTAAATCGGACTATCTCAAATGTTGCTTCGTACAGCCTAACCACAGATCGTTCTTTCGCGTCAGTCTCTGAATCTGACGGACTATACTCTGCCGCCCCGCTGGTCGTTCCTCCCGATGTTGATCGCTCGACCGATGTTCACACGTCGCGTTCGTCAGTAGTAACAGTCCCGTGTTCTCCGTTCCCTTCTGTTAAGTAGGAACTCCAGCGTGCATCAGTCAGCCCCCCTCCCCACGTCAAGCTATCGTCAATTAGTGTCAGATTGCTCCTCGATACGCGGGTCGTCGCTCGCCTGCAGCGCGGGCGGTGTCTGGTTACACCATAGCCGCGAGGTGTCCTATTACACCTTGGCTGTGTGGTGTCCGATTACACCTGGGCCTCGCTGCCTTCATTGTTGCCCAAGTGGAGACTGGCTTTTCGTCCGTCATCATCCTATCTCGACCGGCAACGACGCTTACATCATAATGATGATGCCATCTCGTCGTTGTTGTCGATCTCCTCACGCGACAAAACAATGGTAGCTGCGACAAGGAGATTAGAGTCAGGCTGGGAAAGGCAAATGCCACATTCGGAAGACTAAACAGCATATGGATAGATAAAGGACTAAGCCTAATAACAAAGACAAGACTATACAAGGCCTTGGTCCTGACAACGTTGTTGCATGGAGCGGAAACATGGCCTATGACTGAAGCTAATCAGAAGAAATTAGAGGCGGCTCATCACCGGTGGCAGAGAAGGATACTAGGAGTCACTTGGAGGGATAAGACCAAGAATGAAGATATAAGGAAGAGAACGGCTATAGAAAAAATGGAGGATATGGTGAAGAGAATACGCTTACGCTGGTTGGGACATATGCATAGATCAGACAGCGAAAGAATCGCGAAACAGTCACTGAACTGGACACCATCGGGATGGAAGAGGAAACGCGGGAGGCCGAGAAAGACCTGGCAGGCCACAATCGTACAGGATCTGGAAGGCGGAGAAATGACATGGGAAGAGGCGGAGGAAGCTGCAGAGGACAGAATGACGTGGAAGAGCTGTGTCGCCCGATGCGTGTCAAGCGCGTGGAAGGACTAAGGTCTAAGGTAAGGATTATTATTATTATTATTATTATTATTATTATTATTATTATTATTATTATTATTATTATTATTATTATTATTATTATTATTATTATTATTATTAATATTAATATTATTTAACAATAATGATTAAATAATCTGAAGCGCCATCTCAGCGTCACTCAGTGAACGATTTATCATGAAAAGCTCGATGAGAAGCAGATGGCGTTCCTGCGTTGGACAGCTATCGACAGTCTCTGGAAAAGGTAGTTCGTCTCAAGCGTGTCCTGAGTTGAATCCGTCAACCTACGTCCCAGTTCCAACACAAAATCCAATCCTTCCGAACTCCATGCACCACTCGTCTCCACTGCTACCGCTACAAAGGCATGCGTTCTGGTGATAGTGGCGTACTTGGATCTTTTGGCGGCGGCTGCCCGGTTTGCGGCCTCACCTGCTCCGGTTGATGTTACAGCCAGATGTGACGCTGCATAAGTGTCCGAAACAGTCACATCCCAAGTGAGGCACCTTCCGCATAACCACGGGATAAGCGTCAAGCCGTCAGGTCGCTTGCCGTCCTCTCTGGTGAGGCCCAACGGTTCCTTCTGAGAAGGGATATTTGCTCTTCCAAACGATCTCTATATGATATCGTTGAGCATGTTGTGCCGTTGATGTCTGCCAGCATTTTTTCTACAGACAAGACCATGGAGTCCTCTGGCGTCAACTCTCTCGCCACATTGACACAAATGTGGTACGCACAGAGTCGTTGCAAGTCTCATTCCAACCGCGATCCGTATCATTTCGTCGGACAAGCGGAGGCCTAATGCAGTCACCGGAGGAGCTAGCAACCAGTCTCCCGAGAGTGGTGCCCGAGAAGCTAAAAGACGAGCCCGGTCTAGTAATAATTATTATTATTATTACCATTACTACTACTACTACTACTACTACTACTACTACTACTACTACTACTACTACTACTACTACTACTACTACTACTACTACTACTACTACTACTACTACTACTACTACTACTACTACTACTACTACTACTACTACTACTACTACTACTACTACTATCAATACTACCATTACTACTACTACTGCTGCTGCTGCTGCTGCTACTACTGCTGCTGCTGCGGCTACTACTACTACTACTACTACTACTACTACTACTACTACTACTACTACTACTACTACTACTACTACTACTGCTGCTGCTGCTGCTCCTAAATAGTAATCATTATTATGAAGAAGTTATCATAGTTATTGTTGAAGCGCCATCTCAGACAGCGGTCGCAATGTCCTGGAGAGACAAATTGAGTGCCCACGTTGAAGAGCCACCGAGATCCGCTGCAATAAGTGCGTGGTCTCCAGAGGGTCATGGATTGTGTCCGTTATCCGGCTTCTCAACTGTGAGATAAACTGCAGTCCTTCTATGCTCCAAGAGCCGCCGGTTTCCAAGGCAACCGTTACAAAGGCATGGGTGTTAGTAATGGTGGAGTACTTCACCATCTTGGACACTGCTGGACATTCCGCGGCTTCGCCGGGCTTCGATGGATGTGTGGTCAAGATTGGAAATGGCGGAGGTGTCGGGTACCGTCACATCCCAAGCCAGGCATCGTCTACGTAACCAAGGGAATGGTGTGACACCATCTGGTCGCTATCATTGACAACGGCCAAAGACACGACTGGCCTTCATTTAACCATATGGTTATTTGTTGACCTGTTGGGGGGTTCGAATCGACTTTTGAGAGCTTCTCTTCCCTACCTGTTCGCTTGAATCTAACGTCCAGAAAGATTGCACCATATTTTCTAAAACGGTATTTTTTGTTCCTGTCCAAATAGCGTTTGGAGTTGACTTGGAAGAAGGTCCTGTTCTTCCGCCCATCGTGAACAACTGGATAGTCTTAATGCATCGTTTTGACGGCTCTCTGAACTTCAATAGAAACTGGATGGAATACAGGGATGGATTTGGAGATATAGGACGAGGCGAGTTCTGGCTCGGAAACGAAAAAGTGCATCGTCTGACCAACAGATTCTTCTATTCCCTTCGCATAGAGGTATTTTAAAACCGCAATAGTTCAGTTATTAATATTGCTTAGTAATCGCAGGATTTTACTAGGCTAGTTTTTGAAAGGTTCTTAACTTGGCATATCTGAACAATCAATCTGGCATGGCTCAGCGCTCTTAAATAAGCTGATGCCCCGCGCTTAGCTTTTTAATGGCGCTGTACACATGTAGAGTGTATTATTACGAATGCGGTTCAGAGATTTAAAAAAATTATCGATTGTTTTCACCGTAAAGTTAATTCAACAGGTAGCCAAAAGCAGGCATCGACCAGAATCTTTGGAGCGCTTTCCAAAATTTAATGATAATAATAAGACAATTTACATAGCACCATAAGAAAAGAGGCCGAAGAAAATGACGCCGTATATGAGTTCAAAAAATCATTGGGAATCACATTGAGCCCAAATTGGAATGTCTCCAGAGATGGCGTATTCTTCAAATAGGCAGGAAGACTACTTCACACAGTGGACCTGGGTCCAGCGACAGAAAAGGAACATTCGCTAAACCTTGTTGAACATTGAAGACTTATAGTTGTTTTTAAAGATAATGATTGTAGCCGACATCTGTTCCGGTTGTCTGCTACCCAAATGCTGAAGTCAGAGATGTAGTTCAGCATAAGGTCATTCAGTGATATGCAAAGTTATCAATCAGTTTCTAATGCAGTGAGGAACAAGCAAGCAGCGTAGGTTCTTGCGCAGTAGATCAATGGCATGAACAGATGGTGTCTGCCATAATGCGTGACTTGCACTGACTGTATCCGCTGTAGCCGATAAGTAACTGAAGTCAGCACACCTGCCAGCAGCTGATTGCAAGAGTAAACTCTGGAGGCTATGAATTTGGTGACCAAGAGGCAGTGTGATTCTCCTTACAGATTTTATTTAGCTATAGTTACAGTACTGTTATAGTTAATGGATTTTCATTTTAGTTATAGTTACAGTTATAGTTAGTATTTTGTTAGTTATAGTTATAGTTATAGTTACTGGACTTTTATTTTAGTTAATTTTAGTTAGTAGGCCTACATAGTTACAACTGGCTTCAATGGCGCTGCGTCTGGTCCATATCGATTAAATGTCAACAAATTTTCGGCAGTTTTTGATCTCCCCTTGTCAACAACTGTCAAACATTCAAGGACCCCCTAACAAAATTATGTCAAAGAAAATTACCCCACATCAGAAAATTTCTATGACTGTAACAAGTGCAAAAACTGAAATTGCCGAAAAAACAAAATGTTGTTATTCAGATTTGAATTTGATACTTAATGGCTACAGTACATGCATGTGGAATCACTGTCTGTCACAGATATTTAATGGATTTTTTCATAAAAAATACAATCTCGTATTCTATTAAATGTGTATTCAATTTGATTTTTATTATGAACATTTCTATTTTGAACACGAAGATGATAACTTTTTATAATATTCCTTTTAACATAGAAAATTAAAATCAAAACAAGTTTCTCACTCTTTCATATGACTACTAATTTTGCGAATTTTCGCTAGTCAACTTAGGACGCATGCAATCGCTAGAGAACGTTAACACAATATACCTAATTACATTTAATAAAATATCGATATCTATAAGTATTGATGAATGAGCCATTACTACTGGGTTAATTAACAAATCCAAAATTCGGAGGGACATAGGCTGTTGTAGCGCATTTTTACATCCTCATGTTTAGCGATATTGCACCTTTTTTTATTTAATTAACGAAAATAGCGATGAATTTTCGTTAGTGTCATTTTCATTATAGTTATAGTTATAGTTAATGATATTTTTTAGTTATAGTACTGTTATAGTTATCGTTAACGAAATCATTTTTTGTTCGTTAACGATCATATATTTTCGTTATCGTTTTTTCACGAGAATCACACTGCTAAGAGGACAGCTGTTGAGGTTGGAATGAATCTGCGGATGTTTTAAAACTACGCAGTTGGTGGCATTGTATGGTATTGTATCTGAACATTTATAAAGTACGTCTCACAGTGTTCGCTAGTCAGAGGCGTTCAATGACAATGAGGTTGCAAAAGTGAACTCCAAGGTTGCGGAAGGTAAAGTAAGAAAGTAAGTATATCCTTTATTACTCCAACTGCTAACCGCATTTTGGTTTTCACATGTATATCACGTCCAGGTTAGAGTAGGCTACTAAGGCCTATATTCCGGTGAAAATCATCCTAATTATGAAAGATTTACGTTTTAGACTGTCAGCAGTCGGGAGAATTCGATTATGAACACGGGGTCGCAAAGTATAACCAGTATGCTTAACAGGAGGTAACAGCACATGTGTAGGACATGTAAGGACGGCCGTGAAAAGTTTAGAATCAGCAGTACGGATCAATTGTTCGAATCTAGGGTAGTCCACAGGAAGATAACCAGCTTTAATCAGTCTCCTAAATATTGCCTGTAGTCTCTCACGTCCCCTCTGCCCCACATAACCCCACCAAGCGGACGCAGCGTACGTCATCCTCGCCACTGTTTTAGCTGTCACCACATCGTACATTGAGGGGCCAAGTAGTCCATGAGTAGTCAGGATCCGTAATGCATACATTGATTGTCTTGCACCAGTGCATAGATTGTCAACATGCACATCAAAGCAGAAGTCATCGGAGAGCGTGACACCCAAGATCTTCATGATTCTGACTCTGGAAAGACCAGAAATCTCCATCGGCTGGTTTTCATTCAGTTTTCTTCTCGGTTTACGGACAACCATTTCCTGGGTCTTTGCTTGGTTAAGTTTCAGATTACATCTCGCAGCCCAGATCTCGATGTGCCTGATTTCCGAGTTTATCAGGTTGCAGCAGGAACCAGAAGATAGGTATCGTCAGCGTTCTTGAGTATCCGGTTAGTTGAATGTTTAGGTTTAAGTTTGGATATTGCTGTTAAGAACAGTATCGGACCAGTTCCTGATCCCTGGACAATACTGCAGTTGATTTCTATCGCCGCAGAGGTAATTCCTTTAACCCTTATAGGGTCACGATATTTCTCAACCGATTTTGGTCACCGGGGGGTAAATAATACCCCAACTGTGATTCGCATGATTCCTATGATAAACTCCGATTTTCAAGTATAAAACCACAGTATAAATGATAAATGCCTAAATACATGCATATATATACATACATGTATGTACATGCATACCTACACAACTACATACATACATGTATGTGCATACATACATACACACGCACATACATACAAATAGGTACATGTAAATATATATACACACTTTGTCTTTGATATGTATGTTTGTGTGTACGTGATTGTTGTATGTAATACACACAATGTCATGTATGTATATGCTTACATACATACATACATACATTCATGCATACATGCATGCATGCATAATATGCATGAATGCATGGGGGTTCAAGACAAATTGACGTCAACAATAATTTTTATCAAAACGAATGTATGTTTTATATATGTATGTTGTATGTATCTACGTGTGCATACAGGTTTGTATGTGTACATTTGTGTATGTATATGTGTATGTATGTATGTACGTGCATGTATGTATGTATGTGTGTATGTATATGTTTATGTACGTACATGTATCTATGTATGTATATATGTACGTGTGTATGTATGTATGTGCATACATGCATGTATGTATGTATGGATGTATGTATGCATATATGTACATATATGTGTATGTACATACATGTATATTTTTATGTATGTATGCATGTATATGTGTATTTACGTACATGTATCTATGTATGTATATAACATACATGTATGTACACACATACGTACACACGTGCATATTATGCAGGTGTGTACGTATGTGTGTACATACATGTATGTATGACATTGTATGTGTGTATGTACGTGTGTATATATGTATGTATGTATATAATTTATGTACGTGTGTATGTATATATGTATTTACATGTATGTATGTATGTACGTACGTACATACGTGTGTATTAGGGTGGATCGAAAGCATATGCTAAAAAAAATTTTTTTAATAACTATATTTAATAGTGGGCGAAAGTTGCCAATTGGTATGACAAACACACAGTAAAAATTTGGTAATTATTGTGCATCATCTTGAGGGTCCCCAAGGACTTTGAAATTTTGCTGTACATTATATGGGCAATATTATGGATTATCGTGAATCGTCAGACATGACAACATCTTGCGCACTGGGAGCGCCTCTGAACGGTTCATCCTACTAGAGGCGCTTTATAAATGTGCGCTTTATAAATGTTTGAATACAATACAATACAACAGATGTAACGTATTAACAAATCATAGAATACATTCTTATGCATAATTCAAATGCACAAATGTTAATTCGCAACAACGTTCAGGCTACATGACACGTTAATCGGATTTTGTGTGAAACGTTGGCATTATCAATCGAGATTCTATAACCGCGATCGGATAATTTAAGTCATCTCGCGATTTTGCGCCACAAAACGCTGCTGGTGATTCAATAACCAACTTGACGCAGCGTTCCACAGCCTAATTATGATAGGTTAACTTAGAAAAGTTAGCTATGGGCGTTTCAACGCTAGTCAAAAATAGCTTTAGATCTCCCTCCGAAATGTAAGTCGTGAGCGGCTGTTCGTTATGTGTGAGTTTTGCCAGTCGATCAAGTCAAAGACCACGTGCGTAAAACCTGAATTCTGGTAGCCTGGTAGGCCTACTTTGAATTAACAATGCGACGAATTCCGAGTTCGCGTGGACGACCATCTGTAATCATGGAGAGAAGTAGGTTTTCCGGAGAGGTAAAATAGGCATTCCGCTGCATAACAGGATCGACAATACGTTTCTGTTCAACTGTAAGATAACGGGAAAGCTGGATGGAACGGAGCAAATGTCTTACACCATCTTTGCACGACGGCTTAGCCTTGATACTGAACCACATCGGAGCATACGCCTTCATGATGTATGCTGCAAGAATCTCGAAGTTGGATGATGGTTCAGCTGTTGCGATGTGCAAAAGGAGAAGTCGAGAAGTGATTAAATTTCTCCGGGGTTTCGTTTGGATAAGTCATGTGAGCAGTGACCCTCAGAAACAGCGTTGGTTATTTCCCACAGATATTTCTGGTCTGTACCGAATTCCTTTAAGTTGACCTTTGGCAGGTGGTTTTATTAGCTTCATATACTTGTCATGGTAAGAAAAGATACCTAACTGAGGATCTGCGTCCATCCTCCAATATCTGACAGACTCTGAGGTCATGCTCTATAGCTTTATCTATACTCCGAAAGTGTCAAGGGCTCATGCACTCTCTGATCTAGCCTGACACACGGTTGCAGGTGCGACCACTGTTGCTCGGCTGCTGTATGCAGCCCCAGCGTGGTGGGGTTGCGCTACCGCTGAAGACCGTGCCCGCCTGGAGAGGTTTCTGAACCAAATGCGTAGAATGGGTTACCTGTCGCAGGATGTGTGGGTGATGGTGAGCGATGCAGATGACAGCTTTCTGCGGTCGGTCATTTGGTGCAGGACCCACGTGCTCCGTCTCATTTTCTCATCTACGGTTGTGCGTCGCTGTAGTCTAAGACCGAGGCCGCATGATTTTCCCCTGCTCCTCAAAGATGATAGAAACTTAATCTCTAGGTTCTTGTATAAACAACACCAGTAGCCATGTCATCAATGTTATCCCTTGCTGGAAGTGTCTTATTAAATCGATTTTTAGTTTACCGGCTGTACTCTTATTAAATGGTTTGTGGTGTGTCAAGCCACTGATTGGAAATAAACGAATATGTGTATGTATTAAAAAGGAAATACAGAGAAGGCCTATAGATATAAAAGTAGTAGATATAAAAGTGGTAGAATACACAAAGTGCTAGCCAGAAATATTCTAATAGATCTAGATGATCCCAGCTGATATACGATGCAACAAATGCAAGGAATAAGCAGAATTTAGTTAAAAACTGCCTGCGGACCATAGCTTTTTGCTATTACAGCACAGGCGATTTTTGATCTCGTTGGGGACCCTGAAGATGTTGTCCAAATTTAAAATAATTTTACACAGTTGTTTACGTATACAAAAGGCAACTTTTGGTCACTATTAATAGTCGATACGAAAAATTTTTTTGTTCGATCCACCCTAGTGTGTATGTATGTATGTTTGTATATATGTATGTATGTATGTACGTGTGCATGTATGTATGTATGTATGTACGTGTGTTTTTATGTATGTGTGTATGTTTGTATATATGTATGTAGGTATGTATGTATGTTGTATCTATGTATATTCTGTCGGATCCCCGGAATAGCGGACCGGAACCTGTGTAAAGCATGCATAATGTTATGTTTATAAATTCCTGAGTAAAATAGCTACGTCGTGGTGCATTTTCGTACTTTATAGCTGATTTGGGTGCATGACTAACTAATGAAACTAGATGCATTCTGTGGATGAAAGATGTTTAGGAAAAGTCATAGAAGCGATTTCTTCAACTATTTTCAGGGATTAAAATTTACGTGAAAAACCGATGTGGGGGTATTTTTTTACCCCCCGGTGACCCTATAAGGGTTAAACTTAGTGCAATGTTGTCGTTGGTGGAGGGCCGCAATGATCCAATTGTAAGCAACGTCGGGAATGGGTAAGTCCGCCATCTGCTCAGCCAGATAGTCATGCCTCACCGTATCAAATGCTTTTGAAAAATCCAGCGCTATCAGGTGGACATAGGCGCTGGACGTCAGCATTTCAGTGAGTTGATGCGTTAATGAACTAAGTGCGGCAGTAGTAGACCCGGTGGGCCGAAACGCATATTGATCTTGAAAGTCGCGGTTGTTCTGTTCGTACGTCAACATCGGATAGAAATACTTGCGCACCACGATCCGCTCAAGTATACGACAGAGGACTGAAGTGATAGAGATTGGCCTGTAATCGGCCTCCGTCTTCGGGCGGGAAACCTTTGGGACAGGAGTGATGCAACTAATCTTCCACTGAGGAGGAATATACGCTGCTCCAATGGAAAGGTTGAAGAGACCGCGATTGGCTGTGCCATAGCCGCTGCGGTTCTACTTAATAGCCAAGGTGGCACTCCGTCAGGTCCAGCTGAGGTCCTTCCGGCAGCCTCCAGCATCGGAAGACAGAGCATTCTTCGATGAACAGGTCGTCACTTCCGACGGCTGTAGCCTTAGGCCGGGGTCGGACGTAATGTTGGTCATCGGATATAGACCCGTAATGTAAGTTCAGGGAGTCAGCTGTAATGTTATCGGGGGTGGCGGCCAGGCCGCGACCAGACCATCGCAGCCTGTTCACTTCAGCCCACAACTCCCTGGAACCACGCCTGAGCTTGCCAAATGTTTTTGCATTGTGGTCGGCAATTATTTTGTTAATTCTGCCAGCTATGGCCGATGCTGCTTCAGTTCGGTTTTGTCTATTTAGCTTGTTTCTTGTTCGTAGAAGATACTTGACAATAGGCGTCAAGTAAGAAGGTTCTCTTTTCTTGATCGTGATCGATCTGAGAGGGAAGTAAGCATCGTAGCTGGTCTTGAATAGGTAATAGAATTCCTCAAAGGCCTCTTTTGCTTCCAGGCCCTCGATGGCCGCAATCCAGGGACGTTCAGCCAAGTAGGCCTAGAAGAGGGCGATGAGTCGTGGTGTGCGCAGCCGGAAAGTGGAGACTGTTCTTTCCATGTTCTTGTTAGACTCCACTGGCTGGTCTCTCTCAGGAACGGCTATCACAGCGGAATGCTTTGTCTTTATCAGTGAAGTAACGGCATAGCAAGACTCAAATATAAGTTCAGAACAGTATATTCTGTCGAGAGGGTGACCCAGGTGGGTCGGCTCAGCAAACGCAGCCAGTAGCCCGAGCGCAGAAATGTCAGCATCTCGAGACCAAAAGGTGCTCCAGCATAAGAACACAGACTTTGATGGATTGAGTTTGAGACGGTTAGACGCTATCCATTCTGGAATGATTTTGACAAAGCACTCTCTGCTTTAGTTCAGCAGTTTGTGATGGTTCACAGAAGAAGCCGTGTACGACACCAATGTGTTATTTTGCTCCTCTTCACATCGGCCCTATGCATCACAAAAAGAAGAGGATCAACCACTTATCCTTGTGGAACACTGCAAGTCACAGGCCTATATGTGACGTCTCTTCCGCTGACAAATGGACAAATTGTATGCGCCATTTTATGTAAGACTCAAGCCAACTGAACGTTCAATCTTAGATTCCAGTCTAGCGACAGTCGCTGAATTAATATGTCGTGGTCGACTGTGTCGAATGCAGCCGAGATATCAAGCATTCACAGATGCGCCAGTTGGCCTGAATCTGAGGCATTGACTAGGGGCCTACATCCGAAACACTAAGAAGTACATTCACGGTGTAATGGCCACTCCTGTATAAGCAGTCTAAACTGAGGAAGTGTGGGAGATTCAGACATATGTCGGTCAGCTGTTGGTTAACATACACCCAAGTACTTCTGCAATGACTGGCCTCAAGTACGCAGGTGACGATTCCTTGTTTCCAGCTTTCTTGAGGAGTGGCTTGACCTTTGCGTGCTTCCATTCGGACGGGAAACGACTTGTGGCAAAGGAATGTTTGAGCATCGAGCTCTGAAATTCGCCATCATTCATTCACTTTGAAAATTTAATATAGCGCCCAGTGATAGAGAAGGAGCAGTCAGCAAACATCGTCGAAAACCGTCGACTTGTAGCTGAATTTTAGATGACCAGCCTAGGTGACGTCGCCTACGCTGCCAAACAGACGTTTGCGCCATATTATGTAAGACTCAAACCAGCGAACTGAGCGTCTGTGGTCTCTAATCCGACCCGTTACTATCGTCCGTGATCTTCGCGTCACACTGGAGTCTGGCCTGTTCATAAGGGGTCACGTGGCACGAACGATCGCTGCTGTTTCCGTCACCTGCTTCTCGTGAGGGGCTTTGTTAGGTCCTTGCCTATCGATCCGGCAAGCGCGGCCGTTGCCACCTTCGTCACCACTCAGGACAACCGCTGTAATAGCTTCTGGACTGCCTGCAGTTTGTTCTTAACCCTCGGGCTACCAAGGGGGGGTGGTTACCACCCCCCTACGTTTTTCTGCAAATTTTTTTTTTAGCACATGGAATATAATTTTGACATTATAAGTAGCTGTAGGGGGTCCATTTGCACACATTTTGAGGTAAAAGTCGTGATGATATCCCACACCATAAAAAAGTTATACCCGATATAGCCTAGGTACCCCTTTTGGAATCAGGAATTTCTCTCGTCAGCTGTTAGCTGTTGTCGACTATAAAGGTATTCATTATTCTTTCTGGAAGAGAAACAACTATGTCATTCTTTAGAGGGAATGTAGGGCTATATTTGCTTGCTTAGTTATTTGTCTTTTGAAAACCGGAAGTGATCATAATAAATAATAATACGCTTTTTCAGTGTGAAAATCACTGATGCAACATCACAACGTAAACCGATATGGTTGGGTATGGGGAAGGGCTATAAACAGTTGAAGCAGGATGCTAACAAAGTAAAGCAGTGCTGTGAAGTGTTTGAAGAAGCCGGTTTGCAGGATGCATTCGCACAAAACAATAAAAGTAACTTGCAATAACTGCAAGGACCACTGACGTATTTGACTGCCGGGAAAAATTACACAATTTCTTGTTTCATGTTGATATAGCTGCACGCCTTTAGGTTTTGCCTGTAACTAAAACAAACTTTGGAATAGTTTGTATTGTTGAAAATTAAGCCTCATTATATTTAGAATATTCTTGGATACATAGTTCATTTTCAAAACCCACATCATTTATATTTGTTATCTAAACAGTACAAATTGTGTGGGATAATATCAGATATCGTTAAATGGACCGGTGCCTTTGTTAAAAACTATATAATTTCGAGATGCATTCATATATTTTACAACTAAATATACCATTCTTTTCAGAAATGAATGCTGAATCAAATGCTGTATTACATGATATGATATTTGAAACCAAACACGAAATTCCGGGGGGGTGGTAACCACCCCCCCCTTGGTAGCCGATGTCGCAAAAAAACCTTGGTAGCCTGAGGGTTAAACCGCTGCAAGGTTAATTTGCAATCGGAGGAAGTAAGACCACGTCACACCGTTGCTTCGCGACGTCCTTCACTGGCTGCCTCTCACTCTTTGCGTCGAGTTTAAGATCTGTCTGTTCGTGTTCAAGTCTCTCCAAGGTGTGATTCCTGACTACCTGTATCGTGACGCACTCCTCCGCGTCGGGGTGCGACTCCAATCGCTGGCGAAATGCGATCTCCGCGTACGACAGACGACCACCCGTTCTGGACACTGCACCTTCTCGGCCGCAAGTCCCAGATGCTGGAACGCTCTACCTCCTATTTTTCGAGCTGCTGATTTAGTTAACTCTTCAATTCTCAGCTTAAGACTTATCTGTTTTCTAAGGCCTACCCTGCCGTTAGTTGATTGTGAGGCGCCCTTGTAACGGTAAGGCTCTGTTACACGCCATATAAATTGTCATTACTATTATTATTATACATAATACAGCGATTACTCAGTGATGGTGATTGCAAGAGACATAATTACCAATGGGCGCAAGAAGTAACGAAAGCTCATAGAAGAACTCTGGCGTTATTGCTTTTGACCCAAACGGTTATACATAGGACGAGGAGGATATGACTGCTACCCCTGAGGTCATCCGATAACATAGGTACTCAAACGATGTTGCCTTCTGCCTAAGATCGATCTTAAACAAAGCGAAACCATGCGTGGCGCAGATAGCAATGCCACTATGGTTGACAGACTTAGGCTTTCCTTGTCGCGGCTTCTCGTCGGTCGGCCTGGCTGCTTCTAGCAGTTTTAGCCCCAGCCCCCGAAGACGTGCAGTCAGAGTCCTCGAGGCAGGTGTCATTTAGGGCTAGGACGGTGATCTCCTCCTGCTTTAGCACTCTGACTTTGTCCACCTTACTGGTAACAGAGCGTATATTGACTCATCCGAATTGAGTCCGATTACGACGCTGTATTGTATTGTGTTTGCAGATTAATAAAGCACATTTCACAGTACAGCATAATCAGAGGCGTCCTCAGTGCGAAGAACCACACAGAAAATAAAAGCCTTTAAGAGAGCGAGCAGAAACAGCAATGTCCCCGACAAAATGGTAAAAGGAGTCAAAGAGGGACGATCATCCCAGGGCAAAGGACCAACAGATGCAAAGGCTTGATGCTGGTCAATAGCAGTCTGATCCAGAGGTTTAAACAGGTCTTGTCGGGCTATAGAGCGGAGAGGGATGCCAGAGACCGCCGAGTCAGGACGAGGAATTTAGTCACACACTTTGAGCGGAGCTTGACCCAAAAGGCTCTGGATGCAGGAAAAGAACTTTAAATTAAACCGGGCAGGCCTAATGGTAAGGCAGTGTAGCTGCTCAGTCATGAAAGTCGAAATGTGCGAGTAGCGCGGAAGGCTGGCGTTGAGGCCGGCAGCCGCTTTAGGCACCAATTGAAGTGGAGACAAACTAGATTTCGGAAGTCCAATAAGTAGGGAGTTACAATAATCAGTGCGTGAGCAAATCAAAGCAAGAACCATACAGGAAAAGGTAGAAGAGAGAACCGATCGCCTAACAGCTCGAAGACTTCGCAGATGATAGAAGTTAGTGGGAGAGAGGTTATAAATAATTATGATCATTAAACGAAAGAGCGCTGTCAACAGTGACACCCAAGTCACGGACGTTGGTTAGGAAGGTGAAGAGGGGGACCTCTCAGACAGAATAGCAGCGTCAAGCTTATGGAGCTATTGGTGGGTACCAAGTCCGATCAGCTGAGTCTTTAAGGCGCTTAGAAAAAGGAGATTTGGGGACATCCTAGAATGGTCAGAAGAGTGAGATTCAATAGATTGAGCAAGAAGGAGTTGATGAGCAGAAGAACCGTTGTCAAAGGCTTCAACGTCATCCGCATGCAGGTGGCCCACAGCTGAATGCTTAGCAAAGGCAAGGTGGATATCAGCAGCAATGAAAACATAGAGAGGTGGACCCAAGACTGAACCATGAGGATATCATATTTTGAAATGTACTCAGAGGGAGCCGAACTCCCGAAGAATGACTATTTGCGAGCGGTCAGCAAGATAGGATCGGAGAGCCAAAGTAAAATATCATAGTGACCCAATCACCGGCCAAGTCTGTCGTCGTTTCGACGCCGCTATTTCTCTTATTGATTACTGAGTCATTAGCAGAATTTTTTCCGACACGATAGAGTTTCCTTGTGCTAGGTACGTGTTCCGGGAGAGAGAGACAGAGGGGGAGAGACAGAGAGACCGAGACAGAGAGAGAGAGAGAGAGAGAGAGAGAGAGAGAGAGAGAGAGAGAGAGAGAGAGAGAGAGAGAGAGAGAGAGAGAGAGAGAGAGAGAGAGAGAGAGAGAGAGAGAGAGAGAGAGAGAGAGAGAGAGAGAGAGAGAGAGAGAGAGAGAGAGAGAGAGAGATCTATTAAACAGACAGAGGAAGAATGGGACAATGTTATCTACTATGTCTACAATAACACGCATCTACAATAAGTTTCTCGCCATACGGAGGAAGAATCAAAAGGCTCGTCCTCTTTGTACTGTGGCAGCGTTAGAATTATATGCCTGATCAAAGTTCTGCAGCGCCCAGATTAGGCGATTTCCAGAGATGAGCACGACGTCAGAACAGACAGATCCTGTGTATTACTGGGGCCGGTGTCCGATGTCGTCCGCTTCGCCACCCACGGACACGTACAATACAGAGTCGATTTGTGTACGGTTCAAAGATTGTCTAAAAGTACACAGGCTAGTAACTGGTCACGTGTGTACATCGTATACTTCAATTCGTCGTTCATAGACGATTATGTCAAAGAATATTTCAATTAATGTTTCGCACATATGTCTTGCAGGTGCAACTCAAGACGAGCGGTAATTTGTTCTACGCCGATTATGCCACCTTTTCTCTGGATTCGGAAAGCAACCAATACGCTCTTCGCCTCTCAGGATTCAGTGGAAGTGCTGGAGATTCGCTGACCAACACCTCCGTGGTTTCCAGGTGGTACCTCGGTGGAATGAAATTCTCTACTAGGGATGCCGATAACGACGGAGATCCTTCACACGACTGCGCCAATAATTGGCATTCCGGTTGGTGGTTCAATCACTGCTGGATGTCGTGCCTCACCTGTCCCTACGGAACCAGTTTCGCATGGGAAAGCTTGATGCACTTGGAAGCAAATGGCACACTTCGAGCAGCACGAATGATGATCAGAAGCGTATGAGTACAGCCTGGAGAGATAGACGAAAATGAGCGAGTTCTCTTGCATGGTTCGAGTAGAATATTCCTGCCCAGAATCACCATGCACATACTTCAGTCGCTGCTTAATATCGACCTACTACCAAGAGACATTCGAAACCGTCTTTAACTACCCTTTTGAATACTAACGTCAGCTCAATTTTTAGAACAGCGATAGTTAATCGTGAAAGACTCCATTATTGATTAATTCACGTTGCAGTAGTGTCGTATACATTATATATATATTCGTTCATTTCGTATATATATAAATACATACATATACAGTATAGACACATATATACATATATACACGTAGATGTAAGCGCCTGGTTAGTCGTTGGACGCTGTAGGCCGTTGGCCAAATGTGCACCTATAATTAGGCCTAGTTGTTTGTGCAGGTGTTCAGCGCGCGTGAAAAATTTTCTGAGAGAGTTTGTTTTAAGTTTCTGTAGAGTGCTGACTGTACATTATGAGATAAATTGGTTTCAAATATATCGTGTATGAATTGCAAAAGAAACATTTATGAAAAATATTTGAACTGGTTTTCATGAACTGACAGCCAAGCTACACATTGATTGAGTTACTTGTACGTAGATATAATAAAGTAAAAACGACGTTTAAGTAGGCGAAGTATGGGCTAAGAATCTAGTGACAGTGTCAATAGACAGAGTGTTGACAACTAACTTTATCATAATAATATTTATTGACGTTGTGGTATCTTGTCACTTGCGACTGATTTGAGAGCAGCTTAAATTGAACAGCAGTGCTCAAATTGTCAAAAGTTCCACGTTCCATTGAGTTCTATCTTAATAAAACGCGTTGCCGTTGAGCTATTTTTTATATTTAAAACTTGTAGTTGTAGCACAAATTATCGAAGATTTCACCTGACATACAATCATTTTATTAATTTTATTCTGCATGGTCATTAAATATATCCAATGTTTAAAGGGCAGACGAGTGCGCAATGTTTGTGAGAATACCGGCATAGAACAAACATACACTGATGATGGATGTCAAAGGGCAAAGCTCCATACGGGACATCAGTTGCCCGCTGACATGACCCCAGATTCTGTATTTTGATTACAAAGAAGAGAACTCGAGAGTGTGAAATAGTTGGAAATCATGACACGTGGTACTCTCTCAAGAAACTGATCAGTTTCTTTGTGTTCAAGACGTTATGATTCGCTTATGTCTCGCATGCTATCAATGTTAAATGTTTCTAGGCTGCACTGAATAATTATTTAACTGTCCATCGTTGTTTTGTCTTGTCTTGATGTTTGTTTGCATCAACCTCAGTAATATCGTTTATGGGAGGCGCTAGATAGGCTCTATGTAAATTCTATATTAAATCCATAAGTCTACTTAAACATTGGTGTTTTGCATGGCGTAGTAGTCTTACAAAGCCCCGGCTGGTTGGAACGCTAAAACATACCTGAATCTGGCCCAACTTTTGAGAGTCCAAATTGCATGTTGAAACAAATCGAGGATCAGTCGTAATCAAAAAACATGACGATATTAGTAACAAAGGCATGGTGGTAAAAAATCGATCATTTTGGCTTGGTAGTCGGAAGTTCAACAAGACAACAACTACTAGAATTCAGTATAGTAAGTATATAATACGAGAACGATGAATAGCGCTTAATGACGCCTATCTCATGTTCAGACTGCATGCCTAATTGAGCTCAAGCATCTGTCGCGATATTTGCATAGAATCAGTTTTATTCATATGCATATTTGTGCGACGAGCCAGCGTGAAACACAATCAGGCTTTGTTTGCGAAAAGAACTCTCAGAATCGTTTAGTAAATTGCTACTCAAATTCTACACTAATGGGTCGCTGATCAGTGATCAACCCTGAAAACTTGTCCCCCGCAGCTTGCATACAGGCCTGATGTCCCTGGCGCAGGACCGATATATTATTTTGTCTAGTTGTGTATTTAATGTGCAATTGTAACTCGGGAATTAAACATTTAAACTCGCATTTGGAGCACAAAGGATGAGTTCGTAATGGTGCATTTGTTCACTGTATTCGAAAAGCCTTTTGTCTACATTCAGATGGAATTGATCAATTTAAACAGAAAATATTTTTAATTCATGTCGTATCCGATACCGTTGCGTAAACTGCATCATCAATTAACACATGCACCTGCTTGTCCTAACTGATTGCTTTGAAAGGGAGCGTTCCTGCGGTGCTTTGTAACATAATAATCATTACACTAATATTTGGTCTTCTGCTGAATTAAAATATATTAAATTTTATTTCGTGTCATCATGAGCGTCATAGTAGGCATAACTACTGAAGATAAAAGCTACACTTAGATCAAAGATGTATTTAGAATCAAAGGTAGACCTAAAATCAAAAGTAGCCTATACTCAAAATGATGAGGTCACCGTCTCAATGCAGTTTTACTCTTAATACTTCTTCTATGCACCAATTGCGCATTAGTGCTAACGTCCTAGACTTTTGGATTTTCTGACGATGTCGATGTCTAGTCCAAAGCTCTGGAATTCACTGTTCAGTTATGCTGTCGGTTCCTTTTTGTCCTCCATGTTTAAACTACCAACTCGTCCGTTGAAAACTGCTTACTCACCTCAACTGGACTTTGGTTTCCCTGATCTAGTTCCATCGGGATTTTCCAATGACTTAGGGTTTTGATTAAAATTGCACTTGAAGCAACCATCTACTGGTGCCTTATGCACTTTCACAATGGCTCTGTAGAAGTCATTAGAACTGATTAACTCAGACACTGCTGCCTATTATAATTGGTGTTGATGTTTTAATAATCGATCAGTGACTTCTACAGCGTCCGTGTCTACTGCACAATGCAGCTACCTAAGGCGCACTAAAAACAAGCCGTAATCAAACAGTTTGATTTGGTTAAGATAACAATACATCGTTGTTGTTGTTGTTGTTGTTGTTGTTGTAATCTTAATCATTGATCACGATACACGCGGTCTTGTATAGGATGGTAGATTTTCATCTGGCTAGTATTGAGCTGTTCGTAGAAGCTTACTGAAGTCGTCATGAGCGCAATACAACTTAAGCGATGCTAAGGCATTCGGCTGGCCATTGGCATAATATATCGACGTCCAGGCTATTCCTAGCAGCCTGCCGGCTTGATAATCCGCTGACTAGATAGCTGCCGATGCGCGTTGAATTCAGGACAGCTAATCATTTGCCACACGGTCAGTAAAACGCATAACGCCTTGGAAGAGACATTCAACTTGACACAGCATCCGACACAGCTATGCGTTTTAAATTTCTTCGTGCGTTTTCGGTCAGGTTGTTTAGTTACTTGCTTATCATGCAGCCAACGGTTGTCCTCTGCCAAGAACAGTTTAGTCAGCATTTTGTGGCTCCCGAAACCTGGCGTAACTATTGTCCAGGTCCAGAAGACGCAATAGCCACTCACTATGCAAAGTCAAGGATGAAGTGTGCCGACAATTGCTGCCTTTCACCGCAGTGCATTGGTTTCAGCTACTATGCTACTAGTAGACGCTGTAACTTGTACACCTTCGTTCCGCCGAAGATATTTTACGACAGCGACTGCACATTTATGATGGTAAGTTGGCTTTAAAAAAAGTAAGCACGTTTAGCGTTACTGGAATACTAATGATGCAAGCTGTTTGATTTTTCAATCTGTCAACACCATAATTATCACTGCCCTTGATCAATTGCAGCAAAAATATTATTCTGTAGGAATCTTGTTTCATCTAGGATTCTAGGTCAACAAATGAATCTTTTAAAGTAGTGTTTCGCGAAATATTTATCTGCAATAATAGCGATATTAACAGAAACGATCCGAGAAAATGATGTGCACAGAAGAAGATTCAAAGTGATCTGGCTAAAGGTGTTTTGTCGGAAGCAATGTGACTGGGTGTTCTTGGAATCACATTCACTCTGGTAGATCTTATCGTGGCAATAGACTGCTTCCTGCTTGGAAGAGCGACAGTTGATAGGAATATTTAGAAGTGAAAATGACATAGCGGTCATACGGTGTCGTTAGAGAACGTCAGAATACTTGGGTTTCCAACATTGTCTTTTTAGATTTTGATATGATGTTGATAAAGCAACGACATGATGTAAACTGTGCCTCAGCGAAAAGACCCTTTAGCAGTTATGTCTTTTTTTATTAGTAATGCGTTGTTCTTTACAGGATCGAGATGCTGCCTCTGGCTGCCCGACAAAAGGTGAGCGATCACGTTTATTAATAGAATTCCAGATATTTTCTGATAACTTTAATCCCAAAATCTAGAGCAAGAACTTAGTGAGACAGGAAAGGCAATCTAGATTTTTCTTTTCTGCATCCACATTGAGGGATTTAGTGGGAGTAAAACTGATTACGTTTCCCTAAACGTGAGAGACATTTCATGATTATCGGTTTTATCTTTATGTACAGTCTCAAATATTCCGCTCCGCTCCCAATTTTGAATCATGAAGAAGCGTTTATTGTTCGACTAGTGAGTCTACTTTGCCTTACAACTGAGACAATTGGAACTTTAATATGAATAGAATTCTCAGCAACAATAACTGCACAACATTTTCATACGGATTGCACAACTTTATCATCAAATGTTACTTTCAGTGTATTTGCCAGGATTTGAAACCTAGACGCAAGAGATGATAAGCCCAGCGCTTACCGCACGGCCTGAATGCCGCACGGCCTGAATGCTGTTTTATTATGCTATTCTGCATTTGTATAGAAGAAAGGAAAAGCAATAACGCAATATTGCGCATAATAAATAATGAAGGGCGGGTAAACAATTGGATCAAAATGTCAATTTGTTTAACCTCAACGTCCTTAATGAGATATCATCTGTTAGCAACTAGTGTAGTAGTAGTAGTGGTAGTGGCAGAATTTGTTGTTGAAGTAGTACTAGTAGTTGCAATAGTAGTATCAGTATTATCGTATCCGTAGAAATAATGCTAGTAGCAGTAGCAGCAGCAGTGGTGGTAGCAGTAGTTCTATTATACTGATAATATTCGTGTCTATAGACAAGGTCGCTTACATACCGCAGCGAGTAACATTGAAAGCCACTAACGGTACAAAGTCTTTAATTATAATATAGAACACGCCTCTGTTCGGCACCTACTCATTTTACTACTGCCCTGTAGGAGTGAGTGCTGTCCATAGGGAGTAGAAGGTTGAGTCAACGTAGGCTATAAGGGGCTTACGTGCATTTAACCCGCGTTCTACCGCGTCCCACCAATCTTCGCGCAGGAGTGTAACCATTCGTTTATCCCCCTCCTCGTGGTTTTTAAGATTCTTGAAGTCGATCTTACTTTTCCACTTACACATTTTATGATTTTTCTTTGAAGATATGTATCAACCGACCGTCATGCATTTGAGGGTGTTCGACTGGACCTTTCTGTAGAGTCCTAGTTCAGAATAACTAGCAAAATCAATCAGTTGCTTGAAATTAGTTCAGGTTCTATAATAGACAGCAGTGGTTATCAGAAAGACGAAGTTAATGTACATTCCTACCTTGTAACATTTGCACACATTATACGTATGCAAGGACTGTGCACCGGTACAAACGATGATTGCTACGGATGTCAGACACTGACCAAGGTTAACGGAACTTCGACGGTCTGCTTGGCTCCTCCTGGTGAGCGTATATTACATGCATTTCAATTACTGATAAGCCATTTTATTACATACAGCTGATGAGCTTGACTTTGTAAGAAATCTATAAGACGAAATTAAATGAATTTGCTAGAAACCTGAGTTCTTCTGATAACATAAAGAAGAATCTGTATTTTTGCTGCTCCCATATACACGATTCAAAAATATTCGCATAGGTGTATGACTGATTTTGACTAAGAGTGATTAAAATTTGTAACTTATATAGTGGCGTTGTCTAATGCACAGGGAGTCGTTTTTTCTTTCTTTCTTTATTTAACTGGGATGAATTAGTTGAGAAAGGACAAAAAGTGAAGAAATTCAGTTGGAACCTATACCAATTAAAACACATTCTTAGCAGCCTTTGTGCAGAGCTGATCACACATTCACACACTTTCGAGAGTCAGAATACGACTATAGAACGCACATATCATTGTATGATTTTCAGCATTATATGCCTACTTTTGGTCAAATCAGTTATGATGATTATGTCCAGTTTTCATGTGGAAAATAATAATATTTAAAGACTGAATGATCAGCGAGGTAGATCTAATTCGTTCTGTTTATAACACAGGACTTTCCGTCCAGATGGAAACAGCCAATGTTGACTTAGGAAACGGTTCTATCCCACTGCCGTCCGTGAACAATTGGATAGTCATAATGCAACGCTTCGACGGATCTCTAGACTTCTATCGAAACTGGATCGACTACAGGAATGGATTCGGTGATGCAGAACAAGGCGAGTTCTGGTTGGGAAATGAAAAAGTCCATCTTCTGACCAACAGAACCGGGCTCGTCCATACCCTTCGCATAGAGGTATTTCTAACTCTAGGACTCAAAAATTCAGTTATGAACTTACTTAATTAGCGCAGTATTTCAGTAAGTAGACAATATTATTGCTTATGTTAATGGTCTTAACCTGCATCTCTGGCACGACACAGCGCTCATGACTAAACTGGTTCTCGTCGCTTAGCTTTTCAGGGACACTTTAGAAATTTGCAGTTAACGATTACAGTTTAGAGCTATTAGGTTATCGTTTAATTTGGGCACAGCCCTTTTAATTTTGCTTTGTCGCCATCGTAGGGGGCACCCCAACAAATAGCAGGTGATAGCGTGATTGAATACCTCTCATCGGGATACTATTAGTCTTTTGCTTGTATATCGTTCAGAATTTATCCCTATTATATTTCCGTAAAAACATTTCTCATCAAAAAACATCTAACTGTAGAGCAAAGCATGGAGAGGGGGACAGATGAATGCTAATACTCTTGCATGAAGAACATAAAATCTTGAAAGACCCGGTTCTATACCCGCAAGCCCTTCTAGGTCGACTCAACCTTACACTCCCCAGGGGGCAGCACTACTCCATCTTTATAACGCACAGGCGAACAAAGAGTTGAACATTGTTCTAAATGGGCAAAGGATAAAACACGAAACAAACGCGGTCTACCTGGGAGTCACTTTGGACAGGGCTCTCACATTCCATGAGCACATAAAAAAGACGGCCGCTAAAGTTGGAACCCGAAACAACTTAATAAGCAAGTTGGTGGGCACGAACTGGGGAGCCAAGACCACAACTCTCCGGAGCTCGGTCTTAGCTTTATGTTACTCGGTCGCTGAGTACTGTGCCCAAGTATGGGGTCGATCTCACCACACTCATCTTGTCGACGTAAAGGTGAACGCAACTATGCGGATCATCTCTGGCACGTTGCGCCCGCGCCGCTCGCCTGGCTGCCCGTGTTGAGCAACATTCCTCCTCCGCACCTGAGAAGAATGGAGGCGGCAGCGAAGATGCTACGGAAGGTCCAGGCAAACAAGAATCTTCCGCTGTATACAGACATTACGTGCCATCCTAAATTCCGGCTCCCTTCATGCCGACCTATATGGTGGAATCAACCTGATGAGGACTTTACAGCTAATACGGCCTGGTGTGCCGAGTGGTTGGCAGCTGGAGTTGTCAACCGCTCGCTCGTCTATATGGCCTCCGGGAAATGATCTCCCGCGGGGTCAGTGGGCCACACTGAACCGCTTCAGAACAGGCCAAGGACGTTGTGCTGCCAATCTGGTACGTTGGGGTCAGGCCATCGACCCCCTTTGTAGCTGTGGGGAAATTCAGACAATGGCGCACATTGTAAATGACTGTAACAACTCGTTTTCCGGGCGGGATGCCCGCCCTACATGAGGCCGATGAGGCTGCTGTTGACTGGCTATGCGCAAACTGCAAAAGCTAAATAAAAAAATAAGCAGAAACTGAGCGGGACCTAAGAGGCTGCCAAGACGTGTGTTCAATGAGATTTTGATAATAGTACCGTCAGGTTTCAATTGTAATTGTTATTGTAATCGAACATTTATATAGTGCCACTCAAATCAGAATCGCTCTCGACCCGAATGACTGTCAGGACAGCAAACAGAAAGGTTTCAAGCGTCTAGGAAACTGAAGAGGAGAGAAGACAAGAAGCTCTTATCGGATGGACTGGGGAAGACTGTTCCAGGCTGAAGGACCCACATAGGCAAAGCTCCTGGATTGGTCCGTGAAAGAGTGCATACGTGGAACAACTATAAGGATCGCAAGGAGGTTTTCTCTGGCAGGGAAGAAACCGGGGTGCAGAAATTCATTAGGTAAGGCGGAGCAGACCCAGTGAGGCAGTTACGCATGAGGGTAAGGGTTTTGAACTGAATTCTGTATTGGGCAGGAAGTCAGTGGAGGGAGTCACGAATAAAGGCGGAGATGTGAGCAAAAAACTTAGGAATAAGTAAGTAAGTAAGTAAGTAAGTATATTCTTTATTTTTACCGGCTGCAAGACGCACTCCGGTGTACATACAGCATATAAACAACTGTCATCAAGTCAATATGAATAAAGCATTCTACATATAAAAGTTGTTTTCATGTTATTATTATCAGCTATTGGTAAAACTCGGTCATGAGAACGGGGCCGGAGAGAATATGCCAAAAGTTTTTTAGGTGGAAGTAGATCGTGGAGGACGTGGCCAGGATTTCCTAGAACCGTCGTAAACAGACGACTGTCGGCTTTAAGGCACATTAAAAAAATCACCTATGAGCCGAGCAAAAGTATTAAGAATAGACTGAAGTTTATGCATATTGGAGGAGAGAAAGCTAATGTCCCAGCATTGCCAAAGTCAACTCGAGTGCAGATCAAAACGTGGACAGCATGAACCGAAGGACACCTTCGGATGGATCGAAACTGGTGTAGATGATAAAAGCAAGATCGGGATGCTAGGTTAACCTTATCAATGTTTCAGTGTAGCTTAATGCGGTTGTGAGCATGTGAATAAACAAGAATACATTGCTACTGTATTTCTTCTTAAAATATCCATAGTTAGCGGGAAATCTGGTCCCTCTTGAGTACCAGCATTGACTTCTTATATTATCTTTGTCTATCAATTGTAGGAAAATTTCCACCCGTTGAGATCAGTATGCATTTTCTCTGCAACCCGGTTCTGATAAGGACCGCATTATTTAGATATTTTCAATATAAAGACAAGTTGAGGGAATCACCTTAATAACAGTCACTTGCAGATATCGAATCGATAGGCCGTGAAGGTCAGAATCGGCTACAGCTCTCAAGATTCAAGGGTTAGGCTGGCAGACAGTCACACTTGTCAGGTAGTTCACGGCCTTTATAAGTTGAGCGGCGAGAGAACTAAGGAGAAGAGGAGGAATAACGGTAGGACTTGTGAAAGAGGATTATTTCAAATTTTTTAATGTAAGACATGTGCTGAGATTGCAAGAGGTGCAGTTTTGCTGAGTTCATAAGATATGTCAGCTAACTGTCGTAATTACGTCGAGAGTTTACTCCAGCGTGCAGAACAACTGTGGCTATGG
>OY744613.1:51572448-51579948 GCA_963556255.1 Allolobophora icterica | reverse complement strand
GGCTCTTGATATCCCTCGGTCTACCAACTCTGTGCAGGAAGGGAAATCGTCATCAGTCGGGCATTTGGTCGTAGAAACTTTGCTTGACTGACGGTCGACGCCATTCAAAAGATTATCCTTGCTTTTCCTTGACGGATTTCAAGATAACCCGAATCTTAGTGTTATTTTCAGATGCCAAACGCCAAGTATGTATGTAAAAGACAGCCTTACAGAAGACAGTGGGTGTGAACAGGGCAAGTGGCGCCAGCTACTTTCAAAACTACGGTGGAATCTCAATCTGTATAAACTCAGATGCTGCTGTAATTGCAGTTTAATAGTAAAATTTTATTGCGCCCTTGCTAGACACCTTTCAGCAAAGATGTGTATTACTGTGGAGTTTGTATAGGCCTATGTGCCAATCGTATAGTTATGCTGATGAAATCATCATACAGTTTCTGTTTTAAATGCCACCTTTACATTGGGAGTGCTGACGAACACCGCGACCGCGAATAGCTGTCCTATGCGGCAGATTTAACGTTTCAAAAGCTGTAAGCGTTTAATCTACGAAGACCAACGCTTCACCTCCTGGTAGTTTTATTATCTCTGACAGCGTACAGTCATTGTGCTCGTAATAGTTGTATTGTCTATGGGCGTGGTGGAGGTTTCGAAAGATCTGTCAAACATGGTGAGGATTTGAACCCACCCAACCACTCGATTGACAAAACGCTAACCACTAAATCATCGTGCATCGCTTATTGCAACGTTCGTGTCAATGTGCTTTATCTCTTGAATATAACTTCAACGCATAATTTACTTATACCGCATTTGCCCGTTCGCCAACTGCAGTCTTGCCTTAAAAACAAACCCGACCTGGATTTTCTAATGGACTTTTGGTTTGGTTGCAGTTTCATTTGTAGCGACCAGTAATTGATGTGTTGTGTACATTGTGATGACGGCGCTTTATAAGTAAACATATTAAAGTATATCAGAAAGTGGTTGGTCGGAAAATCAAGTGATGATCATCGTTAGACAAAGTTGAATAAAGTTGAGTGTTGAGTAGACCAGAGTAGAACAGTGTAGAGCAGAGCGGAGTGGAGTGGAGTGAAGTTTTTGTAAGGAAAAAGCTGTTAGAGATACTCGTCAAAAATACGAGACATTTCGTTTAGCAAATTTTCATCAAACAAAACAAATAAAATGTGCAATAACAAAATTGAGAAGGCTGAAAGCGAAGCAATAAAAACGTGAGAACCAACAAACAAAATGACGCCAGCCACAACGGCGATACAGGACCAGTCAAATCCTAAATCCAGAATGCCAATCGCGTCTCTAGTTCTTAATGATGCGTAGATCTGGTCTGGTAGAATTGATTCTATGGCGGGATCCAAATTGTGGGCTTATCCCTACTTCCGCCATAGTTTCTCTAGCCTAAATATCTTTCTATAAAACACACACACATAAATTCACACGTGTATACATACAACCACCCACATCTCTGGAGTCATTCGAATCACAGCAGCGCTGAAGACAACTTTTCTGAACTTTCATGCGACTGTAACTCATGTGCAGCACCTTTTCTTCGGCCTCGGCTGTGCTAGGGCGCTATATATAAATAATCTTATAATAATAATAATAATAATAATAATAATAATAATAATAATAATAATAATAATTATTATTATTATTATTATTATTATTATTATTATTATTATTATTATTATTATTATTATTATTATTATTACATACACAAGCAACAATGCCCACATAACAAGCTGCACATTAGCAGAAGGGCAATTAGTATGTAACACTACCTTCGTGCGACGGTAGAAACTACAATGCAACAAGAGCATTGCGTATCAGTTCAGTATAAATATACTTGACCGTGAAAAAGAAAGAGTCATTTGCAGGACGTGTTTCTCTGTTAGTCGACTCCTCGGTAGAAATTTGATCGCCATGAGCTCTCGTTTGGCTTATTGCTTTGCAGCATTTGTTCCAATATTAACGCAATTGGTCTATATAGGGTAAAGTTACCCTCAAATTAGTGTTGTAACAACGAAACGTTCGCATCAGTTTAAAGTGACTGCGTGTCCAGGAACCCCGCTACTATGCATAATTATACCCGCAGAACCCAGGCCTACGTATCTTTTTCCTAAAACACACATAATACAACCACATACACAAGTAACCACACACACACATAACAAGTTGCAAATTAGCATTGTCCGTCCACATGACCCAGCAGGGCAATTACGATGTAACACTGCCTTCGTTCGGCGCTAGAAACTAGTTCGCAACAAGAGCATTGCATATCGTTTGTCATGGAGGCCTAGTTTAATTGAGTAGGCCTAAGTAATTTGGACAAATTGATTCTATGGCAGGATTCAAATTGTGGACATACCCTAACTTCCGCCATAGTTTTTTTGTCCAAAAGCATGTCGAGAAAAAGTAAATTGTTTGCCAGAAGTTTTCAAGACAATGAATCCACAATGCGTTCAAAGCCATCTGATAGCAAAGAAATGCATTTGTCAGCATTTTCCAGCGAGGACCTGTCAACATTAGGCTTACATGCCCAGGCACGTAACTAGGCTTTTTCGTTTGGGGGGGCTTAAACCTTGAACATGGCAACATTTATACAGTGTTCATACGAATTTTAGCCGTAAGCATACAACGGCTTGACTTGTTTGGGGGGGCTTCAACTTCGTTTGGGGGGGCTTAAGCCCCCCCCAAGCCCAACGCTAGATACGTCCCTGTACATGCCTACACTCATTTATACAGCGCCAAACGTTTCCGGTTTATGGCGTCTGTGACGGATACATGAGCCATCGGAATACGCCGTATGCTCTTGGAACTCAATACATTAGCGCTATAATAAGTGGTGTCTGTTCCAAGTATTGAGAAAGGAGGAGGGCGATGTCAACGGCCACAACAGCATAAGATGTCGATAAACACTCGTTCTACTGGTATTCATAGGCCTAATTAAGTAATGCTTTCTTATTACTTGAATGCACTATCCTGGCAGCTTGCGATCATTATATCGATGCTTAAATGTCTCACTTTATGTTATTTCTGTAGGGTGGCACAACATTCTATATAACCAAGAGGAAACTTTTTGATTTGTTGTGATTATAATTTTACGTACAGTTCCACTGTGGCGTGTGAAGTCTTATAGTAACCCATTGATTATAGCGTTTGTCTGCCAGATTTCGGTTTGTTTATTTGTCTCTACAGTTAATCACGATTTCATCTGTTTATTTTCGACGAGTCGCTAAACTAATTTATTCTTGGCAGTACTGTGCTTAACTGTGGCGTGTGATGCTGAAGAAGAAGAAGAAGAAGAAGAAGAAGAAGAAGAAGAAGAAGAAGAAGAAGAAGAAGAAGAAGAAGAAGAGCAGTCACTTAAGCTATAGCTTTGGGGCAGGTATGGGTATGAAGTGTTAGCGACTTCATTTTTTCTTTCCTCGGCATATGAGGGCGGGTGGCCCGTCTTTTCCTTCGCCGTCTCATCTTCCTACAGACAGTGTGCTTTCAGTGCACTCACTTTAACATAGTTATCTAGGGACGCAGGTGGAGCAGAAATCTCGACAGAAATATCTTCCGTGATAAAGGTTTTGAATCTCAAACCATTCGTTTGATAGTGCTGCACGGTAACCACTTGACTAGAGTCCCGCATTTAGAAGTCTACAAATTATTCCTGCAGTCTGGCAGGTTTCGGTTTGCATATTTTGCTCCCACCATTATACACAACTTAATAATCTGTTTATCTTCATCGAGGCATGAACCCTTAGTCATTCCTGTTATTGCTTGCTACTGTTTTGCTTAATTATCTATCTTATGACTCTCACACCGAAGCACGTGTACTATGTGCAATGTGGGCTAATTGCTACGTCCGGTAAGGTTCAATTTTCAAGCCTTCTTTCTGTTATGGCGTTGACATTCTAATAGTGCTGACCAAGGCCGTAGCTAGGGGGGTGTTTTTGGTGTTTAAACACCCCCCGAAATGAAATAATGTAAAAATGAAATAATGCATTTTCTAACTACAAACCCATTGGGCGGTTGATTCGGTTGCATGTCGGCTTGCTTAAGGACGAGAAAACACTCCCCGAAACAGAAAACACCCCCCGAAACAAAATCCTGGCTACGGCCCTGGTGCTGACGAAGCAGAATCTGGGCCTAGGTTCATTTCCGGCTAATTAAAAGGTAGGGTTACTACCAGGAGTTTTCTCACCTGCACAAATATCATTGTGTCGTGGGGTTCATCCCATGTGCCTAACCAGGGTGATTTTCACTGGAATATAGGCCATATAACTTTAGCCCTGGACATGATTAACATGACATTGTGTAAACCAAAGTGCGGTTAAGAAGTTGGATTAATAACGGATATACTTGCTTACTTACTAAGCCTTTACTCTGCTAATTCGTAGCTCATAGTGTGAGACTGTTGCATCAAGTTCATACAATCTGTGCCTACTTCATTCTGCAATATGACGATAATCCTCTGCCCGTATTCTCAGAGTGAGTCAGAGACATGCTTCACTCAAACCCTCGATCATTGGAGAAATATTTTGGTAGTCGGTTCCATTTCTTGGTCCAGCAACTTATATGGATGAGTTTATGAATCTGAACACTTATTTATCGCATTTTTTAAACTCACAAAAGAGCTGTAACATGATTAGAAAAGATATTCAGATGAACATGTTTTCTGAGATATTTGTGTCGGTAGAGTTCTAATATAAAGTGGAAGTCTGCTCCACGAAGACAATCCAGTGCATGAGAAGGATCTATAAAGGCATCGTTGGACCAACAACTCCCC
The DNA here is from genome assembly GCA_963556255.1 of Allolobophora icterica. Taxonomy (NCBI): domain Eukaryota; kingdom Metazoa; phylum Annelida; class Clitellata; order Crassiclitellata; family Lumbricidae; genus Allolobophora; species Allolobophora icterica. The sequence continues at coordinate 51,575,162 of OY744613.1, read as the reverse complement.
ACCAGAGCACGAACTCCCGATGCTATTCTGCAATATGGCTCAACCAAAGACTTATACTTTTCTGAAGAGCACTGGATATGTTTTGTCGGACAGACAAGGTACAGAGCGTTATTTAATCGGCCAGATATAGTTAAAAATCTCGCGATGATCAAGTGAAAACTCTGTAAGCTACATTTAATCCTGTGTTCTTTAAACTACATAAGTGGCAGGCATTTAGGCAGACTGTATGTAGAAGGCTTTGTTCTGACCGCCTGCATTCATTTCGGCTTTACTACCGCAATGATGCGGTCATCGAAGATATGTTTAATTTTCAAAAATATTTTTATGAATAAAACTGAAAATGTTCGTTTTCATGGCTTATTACACCAATGTAAAGCTTCCTTTATTCGTGAGGCCTTTCTGAATTTTGGAATAATGTCGAAATATTTGACTAACGAATTTCTTTTGTCAACATAAAGAAAAGCAGGTGACGTTCCATCACAGCACTACGCCTCTGGAATGATCTCCCCGTGAATTTCGCAGTTTCTTAGTGCCTCCATCATCATTGCAACCCGTCCTTCATCCTCCTCCTCATGTTCCTCTATCTATCACCCCCGAGCTTTCCACTCAAAATTGAAGTCTCACCTTTTCAAATACTCCTACCCTGACTCATCTTATCCTCCGCTTTCCAATTATTCTCGTCGTAAACGACACCCGCCTTGACAGCTGCTGTGCCTCTCCTGAACTGGTACCATGGAAATCGGACTTGGACCTCTTTTGGACTACAGTACTCTCTGGAAACCCCCTCTGATCTGACTTAGCGCTCGTGAATAGGCTGGTGTCCTGCGCTTGGCCTTCGAGTGGCGCTTTAGAAGTTTGGAGATTACGATTACGATTACGAGTGGAGTGGAGTGCAGAAGAGAGCAAAATAGAGCAAAATAGAGCAGAATAGAGCGGAATAGAGCAGAGCGGAGTGGAGTTGAGTTAAGTTTTTTGTAAGGGAAAAGCTGTAATACTCGTAAAAATATGAAAGATATTCTATTTAGCAAATTTTATCATTTACAGGCAAACAAAATGTGTAAGAACAAAATTAGAAGGCTGAACGCGAAGCAATGAAAGCGCGAGAACTAAAAAAAACAAAAGTCCCCAGCCACAACATCGATCCAGGATCAATCATATCCTATATCCCGAATGTCAATTTCGCATCTGAGCGTCTTTATGTATACCCATTTATAATACAGCGCCCGACTTTCTCGGTTTTTTGGCGTCTGTGACAGATATACGAACTCATGCCACTAAAGTAGCGCTAACAGTGCCAGATGGTGTCAGTTCAAAGCCTGGAAAAGGGAGGAGAGCGCCATCAACGGTCACATCAGCCATGAGATGTCGTTAAACACTGGAATTGCTAGTATCCTATAGGCCTAATTAAATAATGTTACTCGCGACCTCCTTACACTATAAAGGCAACCTGCGATTTTAAATTAACTCGGTGTTTACTTACTTACTTACTTAGTACTTAGTCCTTCCCGTGCAGAGCTGCACATCGGGCAACGCAGTTCCTCCATTCTTCTCTGGATGAACTGCGTTGCCCGATGTGCAGCTCTGTTTACATGTGCTAATTTATGACATTTGTCCAGGGTTACACGACATGTTAGGAAACTTTGTTATATTGTTTGTTGTGATTAACTATAGGTTTTCCCACGAGCCACTCGTGATGAGTTAGAAGCCTACAAACTATAGCGGCAATCTGGCAATTTCTGGCTTGAATATTTGCCTTTGCAGTTATTCACGACCTCATTATCTGTTTATCTTCATCTAGCCACGAACCCTTATTCTGGTATCGCTCTGCGCGACTGTCTATCCCGTGAGTTTCAAGTATGAATTTCTAAAACTATATGTATTCTGTTCTATGGGGTTCAATTTTCAAGCCTCTGTTTCTTGCCACTTGTCATAGCAGTGAAATCCAGACTGATGCCAACGAACCAGAATCGAGATTCATCCACGGATAATTAAAAGTCAAGGTTACTACCAGGAGTTTCTCGCCTGCATAAATGATAAATGATTCCTGCATTCTGTTATGGAGTTCATCCCGTGTGCCTATGCCTATTACCCTGATAATTCGTAGCTCACGTGGTGTGACCATGCAGCAAGCTCAATCTACTTCATAATCTACATTGTGGCGATCATCCTCTGCCCGTAATCATGCGGTTCAATTGTCGAGCCTCTGTTTCTTGTCACTTGTTATATCAACGAACCCTCATCTCTGTTCATCTCCGGCTAAAAGGAGTATTGACTACTACCAGGAGTTTTCTTGCTTGCATAAATGAAATTTGGTATGGGCTTCGTCCCATGTGTTTGGGCCTGTGCCCTGATAATACTTAGCTCATATTGCGTGACTGACGCACCAAGCTCATGCAGTCACTGTGTAATTCATTGCCTGAACTGTGAAGATCATCCATTGCTCGTTCTGTCGGAGCTATGCTTCATTCCAACTCTCGAGCATCGGAAAAACATTGAAAGCGTATATTCCATTCCCTGGGCCAGCAACGTGGAATGCACGAGTTCCATTGCAGTTTGCATCGCGGCTCAACCAAAGACTCATTACAAGATGGCCACGCATTCTGAACCCTCATGAACAAATACGCTTCGGGTCCAGAAGATGGACCCGCCAACCAATTGGATACATCCCCAGGGATAACCTACAGCGTGATGTAAACATGGAAAACGCAGTAATT